>OX402060.1:10952500-11370000 GCA_947859365.1 Archips crataeganus
ACTATCATTCGATCAAGCAATACCTTATGAGGACAAAAAATATTCGACAATCCGATACAAAGCTTTATCTGACAACAGCTTAGAGGAGTCATTAGTTTTATTCTTGTTTTGTTTAGTACGTAAGTTAGTTTTACAAATTAGTATAGTAATTTAAATGGTACTTGTAATGAATAGTAGTTTTATACAGCTTTAATTTGTTAATGTTTCTAGGTATCGGCATGGCGTGAATGGAGTTTATTTCTAACATAAATACCGTGGCTTAGACGCAGCTTGCAGCTTTTTGAGAGCTTAAAATGCGAAGGTACTCACATAAGAGCATGTGCATGTACTTATATAAAAATGCACTACACCATGCGCACATAACACAAGCTAGTATTTTATATTCTAATAATATAAACACATTTATTCGCTCTATACCTTTGTAAAGTATGCACAAAAAACTCTAAAGGTTGCTGTTTTTCAAGCTCTTCAAAATAATAGTAGGTATTCTTAGTTATGAAATCTAAATATCTATTAGCATAAAGTTGTTTACTGCATTCAGTATCTAGCACGCTATAAGACAGTCAAGTAGGTACCTATCTATGAGATATCTTTAGTTACCTTCTATGAAAGCTCGACAAATCATTAGATTTTTTTCAAGAATTAATAGCTAAGTAATTACACTATCACGAGTATAAGCTATGTATGCACCTTTTTCATACTCTGGCTATGCAAAATATAGAATTCAAAATGTGTAAAATAATGAACAAATAAAAACTTTTTAAAAAAAAAATAAACCGCCGAAAAAACTGAAAAGCAAAAAATAACACCTTTTTGTTTGACCCAGTTTGAAGTCGGTGCCTCAGCACTTAGCCTGGCGGAGTGGACCTATAATCGTCTACCTGATTGGCTTCTATCACTCCTCCTGGCTCGTGCTGAGGCACCGACTTCAAACTGGTACCTAGATTAAGGTCAAACAAAAAGGTGTTAATTTTTGCTTTTCAGTTTTTTCGGCGGTTTAATTTTTTGTTAAAAAGTTTTTATTTTATACTTTTTTTCCATCCTTGGGGTAATTTTTTTTCCAAATTTATAATACCAACTTCAAGGTATACCCTATCTATCCAATAAAAAAGAATTATGAAAATCAGACTACTCTGTAAAAAGTTAGTCAATCATCCCCTGTTTTCCTACCCTTAGGGTAAGAATATTATTTTCAAATTTAAATGAGACCACCCTTGGGGTATACGCTTTCCAATAAAAAAAGAATTATCAAAATCCGACTACTCTGTAATAAGTTATGCGTGGTCATATAGTACAATCAGTAACTGAACAATCAATCATCCCCTGTTTTTCTACCCTTAGGGTAGGAATATTGTTTCCAAATTTAAATGGGACCACCCTCGGGGAATACGCTTTCCAATAAAAAAAGAATCATCAAAATCGGACTACTCTGTAAGAAGTTATGCGTGATCATAAATAAATAAAAAAATATATATACACGTCGAATTGAGAACCTTCTCCTTTTGTTTTCGTCGGTTGAAAATGGATGTGAATCCTAATTTTTTTGCGATGGCTGAAATAGAAAATCCCTAAATTGACTTCTAAAGTTTTGTAATAAAAGACAAACTTCGATATTTTGAAATGGCTTTTCTTGGAAAATGAAAGATAAAGTTGTAAGTTCTTCTTATTTCTTATTGACACGTAAAGTCGCAACTGAAATAATGTGATGCTTATTGTGCGCTGAAACTGCTCCGAACAAATTTATAAACCCTATTTCATGTTCCTAAATTGACAAATAAAATCAATCGAATTTTAAGCTATACGTAAGCTTATTTTGCTAATAAAGTTAAATATTTATAATTTGCTTTAATGTATTCATTACATAATTTATGAACCTGCATAAGGGAAAATTAACTTCATCATACTTATTATTAGAAGAGGAAAAACAAATTAAAAATAAATATCCTTCAAAACAATTATATCTCCGGATGGCAGTCCGTACGGAGTTCCCAGGAGGCAGGTTTTCTGTAACTATATTTATTATGCTTGAAATAGTGTATTCTATTTGTAGAAAGTATAACAAGGATGTCAGGTATTTTAGCTGCATGGAAATGTTAGTGCTAAGTATGTTGTGATTTTTTTAGATATTGCATGTGGAAGTATTTACATACCTACTACTTAGTTTATCCGTGCATTAATGACTTCCACCTCCGACTATAGAAATAATTATTACTTATTTCTATGTCTGAGATTGTCATAGATTTAAGTCTCAGTATAAATTGGTTTAAATAGCAGTTTGTCTTATGTTACACGTATCATATTGTATAGGTACAAGGTGATTTTAGTCATGATCCTAATTTTAATATGTGATTGGAAATCGATAAAAGAACATAATGTTTTAAAGTATTTTTCACTGACTTATTAACATTTTGTATTTTGGGCCGTTCTTATTGATTTGACCATAAATATGTTTTACGGATGGAATGAATTTTGTGAAAAGTCACCTTTTAAGTTAAGTTTTATTATTATGAGCAAACGGCAACATCTATTTTGGTCCAGGGCACTTTTTATGAGTTTTTCTATTCAGGAATGTAACACGCTTTTACAATCACATTGATCCCAGGATTTTTTGTCTCGTGGATTTTAGCTTAGAGCAGCTACCTCGCATAGCTCTGTTACGTATGATGAATGCGCAGCTGTCACCTTTCCACATTCAATGAGGATTGTCTGGTTTTGTTACCTACCTTTTTTTTGTACGTTTTGGTACTGACGTAGTGCTTTAAGACCTAGAAAAAGTCATAAGTTTTGTAACTTTGGAAGTATTTAAGCATATTTAAGACTGGCAGAAAAAGCATGAAAGTAGGATAAATGCTGTAGAAATGAGAGCATAGAGGAACGTGATTGGTGTTAACCTGAGTGACTGAATGAGGAATAGTGTAATAAGGGAACATTATGGCATGAAAGATGACTGTTGATGTTGTGACTTACTAGGGGCGTTCAATAAAAAGTAAGAATGAGTATGTTATAAACAACTTTTACTAAATGTCATTTTATTTTTCGACATAGTCACCTTTTAGCATAATACACTTAGTATATCTTTTTACTAAACTTAAAATTCCATTTTAAAAAAAAATCTCATCTTGAGTGCTTAAAAAATCTTGTACTGCAGCGACTACCACGTCGTCGTCTTCAAATTTCTGGCCTCTCAGGTATTGTTTCAATCTCGGAAATAGGTAGAAATCACTGGGAGCGAGATCTGGTGAATACGGAGGATGCTTAAGGATATCGAACCCAGCATCACGAATTGCAGCCATTGCAACGGCGGACTTGTGTGCCGGGGCATTGTCCTGGTGGAACAGCACAACTTTCGAGAGTTTATCTCGCCGTTTTTCGCGGATCTCATTGCGCAATGTTGCTATTTGTTTGGCGTATAATGTGCCCGTAATAGTGGCTCCATGCTCGAGATACTCAATCATTAATACCCCTTTACCATCCCAAAAAACAGAGCCCATGACCTTACCGGCAGATGGGCTCACCTTGAATTTCTTCGGAGTTGGAGATGATGGCCTTTTCCATGTCATAGACTGCAGTTTCGTTTCAGGGTCGTAATGATGGAGCCATATTTCGTCCATTGTTATAAATCGCGCCAAAAAAAGTTCCCGGTCTTGCTGCATCAGGTTCAAAGCTTCTTGACAAATCTCTAGTCTAGTTTGTTTTTGCGTGTCAGTAAGCATTCTTGGTACCCAACGCGCAGATACCTTTTTCATACCCAAGCGTTCATGTAAAATATTATGCACGCTCCCCGTTGAAATCTTTACATTTTCAGCAATAAAACGAACCGTGACACGACGATCCGCCAAAACTGAGTTTTCGACTTTTTTCACAATTTCTTCAGTTACTGCTGTAGTAGGGCGTCCGGAGCGGGGGTCGTCCATTGTCGATGTTCTTCCACGTCTAAATTCGGCGCACCAACGTGCGACTGTCGAATACGGAGGAGCATTAGACCCTAAAGTGTCCCGCAAATCCAAATTGACTTGATCCATAGAAAAATTTTTCAAACACAAGTATTTGATAATGGCGCGCAGTTCAATTTTCTCCATTTTCGCTAACGTACTCCATAGCATTGCAAAGAAATTACCGTATATTTTTTTAAACAAAAGACAGTTAGTTTTTTTTCATAGCAATCAACTAGATAGATTAGCTTTACCGGCCAGTATTTAATTTCGTAATATTAAAAGAGTTTGCATCTCATTCTCACTTTATATTGAACGCCCCTCGTATGTTGGTTTGGGCATGTGGAGAGGATGGATGAAGGAAGAATTATGGAAGAGATAAGGCGAGTGTAGTAGGAAATGTTGGAAGAGGGAGAGCTAGAAGGAGATTCCACGATCAGATTGGGGATGTCTTGAAGAAATGTCAGATCAAGAGTACCCAATGCCGGCAAGCATGTATGTAAGTAAAGACTAAGTAATGAGTTTTGTGGAAGCGAAAGATGTGTTTGTAAGGATCGTAGCAGGTGGGAACAAAAATAGTCTCTGCCTACCCCTTTGCTGGGAAGGAGGCATGATTGTATGTAGGTATGTTTGTATGTAAAAGTCTTTCATTGAATAAGCTTACGTTCGGCAGTTATTCTTACAATTGATTTGTTCTTTGCAAAGTACGCTAGGATTCACTAGGATATGCTAAATCTACGATGCCATCTGTCTTTTCACGATTCTGCATCATTTCATAGGTAGTTATTATACTCTATCATATTTTATATCCTTGAAAGTGACCCAGTATCTTAAGGGCACTGAGACGATTTTATCGGTAACCAGTGAACGTAAAACAGATTAAAAATATGGCGTTCATATAAAACAGGTCGTTGCGTAGGAAATAGGCTGTAAATAAAGAGAAAATATCGTAAGGGTGGGTACCGGGATTTATCAATATCGTTTTTATACCAAATTATTACCGCGTAAAGCGATTTGTCAACTTGAATCGACTAAAAAAGAGAGGATAAAATGATGAAATGTCCATCTATCTACGGGATCACGTTTCTGAAATAGATAACAGGGTATTTTTAACCGACACCAAAAAAGGTTCTAAATTCCATAGTATTTTTTTTATGTTGGTTACCACAGATGTTATTTATGATATGGGTCATGCCTTAGATGCACATTTTTTGTTCACGTATCTCCTGTGGACATGGCAAAAGTAAAGAGTCTATAGCCAACAATTTTTAGTCAAGTCTTCACCAGCATGTGGAGCGCTTGGCCAACTTTCGACCAATTTAAATAAACTTAAGCTCGCTGACTCAAGGATTTGTCACACTGGATGCGTTCTGCGGTCGCGGTCAGGTCAAATTGAACGCTGCCCGCATTATGTATGAACAACATCGTCGGTCTCTATATATTTGGTATATTGCGCGTGCGTGCGATCTGACCGCGCGGACCGCACGGTCAGATCGCATGTCTATACAAAATATATAGAGACCGACAATGTTGTTCATACATAATGCGGGCCGCGTTCAATTTGACCTGACCGCGACCGCAGAACGCATCCAGTGTGGCAAATCCTTCAGAGTCGCTAACTTTTTGTCCACAGGAGAGGCACTTTTGTTTCTTACGGTAGGTATGTATGAGCCAAGCCAACCACCTCTGTTCACACGCTTGTGGTTGTGTGTGGTGGATATTGGTTGTGAAGCATTTGGGGCTTACGAGGTGTGTGTGCGCAGGTCGGCGGGCGGGTCGAGTTGCGCCGTCGGCGACGAGGCCAGCGACGGTAGCGACGCGGAGCACACTCGCCGGTCGCACCACCTCCGTGTACCAACGCCAGCCCTACCCGGACAGTAAGTACAATTTATTTACTACAGTAATCATCATCATAATCACCAGCCTATCCAGGATGTCTCAAAGTTAATGACGACCAAATGGCCTAGTGGTTAGAGAACCTGACTACGAAGCTTGAGGTCCCGGCTTCGATTCTCGCATCGGGGCAGATATTTGTATGAAAAATACGAATATTTGCTCTCGAGTCTTGGATGTTTAATTAATATGTACCCATTTAAGTATTTATCTATCTAAATAAGTGTGTTTATCTATTGACTAGTACCCACAACACAAGATTTGCTTACTTTTGGACTAGATCAATTGGTGTGAATTGTCCCGTGATATATATCACATATAATTCGGAATATTTCGTCAAGTTGGGTTAAAATTACAAAAATAGGTTATAAAAAGGATAAAGTTTCATTAATGACTGACGTCATTTAAAACCTTTAAAAATGCAGATAAACGACTATATTTTAAAATAACGTTAACAATCTCGATCTCGATGTGGCATAAGTATTCCGTTTTGTTTATTCGCACTGAAGAATCACTATGTACAAAATGACACGACCAACTAATACACTATTTAGGTAAGTAAGTAAGTGAGAGTATTTGTTCATTTTCCTGTCTATCTTGAATGTAAATATGTAACTGTGATAAGACTATGAAACAACGCCTGTAACTGTGTAGTACTTGACGTGAAACGGTAAAGATGTCTTAAACCTTTAAAAATAACGAAAATTGACGATTAATGCGAACTTTTTTGTTTTTAAAATGTATTTCTAAAATAAATTTATAAATGGATATAATGTTGACTGAAACCAGCACTGAATCTAGTCCTCGAGTGAGATGGAGTTTGAGAAGAGACAGCTTACCGATAGCTACTTTACGGAAAGCCTTTTTAAGAGGACGACGGAGCATATCAATTGAAGGTGACAGGAGACAGTAAGTCGAAAGAACATTTAATTTATTGAATCAGGTGTTACTTTGCGGAGGTTGCTTTGCAACTGAAACAATCACTTTGCTCACCCGCGACCTTATGATAGTTACGTTTATATAACAAATGTGTATTCATGCAGTTCCTCCACCCGCACACTGTACGAACACACACAAATCACGACTCTGGTTTCGAACTCTACTCAACCAGAGCTCATCCTCGGAGTACGCAACCGTTCACTAGTTAAATTTTACTTTCATTTTTCGTGTTTGTTTTTAATATAAGTACATACAGGGTAATTTTATATTAAGAACACAGATTTTAATATCGACGGTTAAAAGGCAAAACGCATGAAGCGACACTTTTTGTCAAAATGAGTTGTATACATATTTGAAATCAGCGAATTTTTCTCCGTCGTTTGAGCCGGGTTTCATGCTAAGTTCAAAAATTGTCGCTTCATGCGTTTTGCCTTTTAACCGTCGATATGTGATTCAGTGTCGTTAAAATAACAAATAAATTTCAGTATTTTTCGTTATAATATTAATCACTTATTTTTTTTGTTTTTCAAAGTAACTCGACCAATTATTGGATGAGTTACTATGAACAACCCAAATTTCAAAATTTAAAAAAAAATCTTGAACAGATAATCGTGATCTATCAACGATACTGAATCACGTATCAAAATTTGTGCACTGATTAAAAAATTACCCGGTATATAAATGAATCTTGAATTAAAAAATCGGGATAACGACAACGAACAACGCAACCAAAGCCACTGACAAAAGCTAGTTGCTTTATGAAATTTACAGTGTTGTTTATTTTCGCTTTTATTTATAACATTCCGACATTGACTTAGTCATTCCTTTATCTTCCGAGATTACATTTTTTTTTCAAGTATCTACGAAGTATTTGCCAAAGATTGCCTTTGGAAACGTCTAAGTTAGGTACGTGACAAGAATTAAATCTAGATAAAATATTTAACAAAAACCAAAAAGTCAAAATCCTTAAAAACCGGCTGGCAAAACTTCCGTATACAAACGAACATCACAAAGCAATACAAAGAGTTTACAAAAAGATAGAGGCAATAGTCGGTCTTATATTTTAAAAAGCGATTTGTTCCAGTTTAACATGTATAGGAACTAAACTTAACTTTAATTGTTATAAAGTTACAATATACTTAAAAGTAATAAACACGTCGGAGTTTCGTAATAAATTCTCACCTTGATTAGCTGCGAAGGGCTGTAACATATATTTTGCATCATAAACACGAACGAACGTATTTATTGATACAGTCACGTTTACTATAGCTGACCGACCACTGAACCTTACACACAAAACAACACAAATGTGAAAATTTACTTGTCGAAATGTTATGTCAAGAGAAATTATTATTCGTAGTGTCAAGTTGAAAAGTAAAAATATAGATACCTAGGTATTGTGTAGTACCTTTTTATATTTTTTGCATGTGCATAGACACATAAGATACAAATAGAACGAAGAAAAATATCGACAATTGGTACCTATGGTGAATACTAAATGACAAAACTTTACCAACTTTCATAACTTTACCAACCAAAATAGAATAAAGTATTGCGTTGAACTTTGACTTTTATAAACCGACTAGTCTCGAAAAATAAAGCGATCCTTCATCATTTTGATTTATGGATTTATTTTTGCGATACTTACGTCAAACATATGAAAAAACATCGCATGAAGCGGTAAAAACAGTATCAGTAAATAAAATGGTCTGGCCAACCAAGGTCTTACAAAGCCGTGTTTCATTTTCTCGTGACCTGAATGAAGATATTTCAATTTGTTATTTTATTTTACCTTTACTATCCAGCTTGATCAAACGGGTACATTTAGGCTAAAACGTGGCTAAAATCGCTTTAACGCCTTCCGCATCCCGATAAGATGACCTACTGAATAGAATTAGGCTACATTTTCCGGATTAGTCTATGTAAGCCAAGCCATAAATAATGAACATTATTTCGTTCTGTAACTTTTATGGTTTTTTTCATTACGAAACTTGTGTACATAGCCGGAATAAAAATTAATCAGTACCATTCAGTAGGTACTTAACACAAAACGAAATAAGGTGAATTACCTCAGTACCTTGAGGATAAATTATTTGTTTTTATGGACACTTTGACAAAATCTGTAGGTACAGTTAAACCATTTGATTTCTGACCCATCGTAAAACGTTTTAACAGTAAGCATCCATAACCAGACATAGGAATTTAGGGGGGAAAATGTAATGCCAGTTAGGGAGTTTCTTTATCGATAAACCTATCGACGCTTTTACCATAATATGGTACTGATCTCCCCCAGCTTTGTTTGTAAGTTTGTATTATTTCGTAAGTCTTATTTCGGACAAATATGATAAAGTAATACCAAATATGATAAAGTTTATACAAAGCATATTTTAAATGATAGCTGAGTAATGAGTACCATTGCACTATAAAATATTTACAATAACCCCGTAAGGTTCAACATGCTAAATTTAATACATAACGAGGGGCGTTCAATATAAAGTGAGAATGAGATGCAAACTCTTTTAATATTACGAAATTAGATACTGGCCGGTAAAGCTAATCTATCTAGCTGATTGCTATGAAAAAAAAAATAACTGTCTTTTGTTTAAAAAAATATACGGTAATTTCTTTGCAATGCTATTGAGTACGTTAGCGAAAATGGAGAAAATTGAACTGCGCGCCGTTATCAAATACTTGTGTTTGAAAAATTTTTCTACGCACTAAGTCAATTTGGATTTGCGGGACACTTTAGGGTCTAATGCTCTTCCGTATTCGATAGTCGCACGTTGGTGCGCCGAATTTAGACGTGGAAGAACATCGACAATGGACGACCCCCGCTCCGGACGCCCTACTACAGCAGTAACTGAAGAAATTGTGAAAAAAGTCGAAAACTCAGTTTTGGCGGATCGTCGTGTCACGGTTCGTTTTATTGCTGAAAATTTAAGATTTCAACGGGGAGCGTGCATAATATTTTACATGAATGCTTGGGTATGAAAAAGGTAT
Source organism: Archips crataeganus (assembly GCA_947859365.1). Lineage (NCBI taxonomy): Eukaryota > Metazoa > Arthropoda > Insecta > Lepidoptera > Tortricidae > Archips > Archips crataeganus. The sequence goes on from OX402060.1 coordinate 10,962,265, forward strand.
CTGCGCGTTGGGTACCAAGAATGCTTACTGACACGCAAAAACAAACTAGACTAGAGATTTGTCAAGAAGCTTTGAACCTGATGCAGCAAGACCGGGAACTTTTTTTGGCGCGATTTATAACAATGGACGAAACATGGCTCCATCATTACGACCCTGAAACGAAACTGCAGTCTATGACATGGAAAAGGCCATCATCTCCAACTCCGAAGAAATTCAAGGTGAGCCCATCTGCCGGTAAGGTCATGGGCTCTGTTTTTTGGGATGGTAAAGGGGTATTAATGATTGAGTATCTCTAGCATGGAGCCACTATTACGGGCACATTATACGCCAAACAAATAGCAACATTGCGCAATGAGATCCGCGAAAAACGGCGAGGTAAACTCTCGAAAGTTGTGCTGTTCCACCAGGACAATGCCCCGGCACACAAGTCCGCCGTTGCAATGGCTGCAATTCGTGATGCTGGGTTCGATATCCTTAAGCATCCTCCGTATTCACCAGATCTCGCTCCCAGTGATTTCTACCTATTTCCGAGATTGAAACAATATCTGAGAGGCCAGAAATTTGAAGACGACGACGCGGTAGTCGCTGCAGTACAAGATTTTTTAAGTACTAAAGATGAGACCTTTTTTAAAAATGGAATTTTAAGTTTAGAAAAAAGATATACTAAGTGTATTATGCTAAAAGGTGACTATGTCGAAAAATAAAATGACATTTAGTAAAAGCTGTTTATAACATACTCATTCTCACTTTTTATTGAACGCCCCTAGTATTTCAAAGCAAATGTCAACTTTTCTTGATTGGCAATAAGCTCCAAATTATGAAAGTCAAAATTATTCGTAGGCTTTACGAGGATAAAGAAGAAGAGAATTGATTTATTATTTTGCTTCATTTTATGCTATCTATAAAAATATATTTTTACAAATAAAACTTGGAGCGATCAAAAGTAGATACCTAAATTATGGGAAAAGCGTCGATAGTTGAGTTTATCGATAGAGGAACTCCCTACCTGTCATTAAATTTTGCCCCCTAAATTCATAACGATTTTCCTTGTCCAGCAATGTGATGTCACTATGACATTGTCAGTAAAAAGGTTTCAAATTGGGTCACGACTCAGTTGGTTTGAAGAATAGGTAAAAAACAATGACAAGACACGTGTCTCAGACTTAACATGTTTATATTATGATTAGGAGTTATAGTATTTTATTTTATCTCTGGATTAGTTTAAGTATGTATCTATCTATATAAGTATGTTTATCCGTTGCCTAGTGCCCATAACACAAGCTTGTCTAGCTTACTTTGGGACTAGGTCAATTGGTGTGAATTGTCCCATGATATTTTTTTTTTATTTTCATTTTTTTTATTATTACTTATTATATTGTATTTATTCGATGACAATAGAATAGTCGCCTCATTAAAAATCATCTTTTTTTTATACTTACTTGATTTTTTTCAACGATCGGAAAGCGCAATTTCTCGTGGATTAAAAATACGTCTTATGGCGATAGACCTACAAAAATGGTGTAATTAAGTTAGGTAAGTACTTACTTACCTTTTTATGAAATAAACAATAACTGAAAATTCAGGCTGACTTTATGGACGTGACGTCATGGTTTCTCCGCACGTTATTTTATAAGAATTGACAACATTTCGTATTTCTAAGACTGTAATTTGATTCGTTCTCTGTGTTCTGTTTGGAAGGAGAAAGACGCTGATAGTTTTAAATTTTCACTAGGATTATTAATTAATTTGTTACAATTTTTTAAAGATGTGCTTATTCTAAAAGAGCGTAACGATAGAATAGATCCATTACTTTTGTCTAGTCTCTATTAAAAAAAAGTGATGACGTAAATTTGACGTTAAGGTTGTTATCAAATTTAAAATTATGACAGCTCTTTTTTCTAGTGAAAAGGGGTAAAGGAAACATATCTATTCTGTGGACGTATTTGTAAGTACATATATGTTTTTAAATTTGTTGTATTTTTTAAATATGGAGAAATAAATTATAATAAATATTTTTCCGTGTTCAGGAGGCGAAACTCTTTCGATTCCTGCAGTAATTTTCAGGTGTTAAAAAAATGAAAGGTAGTCAATTATAAGGATATTGACGTCAGCGTACTGTCAAGTTAACTGCGATTTATTATCATTATTATCAGTTGCCCTGACAGGTCACATCGATCCGCGTTGTTTCGCTTGTGACACCATTATATAGTAAGAAAAAACTATATACCTATACACAATTAAGCTTATTGTGTACCTAATACTGTAAATGGCTCTTTAGTCTTTATTATTTTACAGATAGTTGTCTGAGTGAGTTGAGACAGTGAAGTGAGTTTACTTGTTTTTCGTATGTTTCCTACAGAGCTTTCCTTCTCAATTTTTGAAATGAGTTCTTTAGAATTAATTACCAGTGGTAATAACTTAAATTTCAATACCTACTAGATGAAAAAAAACCACCTGTATAATTTCCATTCCCATGGGAATTCTGGGAACATAATTGTGGCTCTAGTGAAAAGGGGGTTAAGTCTGCAGAAATTAAACAGCTAGGTATTTCCTATTTTATGTGTAAAGGGGGCTAAGTCGAAATCAGCTGTTCAACTTCTGAAGAATTAACCCCTTTTTCACTAGAGCCACAGTAATCATTTTGTATGGTTAACTAACACTTAACGTGATGCAACTTATGTCTCCACATTAGATTGATTAATTATTGGCGTTCCCGAATTATTTTGTCCCATGAAACTGGCACACTAAATATGTACTTACATTGCTTTGTCATTCCTATCCTAGTGGGATTAGCGACAAGAGTGGAGTAATGGGGATAGATAGAGGGCTCTTTGGCTAATTACTAAAACTGGAATACGTAGGCTGTTAGTTAAAGCTTTTCCCTTGTAGTTAAATAAACTGATATTCTTCTTTAGCTTAGTTAGTGTCATTCGTACTTATTTTGCTATTTTTCTTCGGAAATCTTTAATTGCTGGATTAAATAATGTACTATTTAAAGTATCCCTAAAGATTTCGTCGAATCAGATACTAAAAATGTGTAAGTATTATAATGTGAAACTAGCTGTTGTCTGAAACTTATCTGAAACCATCATAATAATATCAATCAAATATTATTTATTTTATTAGCAGTACGGCTGCTCACCGAATCTAAGATTATTTAAAAGCGAAAAACACACACCAAACCGATTGTAAGCGATTAAGAATTTCGGGGGAGTCGGTTGGATGCGACGTGGTTCAATTGGTAGAACACCCGTTGGGGCGCATACCCAGGAGACGTGGGTTCGAGTCCCACCGGCGCACCCGAGAAACTTTTTCGCTTTTAAATAATATCAATCAACTAAAGTAATATGGTATCCGAAAGCAATAAAATATCATTACAGAGAAATTCGACTACTAATATTAGAGGATGATTCGGGAGACGTGAGCTGGACCTACCCTACCGGATTAAGTTGATTATGGGTTACTTTTCTACCAGTATTAGCTAGCGATGGGTCGTCCACGTTAACGCACTAGACCTTTAGATACCTATTTACGTTCATCGACTAGTCCATAAACTAGTTGAATTCGTCGACTAGTCGACGTGGTTTCTGCGTTATGTAGATGTTCAACTTAACGGCACGTCGATTTCTACGATTCACTAGTCTGTGATTGTAGTCTACAGTAGGTACAACTCTTATTCAAATATGAACTTCTATATCGTATGGAACATACTTAGTTCAAATGTGTTTGGTTGAATGAAACGACTGTATTAACCAACTATGATTTTGTGTCGACGTCACGTATGTACTAGGGGCGTTCAATAAAAAGTGAGAATGAGTATGTTATAAACAACTTTTACTAAATGTAATTTTATTTTTCGACATAGTCACCTTTTAGCATAATACACTTATTAAATCTTTTTTCTAAACTTAAAATTTTATTTTTAAAAAAGGTCTCATCTTGAGTACTTAAAAAATCTTGTACTGCAGCGACTACCGCGTCGTCGTCTTCAAATTTCTGGCCTCTCAGGTATTGTTTCAATCTCGGAAATAGGTAGAAATCACTGGGAGCGAGATCTGGTGAATACGGAGGATGTTTAAGGATATCGAACCCAGCATCACGAATTGCAGCCATTGCAACGGCGGACTTGTGTGCCGGGGCATTGTCCTGGTGGAACAGCACAACTTTCGAGAGTTTACCTCGCCGTTTTTCGCGGATCTCATTGCGCAATGTTGCTATTTGTTTGGCGTATAATGTGCCCGTAATAGTGGCTCCATGCTCGAGATACTCAATCATTAATACCCCTTTACCATCCCAAAAAACAGAGCCCATGACCTTACCGGCAGATGGGCTCACCTTGAATTTCTTCGGAGTTGGAGATGATGGCCTTTTCCATGTCATAGACTGCAGTTTCGTTTCTGGGTCGTAATGATGGAGCCATGTTTCGTCCATTGTTATAAATCGCGCCAAAAAAAGTTCCCGGTCTTGCTGCATCAGGTTCAAAGCTTCTTGACAAATCTCTAGTCTAGTTTGTTTTTGCGTGTCAGTAAGCATTCTTGGTACCCAACGCGCAGATACCTTTTTCATACCCAAGCGTTCATGTAAAATATTATGCACGCTCCCCGTTGAAATCTTTACATTTTCAGCAATAAAACGAACCGTGACACGACGATCCGCCAAAACTGAGTTTTCGACTTTTTTCACAATTTCTTCAGTTACTGCTGTAGTAGGGCGTCCGGAGCGGGGGTCGTCCATTGTCGATGTTCTTCCACGTCTAAATTCGGCGCACCAACGTGCGACTGTCGAATATGGAGGAGCATTAGACCCTAAAGTGTCCCGCAAATCCAAATTGACTTGGTCCGTAGAAAAATTTTTCAATCACAAGTATTTGATAACGGCGCGCAGTTCAATTTTCTCCATTTTCGCTAACGTACTCAATAGCATTGCAAAGAAATTACCGTATTTTTTTTTTAAACAAAAGACAGTTAGTTTTTTTTTCATAGCAATCAGCTAGATAGATTAGCTTTACCGGCCAGTATTTAATTTCCTAATATTGAAAGAGTTTGCATCTCATTCTCACTTTATATTGAACGCCCCTCGTACTAGATGTGAACGATTGTGAACTCTTAGTTTAGCCGTCTAAGAATTCGACTAGTCGACGCTCGGTCGGTGGACCGTCCAAATGTTACGTTGATTCTACGTGGACCGTTCAATCAACTTGTCCGTTCATTAAACGTCCATCGCCAGTATTAGCAAGATTAACGTTAAAAGCCGACGCAGACCAGTATGCGTGTGTGTATCCGCACCAGTTGTAGTTTATTTTATTACAACTGGTGCGCGTGCGTGACGTGAAACGCACACGTATCTGGTCTGTGCCGGTCTTAATTATTTTTCAATGATGAAAACAAAAGCATTAAATTATTTTCTAAGTGCATGGTTGCTCTACAATTTATTTACTTAATATTGACATTGTTAAAGCGTGACTAGTTGTTTTCTTCGCAATCGAATAAAAAAAGACGTTATCTTAACAGTTAAAGAAGTATTATCTTTAGCATTTAACTGTTGTAGGATGACCATCATTGTAGAGAATTAAGCTATTACATTTTTGAAGTAATAAAAGAAAAAGGTGTTGTTGTTTAACTTAAATTGATGGTGCTACTTTTGTTCTCTAGCTAGAAAAGTCAAAGCCAAAATATCTTTATTCAATTTAAGCTATAACAAGCACTTATAAAAAAAACCGTGGTGACCTATTGGTTTGACCTATGGTCTCTCAGGCAGAGGGTCGTGGGTTCGAGTCCGGGCTCGCACCTCTGAGTTTTTAGGAATTTATGTGCGAAATTATATTTGTAATTTACCATGAGCTTTACGGTGAAGGAAAACATCGTGAGGAAACCTGCATACACCTGAGAAGAAATTCAATGGTGTATGTGAAGTTTCCAATCCGCACTGGGCCCGCGTGAGATCTACGGCCCAAGCCCTCTCATCTTGAGAGGAGGCCTGTGCCCTGCAGTGGGACGTATATAGGCTGGGATGATGAAGACGATGAAGCACTTATGAATGTCGAAGAATCTATAGCACCGGTTCGGTAAAACCCTGTTGAGAAAAATCCGGCAAAAAACTCAACAAGGTACCTATATTTATTCAAAACGAAATACGTCCACTGCTGAACATAGGCCACCTCCAAGGTTCACCAAATACCTAGACGGTCCTGCGCCATCGGCATCCCGCAACCTTAACCAGGTCGTCGCCCCATCTTGTTGGAGACCTACATTGCGTCTTTCCAATGTATTTAACACTAGCCCGTCCGTCCGTCCGCCCGCAGCTTCGCCCGCAGGAAAAAGTATTATGCCGCGGTAAAAAGTAGCCTATGTCACTCAGTAATAATGTAGCTTCCTAACGGCAAAAGAATTTTTGAAATCGGTCCAGTAGTTTTTAAGTTTATTCGTTACATACAAAAATACAAATCTTTCCTCTTTAGAATATTAGTGTAGATAATTAAATTTTCAACACTAGCTAAACTAGCTACGGATTGCCAATGCGGATCGGAACTATTTCCTAACATCCCTGATGAGTATACTAAATCTCTCAGCAAACCGATCATAACCTGTGCTTGTCCTACCATAGACAGCTTCAATTACTACCGTGGCTTCCATACAAATGAGTCGTTATTCTCGCTTTCCTTTATGTGCGAATCAGGTCAAGTTTAGAGATGTTTATTAACAATAGGAGAGAGCTGGATATATGACTGTTTATACGGTAAGCTATATAGTATACATGCACGCTGTTTTATTTATTGATAGCCATATAACTAGAAAAAACTTATTTTATAGTAAATCGCATATTTCTGACGCGATGGCTGTATAGATATTTATGCCTTCGACTGTACTTTTTCCTAAATTCTAGTAATGCACAAGTGTTGTTATATTACAATAGAATAAATATAATAATAACAAAAAACAGTAATTCTGTTGGGTTGCCAACAGGATTGCCTTTATTTTTAGATAGTAATATATTCTTTCCTATAATATGTTGTATCTTTCGACTGCCTCCCTCTTTAAAAGTTGAAGGTCAATGAGCTCTCATACATTCGCTATTCGCGTGATTGTTGAACTTGTCACAGGTAATGGCTATACCTTTCCAAGAAACCTTTTCGGAGCACTCATTAGCAGACAGAGCAAAAATAGCATGTAGAGATTTTCGAGTAAATTGTTTGGGTCCTCATGACATATTGTGTCGTGTTTGTCGTAAAATGACGTCATCTGACGCCACGCCTTCGGTTCGATGCCAAAAAAGTGCCACGCTACGTCAGCGGTTTTAAAGCTTTAGATAAACCTGCCCAGACGATTTAGTGCCTACGCTCGCTTCAGTGTCGTCATGAATGTGGCTATTACTAACTGTCGCATCCGGAATACATTTGAACGTCTAGATTAATCTTAGAGATTCAGCTTTTTTTAAAACAATTGCAAGAGAGCTGATCTCATATAGATCCACCTTCCAATTCGGAACGGACTGCGTACAGACTCCGTTCAACTAATGCTACTGCATGAAAGTGTCCTCTGAACTTCTATGAATGTTCAACTGCATGAAAGTGCCTTCTGAATTTCTTCTCTACTTTAAACAGCAGCAGATGTAGAGTACAGTCAGCAGTAAAAGATGGATGAGCGCATTAGCGCCTGAAATGATCTACACACCCTCCACACGAATTTCGATTATTATTAGCCCCCCTTCCCCCTTCGTTGCATTTTCACATCATGTTTGGAGCGTGAATAACCTATTTTTTTTACTATTGATTTATTTTTAACACGATTAACACTGTCCAACGCAAAGAATATTTTTAGACACGATGTTGCGACAACCATAGAACCGAAAGTGGAGGAAACACGCAGTACAATGATAATCGCAATTATTTCGTTCTTGTGTCACAAATCGCCAGAAATAAATATGTGACGTGACACCTTGGTGGATGGACACCTTATTACCTTGGCAGTAGACTTCAGTAGAGTCATTTTGAGCTCTACAAAACGTCTTTTTATGAAATGGGGTGGCTATCAAACAAGTGTGTCACCTGATGATAAGTTAGACTTAGAGAGACACCACCCATATAAACCCGAAAAAAAACCCTGTTGAGTTTCTTGTAATGTAAGACTTGATAATTCGAACCCTCATGTTATTACAATAAAGAGCATTATTGTCGTTCATTAAATACAGGGTCGCAGATGCGGGGTCATCATTTTAACAGCACTCGTAATAAAAATACTACTTATTATTTTTATGGAACCGAAAAACCGCATCACATCCAAAGAGCCGCAGGTTGCCGAACCCTGGCTTCACGACAAACAATTTACAATTTGACGATTTGCCAGTCTATATGTTGCAAAGTTCTACAGGGTTATTTGTAATTCACTAGCATCCTTTTAACCCTAAACTCCAACCACTTAACCAAATGTTTTTTGTTCTACCGCTTTTGTCATAACTTAATATTTTTGGTGTAATAACGTTTTGAAAATTTGAGATTACCTCTTATTTTTACGATACTCTGTGTATTTGTATGGGAAAAAAGTGCTTCATTTTAAAAAGTCGTAAAACAAAAAACGTTTGTTTGAGTGATAGGAATTCAGGGTTAAGAGGATGTCAGTGAATTAAAAATAACCCTGTATAAACGACTTTTGTAAAAACCGGCCAAGTGCGAGTTGGACTCGCACACTGAGGTTTCTTTGCGTAGGTAGGTACCTATGTCAAAACACACGATAGACGGCCGTATCTATGAAAATCCAGTGCTAGCAGAGCCCTGCTTCTAAGAAAAATGTACGCAGTGTGCCAACGGGACCTTATTACTGAGACTTGCTGTCTGTCTGTCCGTCTGTTACAGGGCTCTATATCTTGAACCGTAATAGACACATGAAATTTTCACCAATTATGTATTACTGTCGCCGCTATACCACTAAAGACAAATACTAAAAATAAAATCATACAAGAAACGTGTATCTTTCAGGGTTTTTATATGTATTTTATATTCAATTAGTTTTTCTAATGCTAAAAAAAATGAAGTATAGGTAACGATTAACAGCCATACTCACGATGCGAGCGACTCTATGCTGTTCGGATGTTTTTCAAAAACCTACTATAACTTTGCGATTTTAGTGCTTTACATTTTGGCGATTATATACTGAACTGTTTTTAAAACATTATACGGAACCGTCCTACTCCCACTTGGCCGGTTCATTCATTCGTTCACTTATTGCTTGAAATCAATGTTATTTATTCATTTTACTTTATTTCTAGGATGCACTATTACACGGCTCAGTAAACGTGGTCAGTACCTCTACCATGAGTTTACACTAGTTTACAGTGACCGTACTCGCTAGCGACGGCGTAAATGATTTGTATGGAGAATTGTACTTCCGTAAGTGACCGCTAGAGGCGCTGTACAATTCTCCATACAAATAATTTACGCCATCGCTAGCGAGTACGGTCACGTAATCACGTAAACTAGTGTAAACTCATGGTATAGAGGTACTGAATTAATTCGCATTTTACGAGTGACCTGAGGCGTGACAAAACATCGCAGAATTACAGCGAGTGAGAAATGTGCTCAACTTGCAAGGGCCTACAATCTGACTTCGCAACGGCCTTATATGTAACTGTTTCCGCTTGCTATGTAGATTGCAGTGTGGCGTTACGAGGGCACGTGTAAAGTAGTCCGATAAATTATTTGAAACCTGTAATGAAATTGTAGTTGTAATCCTACCCCATGATAGAAACAGTTTTAGTAGGAGGCACGGGACCAATCTGAGGCCCTACCACGAAGTGCATAATTCGAACTTCGTTTCGTGCCGTCCCGCTCACGCTAATATGATTTGACACGAGAGTGAGATACCTGGTTTACACTCGCGTACGAGTGGCGAGATGAACTGCGGGACGAGCCACGAGACGAGAGTGTGAACAGGCGCGCCTCGCGCCTCGTCTCGTGATTTGCCTTGATTTTGTGGCTCGCGTCCGGAGCGAGACGACGAGGCGAGGCGCGAGGCGAGGTGACGAGGCGAGAGTGTAAATCAGGTAGTGGTCCCGTTTCGAGGGAAAGCCCTTAAATTTTATAGGCACCTATGACACCTATGACAATTTTGGCATTTTTAGCATCAAGTCAAGCATTTTCATTCAGAAAATGTCATGTGGTCAACTGGATCTGCTGAAGAAGACCACAGATGACCAACGGAACTACTAACAGGTCAAATCTTGCAAGTTAAATTTGATGCACTTTGCGGTTTCCGATTGAGCTAAAATTTTGCATACATGTGTAAGTAGTTAAGTACTTTTAACACATGACAATGCAATATTATTAAGTCATGAAGCTGATCTGATAACGGAGCTGAAAGGTGGCCATAGAAACTCTGTAATAAAACGATAAGACCACATCGAGTTTGTGCTGTTTGTGTATTGACCAGTACTTTGATCCTTGATGATAACCAGGGCTTGACGATTGAGCTGGAAAGTGACCTTAGGAACTCCATAATAAAACGACATAACCCCATCAAGTTTGGTCTCGTTTGATTCGTCTTGATGAGTACTTTGGTAACCAGGGGCAAAAAGTACAGTCTGCAAAAAATAAGTTTATCCTAAGCATCTATTTATACAAATAGTAACAACTAAAAAGCAGAAAATAAAATAATTTACAATAAAAAATTAAAACCGCCCAAGTCCATGAGAAAGCCTAATGTCCGTTCGGATACTTCGAACAAAAAAGAGGTTGTAAAAATGGCAAATCAACGCGTGATGTTTCGAAAAGTTCTTTAATTGTAACTCACGCGCGAAAATTTTGAAAAACTCACTGGGGTTTGCCCGTATACGAAACACTAGCTAAGCATGTAGCGTAGATTTTTACAGAATTTATGGTGCTAATCACACTTTCGTATCTTGTTTTCTTTTTTGAAAAAGAAATAAAAATGGAAGGAGGTAACGCGCAAATTAGGCAATGGCTTGGCGACAGTGAAAATTTGACGTGATCGTGAAATGAACTGTTACTGAAATCATCAGTGAATGACGGTTTTGAATCTTCTTATTGTAGTAAAACTCGATATTTAGACTTATCAGTCTCACAGTTCCCGGAAATGTTTTCATTGCACTTTGATGTATGATCTGCTTCTGTTTCGAGGCGGTACCTAATTGCGATGCGTCAGCTAAACTGTAAACACTCTTAATATTGTTTACCGATTTATTATTGGAAGGTATTAGTCAGTAAAATTTAAAAGGCACTCATGTAAATATTACCCTCACTACTTCGTTTTTTATTTTAAACGTTTTACGTATTTTGCTTTACGCGATAGGTAAACAGATGCCGGCGCCATTTTATCTTCAATTTATCAGGTTTTGTTTTATAGTAGGCAAATTTACGTAATAAAATAAATTATGCAAGAAGCAAAAATATTTTTTATCAAGTGTCAATCTCAGATTTTAAAGTATTAAGTTACATTGTAACCGTTCATTTAAATAATTAAGCTAAAAGTTAGTAAGGAAAATCACGTAACATTATCCTGAACATCGATAGTGTGTGCCTCTTAATAATTAAAATGTTCGAGCTATTGACGATTTATTGGAATAATAATTAAATATATTTTATAACTAACTTACGGCTCTTTCACACGGCAACTTCCCGTTTTTTGCGGGTTCGGTTTTTTGCAGGGTCCCGTTTAGTATTATACGTGCTACTGTGGTAACATTCACACGAGCTTTCGGTTTGCGGTATCTTGCAAAAAACCGAACCCGCAAAAAACGGGACGTTGCCGTGTGAAAGAGCCGTTACCGGTCAAAGGTCTCCACATAATTTTACTTTCTCGGTAATGATATACCCTTTTCCCTTTGTAAACAATATCCTACAGGCTGCGCATTGTTGCAGATGAAAAAACAGATGAAGTTACATAAAAGCCATTGAACCTCTTAGATCTATACCTATCCACCGTTTAGTTTATTAACCTGAAGAATTGAAACCTTTATACTATAATGATCTTCGATATCTACGGGTAGATTATCCATACTAATGCATACATGCATACCGATATTATAAATGCGAAAGTGTCTGTTTGCCTGTCTGCTACCTTTTCACGCTAAAACCGCTGAACCGATTTAGATGAAATTTGGTATAAAGATACTTAGTTGTTGGTCAGATGTCATTGGGAACGGACACAGGATAGTTTTATCTCGGAAAATTGCTAGTTCCCGTGGGACATCAATAAACAAATTCTTCGCAGACTGAGTCACGGGCAACAGCAGAGCTAGTTCAGAATAATTGGACGAAACCTGTGCACCTATAACTTACATAAGTCGTTATTTAGGATTCCCTGCCTCAAAATCTTTAGAAAAAGAATTAGCTTAGCTTTCAAATAAATACGTTTTATAAAACGCTAATTGTAAAGAAGCCTGTAGATCATTATTCAAATTACTTATTGAATTGCATTTTATTTCATTTTGTTATTCAGGATATTACTGAAAGTATACGAAATTTTCGTGATATGATTAGTTTCGTTGTAATACGGAAAACTAAAGTATCTACCTAGAGTTTAAGCCTTATGTTTGTCGGATTTAACTCGCTAACTACTCATATAGCTATCAAACAAAATGAGGGTGCTAAGTTTGTTCCTGGTAACCCGGGAGATCCTGACTGTACCCGTGACTTTACATTCCTGTTCCTATGTATTGATTGTTACAGACACGCGATGGCAATAAAACAATAGGGTGAATGTTTTCTGATTTAGGAATTCATGAAAGTAAATTTTGAACATGAAAAATCCTGATTTTTGATAGTAAAGTACTTAAGTGGAAATATTACACCTATCTGATAAAATCGACTTAGTTAACGTAGAAGTCTGGCGTGGACGAAGGTACAACGTTGATTAAGTTGTCACGTTCGATTTTTATGCGAGTGGAAACAGTCCTGCCTGACATGAATATTCAAAGTCAAACGACGATGCCAGAGGCCGTTTATTGTTGCCGGACGCTTGCTATCGCATTCACTATTTTTTTCTGTCAATCGGCATAAAATGGTGATAGAAAGAGATGGTAAAAGCGATGACAAGTGTCTGCGCGTTAGTTAGACAATACTGCCTCAGTTTCGTAGTCAGTACCCACCTACCTTTCTTTTAATAGTAATTATGTATGATCAATTAACTTTTTATCTCAATACTCCTCTTTTCTTGTGTTTAGCGTGCATTTTTCTAATAAATTAGCGTTTTCATGTTTTTCACCATAATACTTTTTTTGGCAATAATAAAGAAGACTAGGTAAGTACATACATTAGTTTACGAGTAAGGCCACCTAGTAATATGCGGGCTAACATGACACGTGTTGTTGGTGGCCGCGCCAGTTGGTCAGCCAAGCCAAGCCCTCGCGGGGCAAGGAAGCGGCGAGGCGCGAAGCAAAGAAGCCTTGGCGAGAATGGCACGGCGAGGCGAGGCGAGCGACGAACGAAACGAACGAGCCGTTTCAGTTTGCTAACAGCTGTTACACGCGTCGTACGTGTTTCCGAACGCAGCTCCCACCGCCGGCAGAGTATTGACAGAAATGTCATTTTGCCACCATAATATTTGACGGTCCTCATTACTAATAATAAATAAACAGTTTCGGAGAAACTGATTTATCTCTATAATGTTCGTATAAGTGGCCCTACATCTTACCTACCAATTGTGAATCTAACTGCGTTTTTTGCGGTTCGCGAACAGTGACGTTAAATTGTTTACTATTGAGTGCATATAACCTACTTTTGAATGGATGTCTTAACACTATGATAAAAATAATGTTCATTGACTCACTTTCTTCACCTTAAGATCTACGCTAATCGAATCTTACGAGTGACCTTAATCGACGTGTCGTAGTGGGATGACCTTCTAAATGAAGGAGTCATATCCCGACGAAATTATGCTCTGTTTTGTACAAGGTTTCGGGAACGGTGTCGAGCACGGTTACAATAAAAGTAGAGAGATTAATGAATGCGATGTTCCGGAGTCGAGTGAAAATTTGAGGTTGTCTAAAAGGAGGCAGCAAGCGAAAAAGGTTTCATTGCAAGTCCGGACGGACCTAGAAGTGAATGAATCTGTTGAAGATATTGAGATAAGACCTAAGAAATCGCAGTCGCTAGTGACTGGTAAATCTCTGAGGTTATCTTCTGGGGACCGGTTGCTGAGAAACTTGCCGGAAGTGAAGAGGAGCCTTAGCGACAGGTTTTCTGTTATAACTGATGCGAGTGGGAAGAGACCCAGCAAAGGCCTCCTGACCATTAGAAAAACATGGTAAGATTCGTGTCTTAGTGTTCTTTTACTAAATTTGTTAAGGATATCATAAACTTTTAAATTGAAAATCTATATCACATTTATTATTAAGTGTAAATGGCAAATGTTTTTACAGAGCTTTTTTCTGGTTGCATCAGTATTTATTTAGGTAGAGCTTAATTGGTTTAAAATAATAATAATAACAATTTATTTTGGAGATTAAGTATCCATAATCCCCAAATGTGTGATTTCATTTCTGGATGATTGTCTGTGTATAAACTATTTAATAGAATAGGATGGTACGGTACGGTTTATGGTAGTTAACTGTATACAGATAATTAAATTATAGTTGTTAAGAGATTTTTATTTTATTTTAAAAACCAACTCTGGAATGGCTATTTAAAAAAAATAGGAATCACAACACAGGTACTGCACACAGATGATTCTCAGGATGTCCTAAGAATTAGCTTGAAATCACATACAAATAATTTTGTAGTAATTCAATTTTGCTATTCCTAACTAAGCAAATTTCCCAATCCGCACTGGGTCTGTGTAGGAACTACGGCCCCAGCCCTCTCATTCTGAGGGGAGGCCTGTGTCCTGCAGTGGGACGTATATAGGCTGGGATGATGAATTAAGCAACTGCATTATACTTATGACCCTTAAATGATTTTGGACATAAAAGTAGGTTACCTATCTAGTCCAGAGTCTTTAAATAAATGAATCAGCAAAAAAAATACATTACCTACACAATACATTAGTAGGCATTTAAAAAAAACATTTCCATTAGTACACTGTTTAAGTAATACTGGTAATGACATTCTAACATTGGCATTGAAGGGACAATGTAATAAGCTAACCTATTCTTGTTTATGACAGTTTTCACCCTTGTTTGTCAAATAACCACCCGCACCCTTGTTAGGTTGTGCCAGGTTCAAGGTGTCTCCATACAAAACAGCTACCTATAGCATGCCAATCCAATATTATTCTTTTCCCCTTCCTTTACTACTAATTTATTATGGTTGTTTGGGGGTTTCTTGAAATTATTGTCCAAGTTAGTTTGGTCAACAATATGTTGTTTAATCAAAGTGAAATGTTCATCGGAATAAAAGAAAAGATTCATATTGTCGAGGATATTCCAAATCTGCTTATCTGCCATACAACATTGATTTAGAATACCCGTACCTCATATCTGCACTTCATGTAGTTTAACAGGGGATGGTTTTAAATTTATATTTGTTTTTTTTATTCAATGGTGTGTGTGAAGTTCCCAATCCGCACTGGGCCCACGTGGGAACTACGGCCCAAGCCCTCTCATTCTGAGAGGAGGCCTGTGCCCTGCAGTGGAATGTATATATAGGCTGGGATGATGATTTTTTTTATCAGATTTTAGTAAAAATTGACAATTGGCTATATTTGTCAGATACATGTGGGATTATCCAATGCCAGTTAAGCAGATTTGCAGTAAACCTGACAATATACTGTTATAAATAATCTTCTCTACTTTTCATTTCCCTGACTGAATTGACAGCAAACTTGATCAAAAATAATTTTCAAGCTTCTTTAAAGTGATTTTCAATTAACTAGGATGTTGCTTAATTTTTGTCTACCTATAAGGTAAAGGTAAAATTAAAAAAAAAAAACTCAATGCTCAATTTGTGCTCAACTAAACAATCAATCATTTTAATCTTAAATAGGTACCTATTTACATTCCTTTTGTGTTAGCATGCTTTACTACCAGTAAATTTCCCTCCAACTAAAAAAAAAAACTTGTAATGTAAAAACGTCTTATGTTGTCTGTGTACCGTCCATAACATGTGTTATTTGTTTTAGGTCTCCTGTCTATTCCTTCCCCAAAATCAAAATTTCTTAAACCAAACAGTCTCCTCATGTGTGTTATGTCTCTACATCGATATTGGCAAAATACGTCTTGCTAAAGTAGCACGGGTGAAAGCCAAGAAAAAAAATTCATTTTAATCTCAAATAGGTACCTATTTGAGATTAAAATGATTGATTGTTTAATTAAGCACAATTTAAAACAATACCTTATCTGTAAAGTTTGATTATCAATAAGAATACTTTCCACAAACACTTAAAAAAGCTAGATAAAGATAACTAAGTTTGCTTATCCATTGCACACCTGCAGATTATGTGGATAGAGGCGTTGTTTGTCCCAGAAGGACATTGTGTGCTTAGATAAGAAAGAAAATCTTATCTGTCACTGATATCAAAGATGACTATATAGCTAAAAAAGAAGTAAGTACCTAATAGAAACTTTGTATGTGAGATTTCTTTCCCGAAAAAATGAAGGGTGTCAAATTATTGAGTTTCTAGAACTTAAGTAGAGTCCCAATTTAGGTACTTTATTTTTTCTTTTATTTTTCTCTTAAAATTCTTATATTGCTTAGAGATTAAACTATTTTCTATCTTACTAATGCAAAACATATACAGAATTAATAAGGGAAAGTAGGGAAGAGATAGGTTCGCCTTTGTACTTACATCTGTTTCTTTTGTTATCTGGTTATTTTATGTGTTTTATCTACAATAAAGGGTTGGTTTTAATATCTGGAAATACTAAACAGCTAAATTTTACTAATAGAAAGATCAATCAGAATCCCCTGATCCCGTAATCCCCCAATCCCCTGATTGTTAACTTGTGATATGTACTTTAAGGGGGTGATCCATTGGCGAGCAAAACCGCCGGTACGCCAACGAACTCGCGAGCCAAAGGTCTAAACCGCCAATGGAGCACTTAAAAGTCTGTGGACTTTAGAATTTCAAGAATGCAACAGCGAGCCAGCGAGCAAATCCGACGGTTTTTAAGTCCGCAAATGGATCACCCCCTTTAAACATGAAACTACCGTGAGACTCACTCATAGTGAAAATAAACGGATCACTCACGTCTTAAAACGACTAGCTGCTAGCGACTAGCGGCTGGTAGCCGCGCGACCAGGGCGGTAGCACGCAGTGCATGTTTGGCAGCCGCCGTGACGTGCGACTCCGAGAGGAAGGGCTACGGATTAGCCTGAAACATGTCGAGTTAAACTCGTTTTAAGACGTGAGTGATCCGTTTATTTTCATTGTGATATGTACAGTAAAATATAAAATACATAGATAACTTACTTGAAATGTGGCTTTATGAAGAAGAACAACAAGTATTTTGCTTCCACAAAGTATGTAAGTGCACAATATATATTGTGTAATATGCTTCTTCTAGCTGAGATGCTCATAAATCATAGCATGTGACCATTAAAAGTAATTTTATATTATGAAATTTATGGGGCTAAAAAGATTGTTATGGTATTGCTCAATCTTAACTACATAGGTACTTGAGTTTTATCTACATCACACTGTATGGACTTACGTCTATCTAGTTGATTCGCTCGTCAGTGATATCAATGGAACCATAATGAATTGGATCTCGAAATTTATTTTTTGACTAAATTCACTGTAAATGCTGATTAAGACGGTGCGAGAAATTTTGAGATAGTTTCGTTTAATTTTGCGGGCCGCGGCTATGGATTTATGATTAATCTATTGTCGCCCGCAATGTATCGACAATAATGTATGTTGTCGCACCCCTTTAGACAGCCCTTTATTTAGGTCAGCAAGCGTCTTTGTCCACAACACACTTTATCGCTAATTAGTTAGAAAAGTATATACAAAAAGGTTCAGTGACATTTTGCAACACTCCATATCATATTGTGCATATTCCACGTGGGAATTACGACCCAAGCCCTCTCATTCTGAGAGGAGGCCTGTGCCCTGCAGTGGGACGTATATAGGCTAGGATGATGATGATGATGACATATTCTGTACAATAAAGCAACTCCTAGATAATCGATATTTTTATTTAAAATTTACTTATAATATTTGACTCCAGTTGTTGTTCCTTTACATTCGCTTCGTCTGTGATCGACCATGATCTGGACAGCCCGAAAGGTTTCAGTTTTCAGCACAACACAAATAAGTTGCACGTGGTTTACACGTTCGCCATTTAAGTATGACCCATCATGTCTCACTACAGAAGTGAGACTGAAGACCCCAATTAAACTAAAGTTACCTCATCATAGCCATTGTACAGAGGACCTAAATCCCTTAATTGAACCGGGTGACTGCTAAATCATAGGCAGCTTCCTGTTATTTCGGTTATCTCTTTATCTTTTTACAAACCCGCGCGAGGCCGCGGACGATGCCGATGTCGCAATATCCATGATGGATTCTTACCATACGCTGTTCCGACCTAGTTTACTCCGCCTGCTGTACAGAAATAGCTGGTGCAGGGCCAACCCGTGGATTGATGGTATCAGGGATGATATTAAAAATAAAACTAAAGCATTTAGAAATGTGGACCGTGCAGTGTAGGTGAGAAACTTGAGAATGGACTGTTACAAGTGGTTGAAAGTTTTACGTCACCTGAGTGTTTCTTAAGTTTTTTATCATAAATATCTCGTAGGAAGCAGGAATTTTCAATGTTTTATTGTTAATAATGATACATAAGATATTGATCGCCTCATTTTAATTAAGGATTCTGAATATTAATTAGTTTAATTAACATATCTCCAATGCCTCGCCTACCTACGTGTTTGAAGGTTCGCTACCAGCCTTGCCCTTGTCTTGCATAGTATTATGTAAGACCATTCGAAGTAAATATCCTTTATCGTAACTTTTTATTTTACAATATTATATTACAACTGAATCTATCGTGGACTCGTCCCTTATAATATTGTGTTTTAATTGTGCTCGACAAAAAGTAGATCTTAAATGTTTCGTTTACAAGATTGTTGCATTTTAGGCATCCTCTCCTTGACTCTATAATGAATGGCCCTTGAGCTTTCAGTTTCCATACACAAATCACTGGTGCCCATTTTGTCTTCGCTGTCTATTTGTCCTTCTGTTACGGTTGGGAGTCGTTCTCTGGTTTTCGCTTGGTCGTTCTTTGTTGTTTTCACGATAAATGGCATGTGGTCTCTCCAAATCAGTATTTGTCACATAGATTAATTATTATATATACTTAATAAAAAAAGATTTCGACGAATTGAGAACCTTAAACATGAAACTACCGTGAGATTCACTCATAGTGAAAATATACGGATTACTCAAGTCTTAAAACGACCCACTCGACTCCTTAAAACTTGTTTTAAGACGTGAGTAATCCGTTTATTTTCACTATGAATTGAGAACCTCCTCCTTTTTTCGAAGTCGGTTGAAAGGAAACCGATTTATAGCATTCAGTCTTTTTCGTCGAGGTATTAACTTGCTGCTTTATCTTCAATAAAGCTTAGTCAACTATAAAAATATAAGCAATCAGGAAATCCGACACTAAAACCACAGAAAACTCGTATTCATAGTAGCGACATCGAAATGGAAAAGCATTTATAGTAGTCTCGGAATCGAGGGAATGTGTCAACAATACGCAGTGGTAGAGGTACTCTGTAGAATCGATGAAACAGAAAAAACTGAACAGAAAACGATCCTGACAGAACTAGGAAGTTGGAAGTTATGCCTAGTTCACATCGTAAAGGGGTTAATTTTTCTGTACACCTAACCAGAAAAGCATCGACTCAATGGCAATTTCTCACACTTCTAGGTTAGCAGTATGAAACTTATAAGAAAGCTCGAAGTCACTCAAAGAGCGATAAAGCGAACTATGCTCGGAGTATTCAAATCTGACTTAAATGACAGTGGGCAGGACACATTGCTTGTAGAAATGCTGGCCGATGGGGTAGAAAGGTTTCTAGAGTGGCGACCGCGGACCGGAAGATGTGGCGTAGGAGAGCCCCCAACAAGATGGATCGACAATGTAGTAAAGATCGCAGGAACCCGAAGCAGGAACCACTTGGATCCGGGCAGCGCAGGACTAATCGTTGTGGAACTAACTTTGACCAGAAGTGGATGTCTTTTGGTTGATATGATGACGGTAGAACTAGATATAGGTGCCATTGCGTGTATTCTATATACAGAATAAAGAATTTCAAAACTTTATTATGATGTCTTCATGTACGTTGACATTGCGGGTGTGTGTTGGCGCCTTACGTGCAAGATACAAGCTCACTCGCGTAGCGCAGCTTTTTCGTTTCGTTGTATATGCTCTGCCTAGGGTCGCTGGCTCGTTTCTTTTTAACGGAATACTTTAATTTCTTTGTAAACAGAGAAATCCGGAACGAAAACCCGCGTGACTCCATCGTTAATTCCAAAATAGATGGAATCAATTGAAGTTCGAACGTAAACATAATTAGCGTTTTCGTTCCAAAATTTGACTCTAGCTGACTCCAGTTAGCATAGAGTCGATTGAGATATAACCACATTTGATTAGGTTAAGGTAACCATTGTGTACATTGACTTGTTTTCAGTGGTCGAAGTCGTTAGCGAACGTGTTAACCTTGACTTTTGTAATTTTGTTAGGTTGTTTACTCACATTCATCAAATATAATGTGTCCCTTGTATCCGTGAACTTTTTAGTCTCTCAGTAATTTGTTACTTGTCACTATAAATAAGCAATTGGTGTGTAGTTGAAAATTTTCTCATATTAATCGTAATCACGCCATTACCACTTCAGTTCAACCCAAGTAAATACAGAATAGTAGACCATTTCCAAACGCTTGTATGTCGGCGCGCCTCATACGTACGTGGTGTGACTGTACTTTAAACTAAGCTAAAGAATTGGCGAACCACAATATTTTTCTTTTATACTTACTAAGGCTTAAAGCAGGTATTCTTGTGCTGTTTTTGTTTGCTGCTGGGCTGATTGAGGCTAGTAAACATACTTTATTCTTATATAAAATAGGTACATTATTAAAAAATATGGGTTGGATACTATGAGTAAAATAACCTAGGTACCTACCGTAGTACAGTAATTTATAGATGTCCAAAACAAAACATCGTCGGAAATCTGCAATTTTAATTTTGAGTTAAGTCTCTGAGTATCCCAAAAAGGTACTAAATATACACAAGGAAACCACAGCTATTTAAATTGCGCCGTTGTCTAAACTTCCTTTGCTTCACTTGTTGTAATTCTTTATTCATACCATGATTCATGGGTCATTGTCAGCAAGATTGTTCTTTCCCGTTGATATAAACACCTGATTATTACGGCTCAGTTGTTTTTCCTACCTCTTATTGTCTTATATGGTCGCTTAGTCGTTATTCTGCGACCGTTAAATTAGTTTCTGAATGTCGTCCACATCCGTGACAACATGGGACCTCTAGCCTATAGTCTCACACGTGCACGGTCGCATTGCAATCATCATTTCTTGCTGTCAAACTGTATAAAAAGCGCAGTAGAAAGGAAGGGATGGTAAATACGATTGTAATTATGAGCGTTAGACAACATGGCGTCTGCAAAGGCATCGAAACAAAGCGATTTATATTAAACTTAATTTCTCAAAGATTTACTCGTAAGACCTCGAGTAATGTTTCTTACTTTGTAATGTAAGGTTTCAAAAGAATCATCATTATAGTTTTAAAAAGTGAAACTGCACACAACGTAACATACATAGACATGTCAGTAATCAAAAACATCCCGAATATCATTAACTATCAATAACTTTGCAAGTCTTACTCGCTTGGAATCACAGCTGCCCGTACCTCTAGCAAGGAACGTGAACGCAATCAAATTTTCCAAATTTTAATGTGTACAGTTGTCATCAGAGATATTGAAGCTGTCAAGGTCCCAAGATATGCAAACACGACCCTATTGCTAAGGGCGTAAGAGCGTGTTCAGATATTTGGAGCACAATCACCACTACGACATATCAGAAAGTAGTGAGAATCTACTTTTAGATCAAGCACCTGTTTAATAATCATGACATGATAGCCGAACCGTGTTATGTAACTGTAGTTTTTACATATTTATGCCGAATTGTTACATGTTACGTTAGTATCGTGTAGATGCTTTTTAGGCAAAATTATGTTGTATCTTCTGTCTTCGTTATTATGTGTCATTTCAGCGTATAAAAATCGCGAAAATATTCCGATCTTGCTTCAAACTACCGTGTTGAATTTTTCCTTAAACGTCGGGTACATTACATCTCCGATTTTCACACTGAGTAGAGGACGTCTTGTCTGTCCAACCCAACATTCAAACACAACTTTTGATCGAATTGTCAAAACGATGATGTCTACAGTTTTGAAGATATTCCGAACTTCCAATTCGACAATATGTCCTCGTTAGGCAACATGAAGCTGCTTTGATCGCTTAAGGAAAAATACGACTGTACTTCACGTGAGTTACTGAGAAATAATTGTTAAGTTTTTTTCTTTCTGTGTTAACTTCATGCTATAGCGTGATATATGAACCATATAACCCACGCTCTGACGTATACAAGGTAGCTGCTATTACGGATGTATCTCATTTAGCCACATTAGCTGATAGTAGATGATATAAATGATACTCTACACGTGCGTGCTCAAAAGCAGGAACAGGTTGGGGCAGCCAATTTATAAAAAATCACTATTTTATTGTATACAAAATTTTAACTTGAACTCTAATTACGATTGGATTTTTATTGACATGGTGGCGTTAATAGAGTCTGCGAAGCAATCCATAGTATGTGTAAAGTTTACGCACTGGGTCCGCCTGGGAACTACAGCCCAAACACTCTCATTCTCAGAGAAGGCCTGTGCGTAGTAGTAGAACTGTGGAACGTATATAGGCCAAGATGATGATGAACTAAGCAATTTAGTTTCAATGGCAACAGGAATCTTCTGATCTCATATACCTACATGACGTTATTATACGTATGTACCTATATGGTTCTCTTTATTTCTACCATTGTTATTACATATGCTAAACTAGTCGACTTAGTCATGGTGCCCAACGAATTTTTGCTACGTGACTATTTTCTCAGAGAACACGACGCCATATCAAGGCTATCGCACTTAATCGGCGTGTATACTCTGCTGAATTAAACATGTCTCGGTCTCGTCGCGGTCCTTTGAAATTTGTGATCGTTTCAAATAGGCGAACTGTTCAGTCTTTTTGTGTTTTACCAACCTCCCGTTATAGCGCTCTGCCGTGTTTGGAAACTGGCAAGTTTCCAACATTATAGTCCTTGCTCTCAAGCTTTACTGTGATCTGTCGTATGATAATATAAATGTGTCACGTTTTATAACAAACGACGTTTTAAATCGCTGCGGTTTGTTTGAAGAAGATCATTGTGGGTACCCGTAGTCTGCTTTATGTTTAGCACGCCAGTTTTTTATGTCATGGCATTAATTTGGGTATTTTGCACGGTCGAAGTCAATATTAATGGTTTTTTGGTAGATAGTTACCAACCGTTTATCTCTCTGACACTAACCACGAGTACATAAACTAGATTTATGTGCTTGCGCGCAACGATTAAAGAAGTCCATTATTTTATATTTATAGGTAGCTATCCTTTGTAAAACTCTACAATATCGCTAGTTTGTTATTATTGTAGTTAATTAGGTATACACAGTTACTTGGGTAATTTAAGGTTGTGTAACCATTAATACTTAGTTTTTGTTCTAAAAGTACATTATTTTGTAGAATACCGTTCATTTGAAACGTGTTGTGCAACTATTCTTATCTTACTCAAAAATAAACTAAACCTAGCAGCAGGATTATTTTGGTTAACACTAAAAATACAATAGTGCGAAACATGTTAAGCGTGCTAAGTGGATGTTCATTTCTTATTTCACGACACACATGACATAATCATACCAAGTTTGGAAGTCATGAAAATAATAATGGACAAGTTATACAGACGATTATTCAAAGCTACTTCCTATGAAATTACAAGAAATAAAACTAGAAGTTACCGCATACTTGAAATCAACTTGATATTTTATGACATTTGTAGCAGCAGAAATTCCCACAAAGTAGTGCATAAATATTTACATTCAAGTTGTATATTGCTTTAACAGCTGCAAATCAAGGACCAAATTTTTTTAAATCTGAAACAACGCCATGTGTGACCAAAAGCACGTTTCGTCATTGTTTATTGCTGCGTGCGTAGTGTGTATCCCTGACTGTTCACAAGACACCTGGCACAATTCCTAACATGTGTTCGTTGATGAAAATATGATCCAGATCTAAGACTGGGCAACAAGAATAAATTAAAATCTTAGTAGTCCGAGAAATAATGTCAATATCATAATGAAATTGGCTTGCATCAAGAAATAGTTTTATTGAAATACAGTTTTCATTTTCGTAAATGAAGTTAGCATTATTTGATTAATTACTTTGTTAAACACATAGTTGACAGGTCTCATTTTCAAGATTACCACGCCTGTGGAATTGGGGGAACCTCCTTATAGTACCTAGAAAAGTAAATATTAGCTTATTCCAATCCGAATTCATTATAGAATGAAATACTCTTTAGCTCAACGTTACTTTAATATAGGTTAAGTTATGATACCTCACGAATCCCCCTAAATGAGAAAACGCCTTATCATTCAATGGCACTAAAAGTGGGGATGACCCCAAGCCTTGCGGCAGTTTAATAAAATATTTAACGCTGCTGGGAATAAGTGCACCTGAAACATTAAATGCAATATTAAATCACCTTGTAAGTATTGATTTGTTAATAAGTATTTAGAGTATTTAATTAAAGGGCTTGCCTTTGGCATCATATCTGTATTTTCGTAGCAGCGACTGCATATTCGGGTTTTGAATATTAGAAAGAACCACGATGGCACACGACTGTGAAGTAAAATAAAATTGATAAATGATAGGTATATCGAGCAATTTCTAATGCAAGCTGTGTTATCAAGGTCACCTACTTTTCCGTGGTACGTCTTCACATGTCTGATTTCACATGTTTTGCGATATTGCAATCATCAAATAAGAAAATACTAATGAGAATACGAGTAAAAGTTGATCACTTACCCCTTTTGGTCTCTCTACTACTCTGCGTTTTTTTTCTAAAGTGTAACCAAGGTTTTCTGCTTCCTGTTCATCGTTGGGCCTCAAGCCTATTACTTTCTCGGAACTATTCTCATCATCTATGTCTGGTCCATCTACTGCGGTATTATCAACTTTGATGGCTCTTTCATCAGGATTTTCATCAATCGGGGGATCGAACTCGGGATTTTGTGTAGTTGCCCGTACATATTGTATTGGAAGCATTCTCTAAAATTTTAAAAATGTACACTATCCATTATAATGTTAAATACAAGTCTTACATTATTTAGTTCACATCACTTACATTTTCGACTTGAATTAATTTTAAAAAGATAGTAAGTAAAATGGCACTGTGCTTCATGTCGCACCGGTCGGAGCAACTTCTCCGATTAACTCTGATCCGTCAGGTAGGTCACTTTCCTTTTCAGGTCAGTTTACTTTTAATTCGAGAATTTACCAAACATTCGCCGTGTTAACCGTTTATTTAAAATCAATATTAGCATTCGCTTTATGATGTTGTCAATTTAGCGCACAGTCAGTTGTATTCATTTATGTCCCACGTCACATAAGTGTTGACTCAGTCGTATTAACGTGAAAAAGCTTAATTAATATTCCACTTAATCAGACCGAAAGTCATTGTTGGGAGTACAGTTATTCACAGTGAATTAAATTCGATGCATTTTTATTACCCACCGAGCCTCTTAAAACGTTCCATTCAGGTTATTACGCAAACTTTTTCTGTTATTTATGAACAAAATCGCTTCTGGTGCTTAGGTGAGTTGACATGAAAATCATGAAATGAACATACTTAGTATACGATGCAAACTATATTTTGACGAGTACCAAATGTACTAACGTTAGTAAAAACAGTGTGTTCCTTCTCCCGTGAAAAATGCAATACATTGCGATATATTATGTAAGTCATCATCATCATTTCAGCCTATATACGTCCCACTGCAGGGCACAGGCCTCCTCTCAGAATGTAAGTAATCGATTTAATTTCAGCCTTTGTAGCAACAATGAATGACCCACAGCGAAATATAATCCTGTTTGTGAACTGTAAAAATCAACATATGTACATAGCTCTATGTTGTTACCTTTCTAAATTTTAATTAAACAATATTTAAGTAAGTCTTTGATAAAATGTTCAGCAGTGACGTGCGGGAATGCAAATTTCGATTATCTAGATAGTTAGAGCTATACGTACAAGATTGCTGTAATACGACTACAGTGAAAGTAATGTTATTTTCCTACAGAATCCAGATTCCATTGGATGTAAACAACAGTGTTAGTTAACTAGCCAGTTTCACGGCACGTGATGTTAATAGTGTTCAAACCTGAGCGATGAATATCTAGAACTTTTCAGTTCATGCCTAAAGATTCGCAGATAAACATTATTTTTTAAACACTTGAAACCTGTTACATTATAACAATAGTGATCTGCTCTACATATTTTATCTCGATACAACCACGTTACATAAAAATATATTATAAGAGCTGTGCGTTTAGGGCGCCGAAAATGAAGCGTAAAAAAAAGGTGACAATGTTATTGTAGCTTCTGGCCTCACGTGTGACGTCGAAGAAAAACACAGCCGTATTTCATGACAGAAGCAAAATACAAAATCGAGTTTCGACTCGTTTGATTCGTCTTGACGAGTACTTTGATCCCAGATGGTAACCAGGGTCTGATGATGGATCTGGAAGATGGCTAAAGGCACTCAACAATAAAACAAAAAAAAAGCTATGAACACTTTTCGATAGGCAAGTTATCATAGGCATATTTGTTTATAAATTATATTTGATAAAAAATATGTCTCATCGAGTTAACAGATCGGTGAAGGTCGATCTTCCACGTCTCCTCTACTATACGTCAAAACTCAGACTCTTTCTACAATATTAGTAGTATGTTTTAGTCTGTTGACACAGTCGTTACAACATTCCTTAATTACGAGACTTAATGGACGTACTCCAAATTTCCCTAATTCCTGGAGCGCCTGTTGGCCTTGAAGCGTCCTACATTTTACAAGGACTTACGGGCTCCGAGGGAAGGTCGACGAATGATAAAGGCCCGATTGCGGATTCGAGAGGCGGCTCAAAGCCAGCCCGGAAATAAATTGCTTTTAGACTGGATACAAAGATATACTTTATTGTGAACAAAATGATTCCCTTCTAGATATTCTGATTATTAGTTACTAAGTATCTGTTGCCCGCGACTCTGTCTGCGAAGTATTCGTTTATCGTCAAACCGCGGAAACTATGCAATTTTCCGGGATCCTATCCTAAGTCCTTCCCAGGGTCTCAAACTATCACCATACCAAATTTCATCTAAATCGGTTCAGCGGTTTAAGCGTGAAGAAGTAAAGACGGACACACACACTTTCGCATTTATAATATTAGTATGGATATGGATGGTTGTCTGGTTTTGTATTTAACCACCAAGTAACTTAATACACCGTTTCGCTTGACTCTGGCTGGATTAAAAATAAAAAAGTTTTTGTTAAAAATTTAATTTTTAATGCCAGCTTTTTCGCTGACTTTACTTTTTGTTGACTGTACTTGCATTGTCATCCAACCTACATAAGTATCCAAATTTCAAGTTGATCCGACCACGGAAGTGGGTCAAATTCAACTTCCAAGATTTGTCCCGTACATACATATTTACATACATTTCAAGTTAATAGAAAGCTTTTAAAAAAAAGGTGCAAACGCGTTAGTTTCTAAAAAAAAAGATAGTACATATATGTTATTATCTTTGGTAGATTATCTGTCTTGATAGAGCGTTTTGTAGAGTTTGGGAGCTTACTCTCTTACATTGGTGTTTGCCAAGCTATAGGTACTGTCGGAGTCCTTGTCGCAAATGTCGTAGGCTGCTAGAGTTGTATACGGAGTGAGTAGTCAGATTTTATGTATTTGTATTGATTATGTTTATTTGACAATCTGTGGTAGAGGTTCCGGCGTCATGGTTTAGTTAGTGGATATGTCGAGTTCATCTTGGTTCAAGTCTTTGCACATTTACATTGTTTTTTATTTCCATGGTTAGGTTTTTATAGCTCAGGCATGTTGGAACTGACATGTTCATTTATTGGTCAAAGTTCCATAATAGATAAATATTTGAAAATATCTCCATTATTGAGTATAACTTTAAACTGTCATTTCTTACTAGTGTGTAAGTATAATAAACGTGCAAGTTTGTATGGATAGATATTTTTTTATACAATATAGGCTTGCGTTTGACCACAATCACGCCTGGTGGAAAGCGAAGATGAGGCCCTACGATGGAGGTGTTTGTTACTCTTTTACGCTAAAACGGTTTGAATGATTCTAATGAAATTTGGCACACTGGTAGTTTTCCTGGATTAACATACTTATCTTATAGGATACTAGCTGTTGCCCGCGACTCCGTCCGCGAAGAATAGGGGGGGGGGGGGGGGGGGATAAAAAATAGCCTACGACCTATTCTCAGACCTACCGAGTGTAGAGAAAAAAGTTTCATAAAAATCGGCCAAGCCGTTTCGGAGGAGTTCGGTAACAAACACCGCGACACGAGATTTTTATATTAGATTTATTATCCCGGAAAAGTGCATAGTTCGATAAACGAATTCTTCGCAGATGGAATCGCGGGCAACAGCTAGTTATAAATATTAAAGATATAACAATGCCGCTAAATGAACCTAGACGAGGAGAAAAAACTGTAGGCTTTCGTTTCATGCCACATTTATTTGAACAAATGTCATTCATGGTAAATCCATTGTTGGTTTAACATCGGCCAGTTTTATTCAGAACACCATCGTGCTTACTCGGTTATCGCAATATTTATGTGTTCGCGCTATTTTATATAATTTTCAAATAATAATAACGGTCAGAGTGTGTTTATCGAAGGAACATCTTGTTTAATATTTAATATTTTCATAACAGATGCTCACGTGCTAAAGACAATCGGAGTTTTTGTAAACGCATCACGTTATTACAATAACTAATTTAATTGTTCCTGCTCTCTAAAAGAGTTTTTTATTAAGTATTTAAGTGCTAAGAAAGTAAGTTTACGGTGCCTTTGACTACTTTAACAGAGTGCAATGACTAAAGGTACAACGATAAAGTATCGTCATTCGACAAAACCTACTTATAATGTAGCTTTGAACTCTTTATCACGTGCATCGTCGATCCGCCGGCGAAGTTACAGGGCAAAAAGGTAAATTTTCCCAGATCCCGTAATACGAGTGTCAAATATGTTAATTTTCAGTTAGGGCCATAGGTTCTAATCACACTGGCGATTTACGAACGTATTATGTAGAAGCGGAGCCGTTCAATCAAACCGTTTTAGCGTAAAAGAGTAACAAACATCCACACATCCACACATCCAATCATCCGTCCATACAAACTTTCACGTTTACAATATTAGTAAGGAGTAAGATGAGACTAAACAATTATTATTGTTAAATAATTCAAGTTTTTAAATGTAAAAGTTAACACGATTTCCAGTAAACATGCGAACGAACAGAAAACATGGGGTGTTAAACTGTGGATCGAGAGTGCGTGCCCGGGCACGTAACTTGTTAGTTATTCGGAATTAAAAAAAATCCCATATGGCATGCCTGTAATTTTTGAAATGAGTCTCATATCATATCATTGTATTTATGCTGAAACAGCGAGTCATAGGAGCAAGAACATGTTTATTTGTCTTTTCCTTCATAAACTGCCTATACTGTACCTCTACCATGAGTTTACACTAGTTTACGTGACCGTACTCGCTAACGACGGCGTAAATTGTTTGTATGGAGAATTGTACTGTACGCTTAGTATAAAGTTTTACTTCACCAAAATACTTCTCGATCGCGATTACGTAAAAAAATCAATTACTAGGGAAACATGGACAGCGCATCCGCGGCCGCGTGCCCATGTTTCCATAGAATAGAAATTTTTACGTAAACGCGATCGAGAAGTATTTGGTGAAGTAAAAACTTATACTAAGCATGCTGTACCACTACCATGAGTTTACACTAGTTTACGTGACCGTACTCGCTAGCGACGGCGTAAATTATTTGTATGGAGAATTGTACAGCGCCTCTAGCGGTCACTTACGGAAGTATAAATCTCCATACAAATCATTTACGCCGTCGCTAGCGAGTACGGTCACAGTGAACTAGTGTAAACTCATGGTAGAGGTACTGGCCAATTAAGGTCAAGGTCGCTCAAAGGGCTCTCTGGTGAGCACGATACAAATTATTAGTTTATGGATCACTGGTTGCTTTTTATACTCGGGCTTGGGATTATTAGTTACTCGAAGTCTTTTCATAACCCTTTGTTACGCTAATGGTTATATCATAATTTTAGTTTGTATGGAACTCACTTGCAGAAATATTTGAAAACCTCAACCTTATATAGACGTGTAGTAGTTGACGTAAATTTATCGAAAATTTCACAAAAAAAATTTACGACATTGATTTTCAATCTAACTTAGCGAAAATGTAAAGAAACGTATTTTAATTATCAAATCAAATCAAATCAAATTAGTCAATTTTATTTCGTCATCACAGGTAGATTTTGTACAGATGATAGGCATTACAAAGTGGTTCGGCTATGATATACCTTTTGGCATACGATAATTTAAAAAGCAAATACATAAAATTAAGGGCAAATGTCACAAAATTAAGGCTTAATTATTTATACAATACTAGCTTTTGCCCGCGACTCCGTCCGCGTGGAATTAGTAATTTGGGCAGCTTGTTTTTTTTATCCAATTTGCTTTTTCATCAATTATGGCTCTCCTTAGTTCCTCGACATTAAAAAAATTACCCCCCCCCCCGAAACCCCCCCGCACCCTCCAACCCGCTCCCTCCCGCACTCCCCCCGCACAGCAACCCCGAACCCCTCCGCACCCCCTGCACGCCCTCCCACACAGCACCCCCCGCACACCCGCGTTCGTCCCAAGTCAAGCGTGCCCTATTAGAAGTTTTACTTCAAGTTTTACTTAAGTTTTTTTTTTGTCAAATATCTTGAAAACGGTGCATCCTACGGCAAAATCAATGAAATTTTCATCCCCCTTTAAACCCCCCCTCCCCGCACCCCCCCCCCCACACCACACGGTGTTTTTGTCAAATATCTTGAAAACGGTGCGGCAAAATCAATGAAATTTTAATCCCCGCTCCAAAGCTAAGCTAAGTTCCTGAGATTAGCGCCTATATAGAAGTTTTACTTCAAAACCCCCGATTTTGAAACTTTCTTCCGCTCCGCTCCGCTCCTATTGGTGTTAGCGTGATGATATATAGCCTATAGCCTTCCTCGATAAATGGGCTATCTAACACTGAAAGAATTTTTCAAATCAGAGCAGTAGTTCCTGAGATAAGCGCGTTCAAACAAACAAACAAACAAACTCTACAGCTTTATATATTAGTATAGATTATTAAGGATAACATCTAGAATTATCATTATTATCTTGAATTATTATTATCGACTCTGTATAGGCTGTAGCTTGTCACAATTTAATTTGACTAAAAAATCAGAATAATAATAATAATAAAGAGTTTTCTCTATAGGTACTCATGATTAGGGTAACCAACCAGATGAAAAATTTATAAGTCCGAGAAAAAGCTTGATTTCCTTCAAAAAATCCTGAGAATGTGCCGCAATATCAGTGCAATTAAAAAAATACTATAATATAATAATATATATAATATTTATATTTATACACCCCTCGTGTGCTTAAAACACGGATCCGTGCCCCCAGTGTAAGGTATTCATTTTGTATTTTTTCTTTTTTCTTCTAAATCTTTATCATTGGATTTATATGAAACTATTGAGACTAGAATGCATGTTTTTTTCACTTCCCACGGGTTAATGAATGAATGGAATAAATTTATTAGTCTTTCACAAAAAATATAGTTTTTCATATAGCCCTGTAAAACTGTTTTCTTAATGTAATAATTTCCTGAAAAAAGAAACTCATGGACATGTGCGTTGCGTACTACCAGTTCTCACCTACGGTGCTCAAACTTGGTCTTTGACGGAAGCTCTGAAGTTCAAAATCGGGGTTTGTCAGCGGGCTATGGAGCGCAGCATGATCGGATCGGGAACACCGACCTGCGCTCCATGACTCAGATCACTGATGCAGGTCGAACGGCGTCTAAGCTGAAGTGGGACTGGGCTGGCCATGTTTGCCGCATGCCAGACGAGTTGTGGACCAAGATAACCACCGAGTGGAAACCCAACAACTCGAAAAGGCGACCTGGCAGACCCAGACGGCGATGGAGGGATGAACTAGACTTCTACTTGGAGGACTGGCCCTCGTATGCAGCGGACAGAGAGCAGTGTAAATGTTGGGGGGAGGCCACAATAATAATAATAATAAAAATAATAAATAATTTTTGATTGAGGATCCTGGTTCTCGGTTCGCTCATGCGTTGGCGAGGGTTATAGCGATTTATAAATTGATAATGTTAAAAAAAATCTATTTTGTACCTTTTTAACTAGAAGATCTAAAAAAAATCTATTGTATTTTATTGAAAATTATAAAAATTGTGAGATTTCCTGAGATTTACAAATTCCGGCGTTATTACATTTAAAATTCACCATGAGGTTTTACTGTGAAGGAAAACATCGTGACTTGCGAAGAAATTCAATGGTGTGTCACGTGTGTGAAGTTCCCATTCCACACCGGGCCCGCGTGGGAACTCCGATCAAAGCCCTCTCATTCTGTTCCGTGCCCTGCGGACGTATAGTCCGTAAAAAAAGGTTCGTCACTTTTCTCCATAATTCGTTGACATAGAGTCGACAAGTGACGAACCTTTTCTTACCCCGCCTATACCTACATTGGCTGGGATGATGATGATGATTATTATTAGTTTTGCCAACGTAAAACGGTTCCAAAAACAACAGTGTATACCGGTAGGTAGAGATAACCTACGATAACATGGCCCGCCCTTCCAAAAATTCAAGAAGTCTTCAATGTATTTGTGAAAGTATATTTATAAAGCACCACCAAAACTTTCAACGCATGTTTGCGTGCTGAGACAGCCGTCAAACAAAAGCAGATACTCGGATTAATAGTTCGGCCAGTCGTGTGACATAACAAATTATATTGTAATAGTAATTTAGAGGGGCGGGCCATGTTATCATAGTTTTATCTCTAGGTATATGGCCCGACCACGACTTTGCGCGACCGGCGCGCGGCGGGGCGACCGTTTTAATCGCGCGAAGTTGTATGTATGTATGTAAACTCTTTATTGTACAAAAAATTAAGAAAAAAAAACAAGACACTGTTGACAAACGTTGAGATATATGCACAAAAGCGAACTTATCCATTAAGGGATCTCTACCAGTCAACCTTTGAGTGGATGAAAGGAGCATTTAGCAAGCTGTGGCCGGGCCGTTGGTATTTGTGGTACCGGCTTCAAACCCTAACTCCTAATTAGTTTGTTCATAATTGTTTTCTGTTTCAGGTCGACCGGGAACTTCGCGGCGGGCGCGGCGGGCGGCGGGGGCGGCGTCCCGCGCTCCGCCCCCGCCACCCCGCTGCAGCTCGAACCCCACCCCCGGACTAAGCATGACAAGTAAGTACCTACTCTGAAATAGGTAGATTACTACAGCATGCTAACTGGGAATGTCTAAAAAAAATTACCAGTGGTTTTTATATTTTTTTTGTATAGAAAAGTCAATTATAAGAAACTAATTTCAATATTTTGTTATTTAGTTCACTACTTTTTTCAAAATTAATTATTTAAACTATTTTGGTTGATGACGTCAGATTATAATTGAGGGCTCCCCTCACTGCCAAATTTCTAAATCTATCTAAATGCGTACGATAAGGCAACCCCTTTAATTATTTTTTGCGTAGTGGTACACTGTAACTAGTGTCACTATACTGGCGCTGTCAAAGTGCTAGATGTCAGGCAGCGGGTCCGTTTACTATATATTGCAAAAAAATAGACATCGCCAATTGTCTAACTCCCTCGCAATCGCCATCGCGTTCATTTTGTCAGTTCTTGTATGGGCTGACAATTGGTATCGGAAACAGCCAGCTGTCTGTCACAACCGTACAAAAACTGTAATTTCAATCCGATGTCGAGTGTCAAAAAAGTTACACAATTACCCTGCAGGTTCTGCATGTTGGGCCAACCTGAGGATGTTTTCTCATGGTAAATTTCAAATGTAATTTTGCACATAAATTAAACTATGAAAAGCTCAGACGTGCGAGCCCGTGTTCGAACCCACGACAGTCTGCTTGAGAGACCATAAAATCAAAAATCTCTGCAAGTACCTAAGTAGGCAGCAAAGGGCTCTTTTTACATGTCACTTTTTTTAAAACTACCAGCGCTTTGGGAACGACCATTATTGCCGAGTAGAATGCGCCGCAAGAAACTTGGCAGAAAGTCATATTTTCAAACGAAAATAAAATAATTAATTACAAACAAAAAAAAACAAATTACCATACAGGGTGAAATTTTGAACGTTATACAAAAGTATTGTTTCAAGCTTAGTTAATGCTGGGTAACATAATGCATTTACTCAATTGTTGAAATTGGTCTGATAAAATTTTGGATTTTCATACTTTGTTGTAGTTAAATTATGAACTAAATGTATGGTCACTTCAAATTTAACGATACTAATTTTAACAACTGGGTAAATGCATTATGTTGTCCAGCATTAACTAAGCTAGAAACACTAATTTGGTATCACGTTCAAAATTTCACCCTGTATAAAATTAAAGAATAAATTATACAAAGCAAAATACAGGGATGTATGGGGTCCCTTAGTTAAGAAACTAAAACTAAACATCTTAACTATATCTACCTTGAGTGAATGTGTAGAATGCTTCCACCATCAAAAAAAAAAATATTGGAGATAGTCTTCCAATGTCAAAATTGCAGCAGGACATGAGTGCGACAGAGCTAACATTGGGGGCGGCAGGCGTAAGCTTGCCTTCGGAATCCAAAAGCTTAATGGCACCTTGCCATGAAATTTATATTTCAGAATCCTGTTCATAATTTTGACATTGGAAGACTATCTCCAATATTTTATTTTTAAACCACTAGGCTACCACGACTTCATTCCATCTTGATGGTTCCACGGGGCTGCGAACCCCTTAAGGATATGAATGTTTACCTATTTATTTATACTTATTAATTCTGTGAAAAATACATCACTCATAAAAGGTACCCCCAGGTCCGATTACCTCTGTTACTGAGTGTACCTTTTCTCTTCAGCTGATTGTACTTAATACTTTTAGCAACTGTAATTTTTGCCACCGATAAAATCTTGGGAACTGTTGTTCAGAATGTGGAAATCTAAGGCATTCGTCGTGATATTTCGGGAAGGATTGCATAGCGTGAATAAAACAAATATTTGATAAATCCCACATGGAAAAAAAGCATGGAAACTTGCGAGTCGGACTCGCGCACCTAAGGTTCCATACAAACTTGTATTTAAATAGTTCGTTAGTAAAAGTTAACGCTTATATTTTTTGTGATGGTCAATAAATTAACGATTTTAGGATTTCCTTGTGCTATAAGAATTTCCTTATGGGTACTTACCCTGTAGGTTTTGATTACCCTGCGAAATGATAGGAAATAAAGCTCAAATGGGCGTATATTTGGATTGCGTTAACTTAGAAGCTTGATTTTTTTTACAGCTTCACGGGACCGCAAACATATTTTTTGATGTTAATTTCAACTTAATACCGCCACGCGTTCCTGAGAAAAAAGGTCTTGACAGCAAGACGGACAACAAAGTGATCCTATAAGGGTACCGTTTTTCCTTGGAGGTACGGAATCCTAAAAAAAAACACGCAAATAAAACATAGGCAGAGTCTTAGTTCACCGACTACCTACCTGTCAATTATTTGTATACGTGTGTGGGTTTATTGTCAGTGACCTTATATGGGCGGAGAAGCCTGCGGAAATATTTGTGAACCGTTGGCTTTATAGAGAGACTGGTGAGCTTTACCCCATTTTAAGGGTAACAACCCTTGAAATAATAGATTTAATTGTCTCATGAAACCTTAGCAACATCCATAAATATTGTGGAGTAAATATCTTACTAGGCATCATATTTTATTTATGTTACGATAGTTAGCAGGGAGATAGTTTCTAAAACGGTTTTTATAAACAAATGGAGGTTAGCGATCAAGCGTGTCGTAAGTGATCACCGCTGCCTTTGGATCCCCGCTATATCCTATGGATACATATACATAATTACGCCTGTATTCCCAAACACACGAAACGACATTTACGTTTTGAGGCCTATAAAGGATTATAAAGTTTAATTTGTATAAAACACAAATATAGATAGGTATAAAATGATAAAGTGAAATAGGTATACCAAAAAATACTAAATACTAACAAATACCCGCCCGCGTGGGAACTACGGCCCAAGCCCTCTCATTCTGAGAGGAGGCCTTTGCCCTGCAGTGGGACGTATATAGGCTGGGATGATGATGATGATGACTGTGGTATAGTAACATACTGGAGTACGTACGTTTACGTAGATTTAAATACTGACTGGATATGTATTTAAATTCTGTACATACAGAAGCCCAAAAATCTCAGCTATTTAAGTGGTGAGCCGCAAAGCTAGCTAGTATATTTTTCTAAGAATGCTTATGTATTGTAAAATTTGCATGTCTATTATTCACATCTTTAAAAATATTATGTTACAACCGAAATCTTTGCACCTTTTTTATTTAGTTGAGAAAAACAATCGGCTACCTAATACAACAAGCATAAAATATCTTTAAAACTGTTTAAAAATTGACACTAACCTCAACGTGCGATTCTCGAAAGCGACAGCTCTGTATGCTAATGCAATTTAACAACAAGATTCATGAATTTTAATTATGGGTAGTATTGTTATTGTTTACGGCGGTTAGTCGTTTCTCGATAAGATACCATTGTCTTAACCAAATTAATTCAGTATAAATTTTCACTTCATGGTTTGAACAAGATTTATCATGTGTAACATAACGTGTATTATCTTAGTCAAAGATTATTCAGCGATTATCTACGCGACAAATCGGTGTTCGACTAATCAGTTGTGTTTATGACGCTTGGTTGGCTAAACGTGGTGCGGATATTTTGTGTACATACGATTAGGAAAAATGCGTACATTGACAATGTACCGATATTACTAGTGTTCGTGTGTCCTGTGTTGTGCTAAAGCTAATTAAAATGGAGGCGTATCAAGCTCCGGAGGAACAGTCAGCCTGGGTGGTACTCAGAGTGATGAATTATGTTTATGATGGAGTAAGGTACATGTTGACACTAATGGTTTTATTTATATCATATTTCAAGCTAACGTTACGGCATTTTCCAACCCGGCGATATTAGAATATAGGTTATGTTAATACCACTTCTAGAGTATTTGGAACCATAAATGCTAATGGAAAAATAATTAGGGAGAGATTAATAAAGCGCTATTCACAATGATTCAACACAGTCGTCATTATGATACGTTACATATGGCTAATAATTTAGCCTAAAAGGATTGATGGATTGGTCTGATATCGAAATCAATAATATCTGTCTGTTATCTACATAAAATCATTTAGTATATGTCTAAATATGGGCCAAACAAAGCCTGGAAATAGAGACCCTCAATAAACACCATTTTAATGCATAAACAAAATACTTATAGCCACCACTTCACAAAAAGCTTGCATCTTAATATCAAAAATTTTAAAAGTGAACATTATTTATTTGAGTCAAAGTTCATTTTGGTTAACGTTTCGATTAGAGATATGTACGTGTTTTTGTTTCAAGCAGTAACGATATATTGGAGTGTACAGAAGTAATAATTTAAACGTTTACGTTACCTTACTATTTACGATAATGTGTGGTTATAACTAATAGGTTTCGACCACTTTATTATTCGCTAAAACCTTGACCTGGTCCGGAGTTTTCCTTTCTGTTTTATTTTTAGTTATCATAGGTACTTTATCACATTAAATGCACCAAAGTTCAAGTTTTTGGAATTTGCGGAAACTAGGTACATTTTGTTTACCAATGTATGTAAGTTCCCAAGCCCACTGGGCCCGTGTGGGAACTACGGCCCAAGCCCTCGCATTCTGAGAGGAGGCCTGTGCCCTGCAGTGGGACGTATATAAGCTGGGATGATGAGGTATATTTTGTTTACTTGGAATGCAATCTTCTCAGGAAACAATTTATGATAAAAATAAAGTGTTTTGTTTAACAGCAACGTGGAGGAATATCGAGTTCGTAAATGCGTAAATAAAGATACCTAGGTACTTACTTACTGAATAATTCTAGTTCTACGCCTCTGACAGTTATGTCTACCTATTTCATTTTAATAGTTTAATCTTTCCATCTCGATTTAAAACATCAGCTGTAGATAGGAATATAGTATCTAACTCGAATTTTGTCATCAACTGATCGTTCCTTTATCAAGGTATTTGGTTCAATTGAAGCAATTTTGCTTTAAAAGGTTGCTCATCATTTAGGTCAATGACAGCGAATGGATGGTCCTCCAGTGAGTCATACAATGATTGTCATGGAATAAAATAAAAAAAGTAATCATTTTTGGACACTGTTTCGAAATCTTTTGTGATGAGTGAGAGTGATGAGGAACACATGACGGAGCTGTATGAAGTTCACAATAAATTCGTCTTCGCCATTGCAATTTAAGGAAGGGGCAGTTAGCATCGACAATACACAATATTAAAACAACAAAAAAACTACGTACCTATGTCAACATAAACACGGGGATATTAGTTTTAAATTAGACAATGCCCAAGATTATTGGGGCTCTTGTGAAAAAGGGGTTAATTCTGCAGAAGTTGAACAGCTGATTTCGACTTAACCCCTTTTACACATAAAATAGAAAATAGCTGTTTAATTTCTTCAGACTTAACCCCTTTTTCACTAGAGCCCCAGTTTATGTCATTTGTTTAATCTAATCCAAAATTCGAACAAAAAACACGATTAAAAGTAGTGAAAGGACACACTCTACTAACTTTTGCATAACAATTGATAGGTAAATAAATTTAAATATCTTAACTTGCCTTGTTTGTTAACTATCAACGCGTCTCCGAGAACTTCCACGGATATGACTAGCACACCTTATTTGGCCTTAAATGTATAAAAGTAGAGCAAAAGTTTTTATCAATGCAGGTTTTAGAAATTATTGCTATTGTCTCAGTCATGTATCTCTTGTCTCACCTTCGAGATCTTATTATAAATTTGGCACGTTTATTTTAATTCTGTGAACAAAGAAAACGTGAAGAAAACAATATTTAAAGATTTGCCCTTCAAGGATTTTTTATTTTATATGTATTTTAAACTAGAATTGGTTTATTTATAAATAAACATAAAAATTACATTTAGATTAAAGGTGAAGAAACTTGTACTACAGCGTTTATCAATTCGAATGTGATATAAATATGCGTAACTGGCATTTTTTCCTAAACAAAGTTATAAAGTAACAAAATGAGGTTATCTCAAGATTGAATTCAAATATTTATAAACTGTAGGTACAGTATCCAAGAAACATTTATTTATTTAATTGCTATTTTGCGAAGAGTTCTTTAATATTCATAAGGATACATACAGTATTTCCGATCCGATTCACGTATGTATAACAAAATGTCCTTGCGGTATCACTCATTTCTTGATTGACGGCATGTAAACACAGACTACATGAATAGTATTTAATACAGTCCAGTATTTTTGCCAGAATAACACCTTTACCATGAGGTCTTGTCTCTATTTACTCGGATTTTTTAGAAATAGTTTTCTTCAATATTATCCCATAGAAATAAAAAGACTTGATCCGAAGTGCAAACTGAACTTTTGAATTCATTTGCTTTAAATTCGGAAGTAAGGGTTCCTCACGCAAGTGAAGCTATACCGGTAAACTGGGGTTACTTTAGGAAATTTTGGGGCTACTTTGATAGATTTAAAATGGTTATAAAAACGCAAATATTCATAGCTCGATTGAGCAAATGACGTAAAAAGTTAGGTAATTTATCAAGGTTGTTATTTCACTGCCACAGATGGTCTAAAAAAAAATAAGGACACGGCGTAAAAACCGTTTCCCAAAGTAGCCCCTGCATTTTAAAATAACCCAGTTTTATGGTATGTACTACCTAGGTACTTTAGATTAGAGTAAGTGGAATGCGCACAGTCCAATCCTTTATTTGTCGCATCACGTGTGAAGCATGGTAAATACAGTTGATGCTCCCATTTGTCCAATCAACGTAGATAATATTGATGTCCATGCCCGCGCCTGCCGTACCTCGATCCTCGTTCCACGCGATACAATGATCACAACCAAGGTCGACTCTTGCACCAGTGGCTTTAATACCTACTGTAGTCACACTGACATCGACATAGCTATTAACTTCTTCGGTTGCAAATTAATTTGTGTTATCAAACCGAGTTTCATCAACACGGTAATGAAAGTCAGCATCTTACTAGGTATTCTAGACGTCTTACATTTTTAGTCGCATAAATCTGTATTAGTAAGATTTTATAATAACATTAGGTAACGTTTACCCGGCCATTGTTCCGGCAGACCATACCGCTTGTTTATAAACGATGGTGGTTAGCTTCATTACAAAACATGATGGTAGCGTTCAGTGTACTCTCGCCGGGCGGTCCGACCGCACTGTACCGTTTCTCAGCAGTCTGCGAGTAAATGGGACTCGGATGATCGCGTTTTCCTCCAATTATAACATTGTGATCCGTCCTTTACGTTCCTATAGCTGTATTAGTGTTGAGCTCGTTGTAAGTAAGGCTCCCGTTTCTCTTCGAATCATATTTGATACGATACTATAGTTTCGTTACTCCGTACACATTAGAACGTGGGTCGGTGGACTCAATTATTTAGTTCAACTAGTTTTTAACAAGGTCGTCTAGTATCGGCTGCATAAACTTTCATAGAAGATTTACTGTTGTACAAACATCGCGATCACGCATTTTGATTCCTGTTTTGGTTGGCCTGTTGCTATCTTATCGCATAGCGATAAATTGTTTCGAAGCCGATATGCGTATCAATATAGTTAGTTACCTACATTGATAGATATGTGTAAATATCTACGTTTCTATTGGTTACAACAGTTATTCTCGCGACCGCGGACAGAGCACAACCTCTTGTGTCTGCTTTATTCGCGATTGGTGTACAATTTGCGATCTCGCTGCGTCAGTTATTAACTGTGCTACTTCATTTCTAAACGTTCCATTCATATTAACATGAGACCAGTAAGCTAGAAATTATGGAAAAAATACGTTCACGTATTGTTGAAATGGGCTTATCATTTATAATCAATGCATGTAGTAGTTTATAGGTTATCAACTCCACATTAAAATTACAAATTATTGGTTATTTTGAAACGTTCTTAAAGCATGCAGTCATTTTTTTATGCATAGATCATTAAAATCCGTAGATTAATGGTACAAGGTCGCTATCAAGTCTGACTGGTTTTATACCTCGTATTCGACTCTATCACAGATTACCAAATGACAGAATTTACTTAAATGTTAACACTACTAGCCTCCAAGATGCAAGTGTCAGTTTTGTGTTTTCTATCTTCGATAGCACGCATTTTATCTGCTTATACAAAGTAAACACAACGCTGGCAACCTTTAAAATTTAATTCGGTTATGAATGATATCGTTCCCAATTATCAGTTTGTAACATCTAAAATTTAATGTCAGATTAAGGTTAGAGCACTTACTCTATTAGTTAACAAAATATGGTGTGATGATTAATCTCCATTGTACTGTTTTTAAAAACACTAACAACCTACCCATTGAAACTTATAAGAAAGTTGTTTTCATAATGAAGGTCATAGGCGGACAATATCTATTATTGTTAAATATTTTGCAAGCTATATCGTTGTTTCTTCGCTCGGATAAGAGCCGTTACGCAATTGTATTAATTTTACTTTGGCGACTTGATATTGTATTACTGGGTTACACGTTTGTTAACCCATCTCTACGATTAAATTAATACTACCGAATCAGCGTTCGATGAAGTGCGTGCGTCATAGTTATAAAGATACCACGTTGTTTTCAATAATACCTCTTATTCCAATCTAGCAAGGTTGGCATTTAATTTAGATGCACCGTATGATATGCACATGATTGTGGTTGAAACTGTCATTGAATGGAAAGTGATCTAGATATTATATTGATGTTTATTTAACTATTTCAAAGTAATACCGGTGCTATGAACTCGCCACTGTCGTTTTTGT
Organism: Archips crataeganus; assembly: GCA_947859365.1. Classification (NCBI taxonomy): domain Eukaryota; kingdom Metazoa; phylum Arthropoda; class Insecta; order Lepidoptera; family Tortricidae; genus Archips; species Archips crataeganus. The sequence continues at coordinate 11,004,566 of OX402060.1, forward strand.
TCTAGTTTCGTTGGATGTTATCTCCTATACTTAATATTTTTTTATACCTACTTCAGTCTCTGTGATTGCTACCAAGGATCTTAATTTATTTCATTTCGAGCAATTCTTAGTAAGCTTTTTGTTTGTTATCGTCAATATTTCAGTGATATTTGCGAAATCGGTACTGTCATGAATTACATATCTATCGTATTCGTAATCTTCACACCTGTGTGTTAATAATATTGTGTGTCATATCGATTATTGATAATTTAGACTTCGCGTCCAACTGTGCTCTGAAGAGAAAGTTACATTTTAGGTTCATTAAAAATTGCTTTTTGGTCTAAAAAAACAACTCTTTCAATTTACTCTATTAATTTAAACGACCATATTAAACTGGTTAGGATTTATTTTCATTATTAACTTTCTACGGAAGTGATTTGTAGATTGTTTTGTTTGCTTTCTGATCCTTAATTACTTACTTCATTTTGGTATCCAGTCATTTTCATATGTATAGTAAACAGTTTTAAATTTAAATTTATCACTCATTCAAATTTTGTTTCTAGTTTAAATTTTGCTTCATTATGAAGTGTCCAAATCCGTAAATAAATAACCAAATGAAGAATGGTTGATAACGCATCTTTTGAGTACTCGGACAGATCCAGCGGGGAGAGCGGCCATAGCGAAAATAGGTAAGACATACACTTATATTCAAGTGTTAGTTAAGTTTGATTTATAGTGAAAAAATATACGGATAACTCACGTCTACGATCGAGTTTAGTAAGTTTGATTTATTTGTGTATAGAGATATTGTGGGATGTCTCGAAGATACTTTACGGAGTGATATTTTAAATTGACTTGAATTAAACTATTAATTTGTAAAAAAAAAACTGTCACATTTTCGCACCTGTCTTTTACAATAAATTGCTAATTCATTGCGTCCTGTCAAAACACCGTTATATTATTATCATTCAAAACATCATTACCCTATTCATCTTTATATATGGAGGCTCACGAACTTCGACACACATCGACTAACGGACCCCGATATAGAACACAAAATTATGTGCATGGAGATGAATCACTCGTCTATCCCATTCCATATTTCGCATAATCAAGCAGCTCGTTGCAGCGTCAAAGTCGACTCCGACCCTATTCGAAATTCCCTTTTTGTCCCAGAATGCAAAGTCTGTAGCGCATGCTATCTTATTCGTGCTATTAAAATTCAATAACTTGCGTAGCTACCAGCGTCATACGATGTTTTATGTATTTAGACGACCTCTTCTCCGTATTGTGGTGAATATGGAGTCTTTTAGAACACCGTTTACGGCGGGTCCCATATCTGAATATTGCATAAAACCTGACGCAAACCCGGTTTTCGGCCAGTTACGTTCAAGTGGGTTTCCAGTCCGGTTCGTGTGTCGCTCTATTTGCAATGAAAATGGGGGTGTTCCTACTAAAAAGGTGTGTTTCTTAAATAATAATCTGTGTGTTAGTTACTTGAAATTTTGTGATTCCACTAGGTACTTAAAAATACTTGAAATAAATTACTCATCAATTTTCTTAAATGCGAGCGTCAGTAGTGTCTTTTTCACGGTATTCTGTTTATGGATCTGCTCTTTCTTCAAAACTTGAAAATGTAAAACTTAATTCAAATTAAATGTAAAATTTCCAAACAAGGATGTTATAAGATTGCCTAAGCTGTCTATTACAATTATAAGACAGTCACTGTAGCAATATTTATGCACATTACAATTACGAAATAAGTCATCTTCGAATGACTGATATAATAAGATAAGTGACAATGGTAGCAAACAATGCATCTCGGTACGCCGAACTTTTGCAATCGAAATAATATGAAAAGACAAAATCAAAATATCTTTATTCAGTTTAGGCTATAACAAGGCTTATGATTCTTATGAGTGTCGAAGAAAAACCCTGTTCAGAAGAATCCGACAAAAAATTAAACCAGGTATATTTTTTAAAAACAGACAGACCTACGACGTTATTCTATTACTAACATCCAAAGGATTTATCACTGTAGATACGCTATTTCAAGTTACGGACCGCCAAATGCCGCTCGGAACTATTGAAATCAGGATCGTCGGTACTATTATCATCACTAGCACGGTTCCTTCTTATTTGTTTGTATGTTAAGCTCATCTAGCACTGTCTTACTTTCATAACCATAACAATATCAATCGCTCATTGTGTTCGTGTATCACGGTAGCGGTGCTGTGTAAACATGAACTGGACTTCCATGTACAAGATGTCCTAAAATTAATTCGGAATATTTTAGCAGTATATTGAGCTAAATTTTCATCGGAATTTTTTATCCAAAATGTAGTCGCTCTTTTGACGCGGTATACTTTGAACATCGATTGATGTATGAAAATATTTAAAAAAATTCAAAAACGTTTTTAGGGGTGTTCCGTCAAACTAACTTAATCATTTGCTGAAATTAAGAGGTGTCTTGTGTAGGTTGCTTTTAAATAAAATACGATATGTGTTTTCTCTATCTAAAATGTTACAACAGCTTTTAGGCACCAACAAAACTTGGGGCATCCATTCAAACGCAAAGAATGAAGGGCTCTTTCGGTGTAAAGTACCGGCTCTCCAGTTCCGTTCCATTCGCAAAACTTATTAATTAAATTATTGCGTCATCAAAATCAAATATATTGCTTGCAATCGATCCATGAGTGAGAACCATGGCTATCTTTCAGCTACTTATTTAAAAAAAAATTGATTTTGTAAGTAAATATATATAAACTAAAATTAAATTTTTTAGCGGTATTTTGAACTGGGAAATTGTGTATATTGTAACTTTTCCGTCTCAAAAAGGTACTGATACCTAGTGTACAGGCCCTGCATGCCCCTATCTATGGGAAAGAGTAGTACTATTGGGTGCAGTTTAGTCTGTAATTTTAAACATCGTTCAAAATGTATTAAAAAGTTATTTAATTTCCTTGAACTTGAATACGAGTATAAGTGTAATCTGAATTGAGAACAGCGTTAGTAAAAAAAAATACAAGTACTAATAGCTGATGAAATGGTCAAGCAGTAACAGTATCAAACTCTGATATAGATATTATTGATTAGACCACCAGAATATTGTATGTAATAGAATAGCTAGTATTTTTCAATCGCATTCACGGTTATATTCACTCAATTTCACTCCCTGTCAGTCAGCAATAAGTTATAATGGCTATAGCGGTGATTAAAACACTATCGGGTTGATTGAATGCTTTCCCTTGGGCAACTATTATGGCTATATTTCTTTTATTCATCATTTATTGTGATAAAGTTAAGTCCAAAAGATTACTAGCTTAATTTACTGTCCAAAAACAAGAATTTTATTTTATATTTTATCGGCATCATCATTTTACTTGTCATATTTCGAGCAGCCTGTGTACCTATAACTCACGGACAGCAAACATGACTTACATTTGCAAAGTTTCGCTTTGATAGTGCCTCAATTACAGTGGCAGTAGGTAATATCGACAAGACAGACTACATGGATATACGAGTACGCTTGCGCCCGACGACGTCCGGTCAGTTCTGACAACTTCCGTGACCTTAAAGGTTGATTCATATCTAAAGACACCGAGCGTGTCAGACACGTGCCGTATCAGACATCGACAGATACCGTTTATTCATATCAAGGATGATATAGACTGGAGCGGCAGTCGCCATAGTACGGATCGGCCGCGGTTTTTGTAGTTCGATTATTAAATCTAGATGGCGCTGAAATATAGCCAGAGGCTTTGAAGGCAAAACAATGAGACTACAGATATTTCATATCACTGCAAATGTATTATTATGCTCTAGATTTAATAATCGAACTACAAAAACCGCGGCCGATCCGTACTATGGCGACTGCCAATCCAGTCTATATCGTCCTTGTTCATATGTAGCAGAAGTGTGCCGTGTCATGTCAGACATTGCCAGACATCGTCGTCAAGAACAAAAGTCGTCTGTACCTCTACCATGAGTTTACACTAGTTTACAGTGACCATACTCGCTAGCGACGGCGTACATGATTTGTATGGAGAATTGTACTTGCGTAAGTGACCGCTAGAGGCGCTGTACAATTCTCCATACAAATAATTTACGCCGTCGCTAGCGAGTACGGTCACGTAAACTAGTGTAAACTCATGGTAGAGGTACTGCACGGTTCCGGTGCCCTATTCACGTTGACCGGCAGATAGCCACAGACACATACAGACATGAACCGCGCATACTGGCCGGGCACGGCCCGTGTCTGTGCGGTCGTGTTACGAGTTACGATAGATATGAATGCGTTAATAGAAACTGTATAGAAGAATATTATTTTGTCTGCCACGGCACACGTCTGACATGCTCGGTGTCTGTAGATAACTATGATTCGACCTCAATTTCTCAGGTGGTCGTTAGAAGGATTCTTCCGCATAAGTTTAACATTAAGTAGCAAGATGTTTCCTTATCGATGCAATAATATCACGCTCTTGCCTAAGATTGTTGCCAGAACGATCACTACGCAAAATTTCCAACGTCTAGAGGCTGTCTTGTCGATGATATAACAATACGATGTTTTGTATCATCACAGTCAGTTACATCGTCGCTGAGATTGTCAATTCCGTTATGCGCATTTTGATTTTATACGATATTTTTTCTGTTGGCTTTGAAAACCAGAAAATTAGTATGCTCAAATACTACTTGGATCGATTCTGAACAGGTTTTAATGTATCATTTTTTTTTAATTAGTCGCCAGAGGGGCCAAAGACGCGAAGTCTTTGCTGTTATTTACATTAAGATAGGAAGAGTGACTTGTGCTCGGGAAAAATCCCTTCGGACGAACTGGGAATGGAGGGCCCAGACAGTGTCCGACTTGCACGGACTAAAAAACCCGGTCACAAGTGGCTTCTCTATTGGTTATCAATACAAAAAACGTGTGCTTTAAATTTTGAGGAGGGGAGGGGTAGGGATGGGACTTAATTTGCCCACAGTGTCCTGCCTCAGCCATTTGCTGGAAGGCCGGGAGAGGAGCATGCATTCTCCCGCTGATATATCATATTTAAGATATGATGCTGGCCAATAATTATAAAAATCGTTTTTAGTCTCCTGAAAAGTAGCTTAATCGAACATAGCGGAATCGGCAATCTCATCGTCGATACACAAATTGTTAATAATTACTATACACATACACATATATATATATATATATATATATATATATATATATATATACACCGTGTTTTCTTTGATATCCCTTAACTTTGACAAATGGATTAGTACTTACATCGATAGAAACTACCATTTTTTTCTTTTTCATACGAAATAAAAATAAATAAATATTGAGTTCACAGTCATTGTAAAGGATCCTTTACATTTTAATAAAGTCAGTGTCAAATACGACAGTGTTTTAACTTCGACGTCATAAATTAAGAACCTACCTACACCTACCTACCTACTTTACCTATTTCGTAAAAGCCGCAAGTTCAATCAAGGTGGATGCAAGTCGCTTTCAACCGTACCTAATAATTGCCTTTGTCCAGCAGTGGAGGTCCTACGGCTGAAATAATGATGATGAAGAAATTAACAACCTTTTACACTGGTTTACCGCGCACAGTTAATTAAATTTAATTTTTGACTATAGTGTTTTGGAGAAATTAACTTCATTTGACTTGTTGAATGTTCCCCTAAAGTTAAAGGAAATCAAAACTAATACGGTGTAAAGAAATAAAAAATTTACTACATATATTTTTTCACGTATACGGTCATAGTTAGGTTCACTAACTATCTGGTCAGGTTGCCCAGAAAATTATTGTTTTACGTCGTAATATATAAGTAACTGGAACAAAGAGATATTTTATCATTATCACAAAATAAAATTGATAAAATAACAAACCGGAAAACTGAACATTCTTAAAAACCTTTAAAGACTGATTCATTCAATCTATCATATCCAATAATATCCATGTTTTTTTGCCTATTGTGAAAAAATTTGCACGTTGAATCAGTCTATGTCACTTGAAGAGTGTTTCTTTAAAAGTGATCGTATTTAACTGTCACCTGCGTTTATGTTAAGATATACGGGCAAATTAAAAGAACAATTGACTTGAAATACAGGTTATATCAATCAGTCGCGGCCATGCCACGCCTGCAAAGGTCGCCACGCAATAAATTACATACCTAGACTTACCTCATTTCGATAAGGACTCGTGGCATTCTGCGGTAACATACAAAATGCAATTAAGTAATACTTATTTATTAGTATTTTCATCATCATCATCATCCCAGCCTATATACGTCCCACTGCAGGGCACAGGCCTCCTCTCAGAATGAGAGGGCTTGGGCCGTAGTTCCCACGCGGGTCCAGTGCGAATTGGGAACTTCACATACACCATTGAATTTCTTCTCAGGTGTATATAGGTTTCCTCACGATGTTTTCCTTCACCGTAAAGCTCATGGTAAATTACAAATGTAATTTCGCACATAAATGCCGAATAACTCAAGAGGTGCGAGCCCGGACTCGAACCCACGACCCTCTGCTTGAGAGGCCATAGGTCAAACCACTAGGCCACCACGGGTTCACTAGTATTTTATTCTACTTAAATTTGTTCTTGTAAGTACAAAGTTCTAAGTAAAATTGTATGGTTTTCTTTTATTTAATCGTAAAATTAATTAAATGTTACTCCTCAGAGTTATAAGTAAACTTCAAATAGGTAGGTTTGTTTTAATATAAATTTGTTTGATTATGAATATACACTCCTGTCGATATTGTTCGCCTCAAAGCTAGTGATTTTTTGTTACAGTCGTGTCCGAGATCTTTAAAAATAAATAATTAAATGTAATAAAGTTGCTCGAAGTTTGAAGTTTTTTAATTATACATTATATGAATTAAGTATACTCAAAACTACTTTCTGTAACTTATGATTCTTAAACTGTCTTTTGGCAACGTAAAATTGGTCTATTGCTAGCTTATACCATCAAATATTCTAAGTTGAAGGTTGCTTAACCGAGTTGAGAGTCAAGGCAAGGACGAACATCGTATGAATATGTTACTATCCGGGAACGACCTATTTCTATTTCCATGTAGTCCTTGAGTATGTTCCCAAGCAGTTTCAGTAGGTAGGTAGGTATGAACTTGGTTTTTCATAGTTGTAGGTATCGAAAGCGATTTTAATATCCCGTGTTTAGTTCCCTTGACCTATGGTTATTTCTAAAATTTTGCCGTTTAAATACTTTTTATTTAACCTTGTCTTGTGTGCGTAGTTGATTGACTGTTTAAAATTTCTATTCCTAAAAAAATAGTTAAATTTTCTATCTACGTTCTTCAGAAATCTTACGAGCATGCTTGTAAATAATATCTTCACTTAACCATATCCGTCGTTCACGCATTTTTGTAGGTCCCATCTTGTCACTTAAAAGTTTTAAGCGAGATGGTTGAAGGAATAATTTAGGGAACTTAAGTTCTCTCCATACCCTAATGTTTTCCTTAAGTTGGTATCATCCTATAATCGTAAACTAGGGTTTACGACGAGCCTAAAGATCCCTGATAACGTCAACTAGGCAGTAGTAGTATAAGCCCTATACCTACGTAGTAGTTAGATAGAACTTCACAATGCATCGCCTAGAGCAGTAGTTCTTAGCATTTTTTTGGAATTTACCCTTGAAAGTCGTTAGAAAGTTGTCATTTACCTATTGAATAACAATTTTCGAAGTCCCGTTTGTACTTATCCCTTTTCCAGGCCCCGTCTAATTAGATACGCTACTATATTAATCATAGTTTAATACTACTTCCCTATACAGGATTAATTTAAAAGCAAAGCATATTTTAAACAATTTCAATTGATTTTCTACCATATTGTAAAGGTAGCAAGGTCGAGTCATTGTCTAGATTTATGTGGCCGCTATAATATGCACTAAGTATGCTGGAAAAGGGTTAATATGTCTTCTGGCATCTTACTCATTAACCCCCACGAAACATGCTTTTAACCTTCTGAAGGTAATTTCTCCCAGGTCTAGATCCACTTGCCTAGAGTTTACCTACGTTAGTTGTATGATTCTTTCTCAGCAGCTACCTAACTGTTCTATAAACTAAACAGGCCGGTGTTCTGCCCACTATTGCGTTGACCTCGACCTCAGTTCAATTGTTGATTTTGTCTTTCGTCATGCCGCCACAATTAGTATCTGACTGTGTCGAAGAATATAAGCGATAAATGACACCGAACGCTGCTTTCAAGGTTTGTCTTCGCTTCAATTTTGACCTTTATAAAATTACTTAAATTCTTAGGTACAACATATAAGAATTCTGAAGTCCACCTATTCCTGTAAATGTCAACGATACCTGTAAACTCTCTATCTTTTGCGGATTGTGGTAGGCAGGTACGATCAACAACTTTAATTGTTGAGCAACTTGCCATTTTTCGCATTTTAGCCGTATAATGCAAGTCAGGATATACGAGTAGGTATAAGCGGCTAAACTATATTTGCATTACATGGCTAAAATACGAACATTAGCAAGTTGCTCCACAAGTTCAAAGTATTTGACCGTACATAGCAAGCAAGCATAGGTATATAATGTACTCTTGCTAATCTGAGCACTCCTTTAGTTTACCTATGAAATTCGATCCTTCATTTTTCATAGAATTGACACTTAGTATTTTTATCTAAATCAATATTTTCTTTTGCTTAAACTCATAATAACGTAGCTAAGGTATCTTAAGATCCAGGGATTTGTTAAATTTTAAGGCATTACTATCAGGTTCTGAATTTTAGACGCTTAAACTATAGTCCGTCCATTGCTAAACGTAGGTTTCCTTCATGTTACGCCACAACTCTTTGTCCTAGGAATCCCTCATTCAACCACTGGCGACAGTCCTTTTAAATCATCACTCCAACTAGTCGAACGATGCCTTATGGTACACTTGCCCAAACGCGGTCTCCACTTCAGATTTTGTCGGTTCCAACGATTGTATTGAATCACTAGAAAACAGAGGTCATATTGTCTAACGCATGGCCGCATGTAATCACCACTCGCATTCACCATTTCTTGACAGAAATAAATAGATACTCCGATAGCAAGCAACCATCTGCCAGTGCTGCTTTTTTCAAATTCAAATTCAAATATTTTATTTCGGACCATTACAATCCATAGTGTTAATTACAAGTTACTTAAAAATCTAGGGTTAGTGTTATAAATACAATTACAATTAAAATTATCATAAAATTAGAATATAAAATAAAAATAAAATGAGGTACAACTAGAAGCGCCGGGGTACGGGGGCGGCGGGCGCGTGCTGCCGCGCCCGGCGCTCCAGCAGGGGCGAGTCCCAGCGCCGCGCCAGCACGCTCAGGATGCTGTTCGGGCTGGAGCGAAGGCGATTAAACAATGATGCGCTTCTTTTTTGAGAACCAATCTGCACAGCGCAGATAGGCACCAATATTTATTTATCACATACAAATATTTTCCTTTGTCTCCAGGCACGCAGTAAAACCTCTGTCAGGCTCTGCGCCATCGGTTCGAGCTTCCCAAAATGCCGTGGAGACGACGGACGGCAAGCAACCGAGCAAGTCTCGCCAAAAAAAGTTCCAGAGACATTTTCCGCAGGTCGGGCCCGAGGAGCGAGTGCTCAATTGTAAGTACCTACCGAAATTAAGCACAATCTTTTACCATTTCTTCAGAAGACTAAAACTCATCCAAGTTAATTGACTAATAGCTTCGACTTTGGCTAATAGCTTCGCCAACCGAGAAAAGTTGACGAAGATGTTGTCTAATCGCGAAGAGCCACACCTCCCTAGCCTACCATAGGGAAGGTTACGTAACATACCAAACATTAGATAGACATACTTCGAACACTAAAAGGAGTCAGCAATCAAAATGATCTTAATAAAACTACAAACGATTTGCGATGACTAAATTATCATCACTGGCAGCATAAAATTGCAGCCCCGTGTTTTGTGTGCAATATTAACGAGGAAACCCACAATGAATTAATCTGAGATTTCACCAGACGACATTTTTTATGTTTTTCAATACCTACGTCGTTGACCGCTGGCCATTTTTTAATGACGTCAGTGTTGCCAAGTATCCGGATTTAATAGGAGATTACTGTTTTTGCACAACTGCATTAGAAGGAGGAGTACTTTTACTTATGTTAGCAGAAATTCACGTTTTCAGTGGATGTTATCAATCGTGTTTACAGTTTACAACGAAATAAGTAAGAGATAAAGGTACAATGCTGTAGAGTGAACAAAAAAATAATGGTTTAAAAAAACTAAAAAACACGCTTTAAAAAATAAAAAATAAATTTTAATAAATTTCAATTCACTATTCTTATAGTGCAGTAAAAAATCTTAATAAGCAATTATTATATTGTTATATCCAGATCAAAATTTGTAAACAATTCTAAATATTGATAAAATAAATAATAATAGTTTTAAATATTTTATTGTAAAAAAAGCGTGGGGTGCTTTTTAAGATGTTATCAAAATGATAATCCTTGACAATTGACACCATGCACCCCACGCTTTTTTTACAATAAAATATTTTAAACTATTATTATTTATTTTATCAATATTTAGAATTGTTTACAAATTTTGATCTGGATATAACAATATAATAATTGCTTATTAAGATTTTTTACTGCACTATAAGAATAGTGAATTGAAATTTATTAAAATTTATTTTTTATTTTTTAAAGCGTGTTTTTTAGTTTTTTTAAACTATTATTTATTTTCTATTTTTTAGTTGCATTTTTTTTCTTTCTAACTTTACCCCCCTCCCCTACAACCCCCAAACCCCCTAAACCCAACCCCCCAACATCCCCCACCCCATTTCCCCAAGCCTCCCCAAACCCCACACCCTTACCCCCAATCCCCTAAACCCCCCTTACCCCCCTCCTCATTTTACAAACCCCCGAACCACCTAAACCCAACCCCCCTAACACTGAACCCCCCAAATCCCCGGACCCCCCCCCCCTCCCCCACCCCACCACCTGCCCCCCCAACCCCTCCCCCCCACCCCGCCACCTACCGCCCCCCCCTTCCAGTTCCATCATCAAACCCTTGTTACCATCTAGGCCTCTTACCCCCTCCCCATTTCCCACAACCCCCCAAAATCACTTACCCCCGAACCCCCCAACACCCCCACCCTATTCCCCGTAAACACCCACCCATCTCTTAACCCCAACCGCCACACCCTAACCCCCAACCCTCTAAACCCCCGACCCCCTTACCCCATACCCCATTCCCCCCCCCCCCACCCCGCCACCTACCCCCCTTCCAGCTCCATCATCAGACCCTTGTTACCATCTAGGACCAAAGTACTCGTCACAACGAATCAAACGAGCCCAAACTCGATGGGGTTGTTTCGTTTTATTGTGGAGTGCCTTTGGCCATCTTCCAGCTCCATCATCAGACCCTGGTTACCATCTAGGATCAAAGTGCTCGTCAAGACGAATCAAACGAGCCCAAACTCGACGGGGTTGTGCAGTTTTATTGTGGAGTGCCTTTGGCCATCTTCCAGCTCCATCATCAGACCCTGGTTACCATCTGAGATCAAAGTGCTCGTCAAGGCGAATCAAACGAGCCCAAACCCGACGGGATTGTGTTGTTTTATTACATAGTTCCTATGGCCACCATCCAGCTCCATCATCAGATCAGCTCCATGTTACAATAATATTGCATTGTCATCCAATTTACACATATGTGCAAAATTTCAGCTCAATCGGAAACCGGGAAGTGGGTCAAAATCGCGCCCTAAGGAGTCGGTTACAAACATACAAACATACAAACACACATACAAACATACAGGTGAAGCTAATATAAAGCGTGTAAAAAATCCTTTTTTTTCTTCACGCTGATTACTTCTAAGCTCTGTTCCTTAGACATAGAAATAAATAAACTTTCGTGATTTTCACTCATACATTACAACCTTGACTCATGATTACGGCCAGTACAGCATAGCCGAAACGTGAGGTAAATATTACTCGTTTAGCGTGATAGATAAGTCCCGGGTGTTAATAAGTATACCTATAAATAGATAATTAATCAATTTGAAAAAAAAATGTCGAACGTTTTAATGGAATTTCAGTACTTATCTAGTGTTTTTTCTCTCTATCTTCTGTTTTTGTAGGTAGGTACAGTCGACTACAAAAAGATCGATACCGCCAAAGTTACAAAGATATGTATACACACCTTTATTGACTTAACATTAAGGTCGTGTATACATATTTTTGTAACTTTGGCCGTATCGATTTTTTTGTAGTCGACTGTACGTTTGACATTTGACTTTTTCAAATTAGACCTGACAACACTCCTATCATCTATCATCAGCCTATGTTCGTCCACTGCCGGACATAGGCCTCTCCCATGGCACGCCACTGAGCACGATCCTCAGCCACTCTCATCCAGCTCTTGCCAGCCGCCTTGCGAAGATCGTCGCTCCACCGAGTCTTGAGTGATATAGTTAATCAATGTCAGTAATTAAGCTTACATTATTTAACACAAATAAATTGTTGTCATTAAATTATGTGATATCATATCTCTGGTGTTAAGTACTTTGTTTTAATCAGCAAAAGAAATACGGAAACTAAAATAATGTTAATGTTATCAACATCAATTTTCCAGGAGAAATCCCAAGTGTTGATATTTATTGATAATGATTAGATAATGAGCGTTTGGTAATTTAAAGAAGTCACTGAAAAAAGAATATGATTGAAAGTCAATTAGGTCTTGCAAGTTATATCATAAGGATAACGACGACTTTTTCATTTGTTATTTTACTTCATACTTATTATTATAATGCCAGTTTGTTAGTCCATTTTTTATATTTGCATTTTAATTTGTTGTTTATTTGCGAAGGTTTAACCCAAAGAGGAACCAACCTAAGTTCAAAAGAAACATTAAAAATGAAGTCGACGCAGAGAGTCCAGTTTAATTAAGTAACTTAAAAACAAATAAAATAGTATGAAGTTAACTTAAAAATATTTTAACAAAAATATAACCACTTAGAAATATGAATAGAGTTTAATAAAATGACTGCGTCACTTTCAACCTACAAAAGCTGTCACATTTTTGAGGTAAAATACTCGTACTTGAATGAAGCAACAATTTTGTATAAGAAATGTTGGTTCTTTTGTCATAAGTTTTCTATTCTTTACTGTCTGTATAACTGTTTATTAACCATTCAACTAGCAAAGGAAGGTTATATAGTCATTGTATATGACCATGACGTATAATGATGATGATATAAATAAATCCATCGACTCAGTCAATTACTTTTTTTGGGACCCCGTACCGCTAATGGAAAATGGGACCCTTATGGGATCTTTTTCTTGGCTGTCTGGCTACCTATAGTCTGTTCGCTGGCTGGCTGTCTCTGTGTTCACCACTTTTTGCTCATGAACGCGTAGATATATCAAGTTAAAATGAATGTCATATACTTAGGTCTCAGGATGTCTCTTGAAGTTGTAAAAAGACGATAAATTGGGAATGTCTAAAAAAAATTACCAGTGGTTTTTATATTTTTTTTGTATAGAAAAGTCAATTATAAGAAACTAATTTCAATATTTTGTCACTTAGTTCACTACTTTTTTCAAAATTAATTATTGAAACTATTTTGGTTGATGACGTCAGATTGTAATTGAGGGCTCCCACACTGCCAAATTTCTAAATCTATCTAAATGCGTACGATAAGGCAACCCCTTTAATTATTTTTTGCGTGGTGGTACACTGTAACTAGTGTCACTTTACTGGCGCTGTCAAAGTGCTAGATGTCAGGCAGTGGGTCCAAATCAAACTCCGTAGTTATAATCCACGCGTAAATTTGTGAAGAATTCTAACCACACAGAATAAAGTACGACTTGGACCGGTCACGCAATTTACACCAAAGTCAAATGAAGGTCATTGCTTATTTGTTATGTAATAAATTCATTATATAATATTAAAATTAAATAACTACAGAAAACGAGTTAAAAACCATTTATCTCGAAATGGTTTTCGATTTAGTATACATTGCAAAAAATAGACATCCCCAATTGTTGTGAAGATACTCACAACAAGTATAGGAACTTTCCGAAATGCATAGATTTCCATTTCTGGTCAGAGTCGTTTACTTTTTAGAGTTCCTAGAACTCTATTTATTACTAAGCCTCCGCTGTCCGTTTGTCCTTCTGTCTGTGATAAGCTGTATCTCAAGAACGTTAACAGATAGACAGTTGAAATTTAATTTATACATAATGTGTATATTCTTTTGCAGCTACAACAGCAAATAATAAAAATCAAATGGATTTAAATTTCAAGGCCCCCCACGAAAAACGCATTATTTTTATTTTCGCTGTATTTCTATAACATACATACCTGAAACTCGGAGTAATAATAGAGATAAATATACTGCATACCAAGAAACAATAAAAACCGGTCAAACGTGTGTTGTGAAATACAAATAATGTTGTTAGCTTATTTTTAAATCTGTACCTACGGAACCTTCAGTGCGCATTTCCGACTAACACTTGGCCACATTTTTTTTTATATTACCAATCGCAAAAACTAACTACTTGAAAATGCTGCAAAATAAAAATGTATTTTTTTGCTAATTGTTTATAACTAATACCTACTGCAGGGAAACCGTTGGCGCGTGGCCGGGGCTTTTTTCCTCATGGTGCGCATACGCATGGCATTGCAATGAAATATTTGCGTTATCTTTCCAGATTACTCATGCGCGCTGGTCGGCGATCTCCTGCTGCAAGGCCATCTCTATATCACGAAGAACTACTTTGCTTTCTACTCCAACGTGTTCGGATATGTGACCAAGGTTGGTAGCGTGGTGTACATATTATATTATATTATATTATTGTATTATGTTATAGAAGGCGAGCGATTTATAACTGCTTGCTTGTTATTAAATTTGTTTTGTAAACTGCGACTTAAAAATTGAAAACTGATGACGTTTTCATTTCAAAGTCTAATATTTCAGAAGGGCTGCACAGTGTACGATGATACTTATAGTAGAAGGGAAACAAATATGATTCTATTAAAAAAAATATTAAATAATATTTAAATAAAAAATAAAACCGCCTTCAAAAACACCCAAAAAAACTTCAAACAGATTAAACTTTAAACAGATTAGTAGAAAGATATTTTCATGCTTATTATGGTCGGTTCAATTTTTATTTCATAGTTTTTTTGGGTGTTTTTTGAAGGCGGTTTTATTTTTTATTTAATTTTTTAAATAATTTATTTTTAAACATACGCGGTTCAAAAATACAAGAAGAAAGAAGCGAACAAAAAACTCTTCCTGTTCTGTTTTCTGTTGGACGTTAAAAATAAAAGTAAATAATGAGTCAATAGGGGGCCATATTTAGTTATAAGGAGTGTTCAATCCATTTGTTCGCAAATATGAAAACAACGAAATTTTTGTCAAAATATATTTTCAACCATTGACCAGATAGTTCTCTATAATCGCGTGATTTGAACCTTCACCAAATTACGTTCTATATAACTGTCTCAGACTGTGAATGAAGCTTTAAATATTTGTAACAAAAAGTTTCACTGTCAACGCTTGTGAATTGTGTCCACCGCGGCCTTTCATTTTATTTCCCTTTCTTAAATTGATATTATGTATAGTTCTGTTCTATATATTTAATGTGTTTACGTGCATACTTGATATTACGTGTTGAAAAATTTCCGTGGCCCGAGGTTGATTATTTTAGAAGTAAATATTTACGAGCTCCTGGTTCGTCGTAAATATTTAATCGGAACAAAATAACCACCAATTTAAATGGAATACATTTTAATTGAACGACATTTTTATAGTTTAAACGAGGTTGTTTGTTGGCTTAGTTTGTTTTTAGTTTATATATTATGCGTGGCAAATACGCACAATTTTGAGTTTTGCCATTAAAAATTTGCAATTCAAAGCTTTCTAACTTTTTAATGACAATTTGAATTAAAAAAATGTTAAGCCAGCCCTAACATCCCAGGATAACTTGTAGAGGTAAAATGCGCTCGTAAATAGTTCAACCGTGTTTTATTTATTTATAGACAAATGATTTTCACAGTGAATATTCAAAACAACGGGCAAAAAAACCAGAATTTATCTACCGCTGTCTGTTAAAGGGTTCCATATCATAAGACAAAAGGGTCCCTTGTAGCGTTCAAGACCCATTTCTCAGGAAAAGTAGGAGGTGTATCAATCAAGTTGAATTTAATGTCAAATACTCCGGTTTAAAGTACCTTGGAGTAGATAAAAAAAGTCAAAGTTCAAACGATTAAAAGATGCAACCTTTTCAAAGTTTATTTTCTTACAGAAACAGTGTGAATTAAAACCTATAGGACCTTTGAAATTTGCATTTTCCATAGAAATGCAACCACTTTTTGCTTATTTTTAAATTTATTCGGGAGACCCTTTATGCGCGACCCCGACCCGTACCTACTTGGCCGTTTTTTAAGTTTTTTTCTTATTTTTTAATATAATTCCACATTTAATCTAGGATGATATAGACTGGATTAGCAATCGCCATAGTACAGATCGTCCGCAGAAAAATAGTTCGATTATTAAATCTCAATGGCGCTGAAATATAGCCCGAGGCTTTGAAAGCAAAACAATAAGACTACAGATGTTTCATATTACCTACTACAAATGTATTATTTTTCAAAAATAATGCATAATAATACATTTGCAGTAAAATGAAATATCTGTAGTCTTATTGTTTTGCTTTCAAACCCTCGGGCTATATGTCAGCGCCATCTAGATTTAAAAATCGAACTATTTTTCCGGCGGCCGATCTGTACTATTGCGATTGCTAATCCAGTCTATATCATCCTTGATTTAATTAATTAAATTGCTAAAAATCAGCATTTGAGCCGTAGGACGCCCACTGCTGGGACATAGGCTCTCATTGATAACCAATCATTACAGTTGTTAGAAAGACAAGAATCAAAATATTGCATGTAGTCAAATTAGCGCACTAATCTTAACATGTACACATGCAAAGCCTTGTAAGTGCATTGACGCGTAAAACTGCTTATACAGCTTTTTAGCTTGTCGGTGTAACTGGGTCATTGAGGTTCAGTTTGGGCGTAATCCGATTTTGGGACTTAGTCAGCTCACGTGTCGTAGGTTTGCTTTGTAGTCATAAATTAGATTAGTATTGCGAAAATATTACTTTTATTGTTTATGTAGAACTAGCTGATGCCCGCAACTTTGCGGTACTCAAGTGAAGTAAAGATACATTAAGGTGGGGACTGACGTGAGCATTTGCTCGATGTGAACAGGTTACAAGTCGAATATTCGGCACGTCAGTACAGCGAGCGGAGCGGGTAAGTCCTATTTGTTATATAGAACTGTGAAATCATGAAGTGTAACAGAGTTCAAAATCGTACCAAATATATGAGTTCTATAGAACAAATGGGGCCTACCCAGCGGAGCAGCTGCTCTAGAACAAATGGAGCAATGAAATCATCATCATCATCATCATCCCAGCCTATAACGCCCCACTGCAGGGCAAAGGCCTCCTCTCAGAATGAGAGGGCTTGGGCCGTAGTTAAGAACTTCACACACACCATTGAATTTCTTTGCAGGTGTATACTGGTTTTCTCACGCTGTTTTCCTTCACCGTAAAGCTCACGGTAAATTTCAAATGTACTTAATAAGGCTCGATGCGAATATTCACATGAGCAAATGCTCACGTCAGTCCCCACCTGGTTTTGCTGGGCTGCTAGCCCTTTTGCCTCTAATAAGTTATTTCTTGTGTAGCTGTACCCCTCTGTACTTATTTTTTACGGGTGGTCTCATTTATTTATCCTATATAACTGTGAAATCGCGAAGTAACAGTTCAAAATTGTATGAACCCAATATTATCAATTCTATAGAATAAATGGGACCTCTTCCATTCCTTTTTTACTAGCTTTTGCTCGTAGCTTCGCTCGCATAAAATTTTGAAAAAGCCAATAGTTACACATATTTACTTTTTTATTTACAAAAAGTACTTCTGCGACACGTGCAATGTTCATCAAGATTGTTTACCCTATGTCTAATGCTAAAAAAAACGAATTATAGATATAGGCCAATTGGTGTCAACTGTCCCATGATTTATAATTGTTATTATCACATAATCTTTCCAGCTTCTAATACCAACGACATCGGTGCTCCGTATAACGAAAGAAAAGGTGGCCCGAATAATCCCGAACGCGGTCGGCGTGTGCACGCGCGACGAGCGGCACGTGTTCGGGTCGCTACTGTCGAGGGACTCCACTTACAAGCTGATGACGCATGTGTGGAAGGCGGCCAGAGGACCCGAACTGGCCGTGCCTAAACCTCAGGTAAGATTTGCGGACTGGTTTCTTTTTGCCTTCTTATCTGGCCTTAACACGTCCCAGTGTTGGCCAGACAGGAATTTAGGGAGCAAAATTAAATGACAGGTAGGGAGTTCCTCTATCGATAAACTCAACTATTGACGCCTTTTCCACATGGTAGTGATCGCTCCAAGTTTTTTTTTGTATAATTATTAGAAAGTATGAAAACGAAACCAAATAATAAATCAATTCTCTTCTTTTTTATCCTCATAAAGCCCACGTCAAAAGTTGACATTTGCTTTGACAACGTATAGCATGTTCGGCCTTACGAGGTTATTGTAAATATTTTATAGTGCATTGGTACTCACTACCCAGCTATCATTTAAAACAAAACAAAATAATAGACACTTACAAACAAAGCTGGGGGCGATCACTAAAGCGTCGATAGTTGAGTTTATCGATAAAGGAACTCCCTACCTGTCATTAAATTTTGCCCCTAAATTCCTATGTCTGGTGCGTACCTTCCTCTTACCTCCTTCTCTTACCTATATAACACAACACACGCACCATTGAATTACTTTGCAGATGTGTACGTACGGCTTCCTTCACGACTTTTTCTCGAGTCTTGGGTGTTTAATATGTATTTAAGTATCTATCCATATAAGTCTTTTATCCGTTGTCTAGTACCCATAACACAAGCTTTGCTTACAGTGGGACTAGATCAATTGGTGTGAATTGTCCCGTGATATTTATTTATTTTATTTTTTATTTACCCACTGAAATACTTGAGATATTTGTGATAATAAGTAATAATAACATTGTAGTTGTGTTTGAAAAAAAAACTTATTGAGTTTTTCCGAACCGGTGGTTGATTCTACAACATTCATATCATAAGTGCTTATTAATAGCCTAAATTGAATAATTATTTTTGACTTTGACTTTAAAATTGCTCTTTAATCCCGTTGGCAGGATCTGCGAGCGTCGGAGGTAGAACTGGACGCGTCGGAGTATTCTCCCGAGGAGGACAGCAGCAGCGCGGGCGGCGACCACCACGACGCGCCCGCGCCGCCCGCGCGCCGCGAACCCGACGCCATCATCACCGCAGGTATGTCAGTCATCAGCTGGAAGACACCTAGTAATCAACAAGGGGCTCCCCTTTAGAACACCAAAATGTAAGACAGCTTATCATCAGGGAGCGTACATTTCATGCCATTGACAAAAAATTTACATATTCATATCAAACATGTTAAAAGTTGGCTCAGTAGCGCTATCTCTTGTCCTTGGGTAGTTCCGAAGGAGTGTTGAAGTCTCTCGATGAGGGTATAACATAGATGCGCGCTGTATCACTGCATAAGGTGATTATTTAACAGATTTAAATGTACGATCTATGGGAAAAATGCGTGTCTAAAGTCTAGACCAGTGGTGGTGTAGTGGTACGGCACGCATCACGGAATGCTGAGGACGTGGGTTCGATTCCCAGCACTGGTCTTTTTTCTGTTTTTTTTTTCTGTGCATCTATATTTCAGTTTGTATTTAGTATGAAATATATGGTTTCACGGGATGACCGTAAAAGTAATAAAAAATTAAGTTTAAAAAAAAATACAAAAAGATACTTCATATCAAACTTGTTAAAAAATTGACCTCACGCTACATAGAGTACGATTCCAATTTGTCTTTTCATAATAATTAATCATTTATTGACCTCTTTGGTCAACCGATACGATTGCCACGGGTATCAGCAGGGTCCGTAAATTTAATGCCTGTGACTTAATTTCACATACAGGGTGTTGTTACATAAATAACACAACAAAAGAATTAACTAAAATTTGAATTGACGAGTAGAAAATGAATACGTGATACGTAAAACGTATATAAAACAAATTGTTTTGTATTTTATGTCGATACATTTTTCCATTTTATTACGTGGTATTGTTACCACATTCCAAGATTAAAAATAAAAAAATAAATATCACGGGACAATTCACACCAATTGACCTAGTCCCAAAGTAAGCTAGGCAAAGCTTGTGTTATGGGTACTAGGCAACGGATAAACCACCACCACCACCACCACCACCAGATGGCCTAGTGGTTAGAGAACCTGACTATGAAGCTTGAGGTCCCGGGTTCGATTCCCGTGTCTGGGCAGATATTTGTATGAAAAATACGAACGTTTGTTCTCGGGTCTTGGGTGTTTAATATGTATTTAAGTATGTATCTATCTATATAAGTATGTTTATCCGTTGCCTAGTACCCATAACACAAGCTTTGCTTAGCTTACTTTGGGACTAAGTCAATTGGTGTGAATTGTCCCGTGATATTTATTATGAAAAAAACATATCGGTCAACTTTTCGGCCCAAATGGCCATCTGTACTGCGCCTCAGCCAATCCAAGGCCACAATGTGTGTAATGTTTGGTTACAGCGGGCGCGGCAGTGATCCAGCCGGCGCTGCTGACGGGCGCCGCGCCGCCGCGCCGCGCCGCGCGCTGGGGCCGCGCGTTGCTGCTGCTTCTGCTACTGCTGCTGGCGTGCTCGGCCGCCACGCTCGCCTACAGACTACACCGCGCCTCCACCTACCACCAGGTAACGTCTCTGCTCTATACGGGACGTACAATTTGGGAATGTCTAAAAAAATTACCAGTAGTTTTTATATTTTTTTTTGTATAGAAAATTCAATTATAAGAAACTTACTTCAATATTTTGTCATTTAGTTCAGTACTTTTTTCAAAATTAATTATTGAAACTATTTCGGTTGATGACGTCAGATTGTAATTGAGGGCAACACTGCCAAATTTCTAAATCTATCTAAATGCGTACGATAAGGCAACCCCTTTAATTATTTTTTGCGTAGTGTTACAATGTAACTAGTGTCACTTTACTGGCGCTGTCAAAGTGCTAGATGTCAGACAGCGGGTCCAAATCAAACTCCGTAGTATAATCCACGCGTAAATTGTGAAGAATTCTAACCACACAGAATAAAGTACGACTTGGACCGGTCACGCAATTTACACCAATGTCAAATGAAGGTCATTGCTTATTTGTTATGCAATAAATTCATTACATAATATTAAAATTAAACAACTACAGAAAACGAGTCAAAAAGCATTTATCTCGAAATGGTTTTTGATTTACTATACTATACATTGCAAAAAAATAGACATCCCCAATTTAGATGGGTCACTCTGAAACTATAAGACATACAAAGATCTGGTAGCTTATTGTCTAACGGTTCTGACGCTTGCCTTCGCAATCACTATTTCTTTCTGTCAAACGGTATGAGATGATGACAGAAAGAGATTAAAAAAAAAATTCAAAAACATTGATTTGTAAGAATACAGTAGGTAAAAAGATCTTAAAATAAGTGGAAGTGGACAAGTTGGGAAGTGGTCAAGTTAGGAAGTGGACAAGTTGGGAAGTGGGCAAGTTAGGCAGTGGACAAGTTGGGAAGTGGACAACTTTGAAAGTGGACGAATTAGGAAGTGGTCAAAGTCGACCGGAGGGTTCAGCATGCAAGCAAGCGTGCAAATATTTAGTTTTAGGTCACTAAGATTATTTACAATTTTCATCAAGATTCTCTATGAAAGCGAAGGCAAGCGTCAGAAGCGTTAGACAATACGGCCACTGTTCTTAAAACCATGCCATCGATTTTAGTGAAAAGAAAAACTACGTTAATAAATTATAATTTTTTTTTTAAACTTTCATTTTTAATAAGAGCTTTTTTGCTGGTTGTACTTTTGGTAACTGTATTTGTATAGATACATCTAATCTACATACGAGGGGCGTTCAATATAAAGTGAGAATGAGATGCAAACTCTTTCAATATTAGGAAATTAAATACTGGCCGGTAAAGCTAATCTATCTAGCTGATTGCTATGAAAAAAAAAAGTAACGGTCTTTTGTTTAAAAAAAATACGGTAATTTCTTTGCAATGCTATTGAGTACGTTAGCGAAAATAGAGAAAATTTAACTGCGCGCCGTTAGCAAATACTTGTGTTTGAAAATTTTTTCTACGGACCAAGTCAATTTAGATTTGCGGGACACTTTAGGGTCTAATGCTCCTCCGTATTCGACAGTCGCACGTTGGTGCGCCGAATTTAGACATGGAAGATCATCGACCATGGACGACCCCCGCTCCGGACGCCCTACTACTGCAATAACTGAAGAAATTGTGAAAAAAGTTGAAAACTCAGTTTTGGCGGATCGTCGTGTCACGGTTCGTTTTATTGCTGAAAATGTAAATATTACAACGGGGAGCGTGCATAATATTTTACATGAACGCTTGGGTATGAAAAAGGTATCTGCGCGTTGGGTACCAAGAATGCTTACTGACACGCAAAAACAAACTAGA
This sequence comes from Archips crataeganus, assembly GCA_947859365.1. Taxonomy (NCBI): domain Eukaryota; kingdom Metazoa; phylum Arthropoda; class Insecta; order Lepidoptera; family Tortricidae; genus Archips; species Archips crataeganus. The sequence goes on from OX402060.1 coordinate 11,027,168, forward strand.
GTCGAGATTTGTCAAGAAGCTTTGGACCTGATACAGCAAGACCGGGAACTTTTTTTGGCGCGATTTATAACAATGGACGAAACATGGCTCCATCATTATGACCCTGAAACGAAACTGCAGTCTATGACATGGAAAAGGCCATCATCTCCAACTCCAAAGAAATTCAAGGTGGGCCCCCATCTGCCGGTAAGGTCATGGGCTCTGTTTTTTGGGACGATAAAGGGGTATTAATGATTGAGTATCTCAAACATGGAGCCACTATTACGGGCACTTTATACGCCACACAAATAGCAACATTGCGCAATGAGATCCGCGAAAAACGGCGAGGTAAACTCTCGAAAGTTGTGCTGTTCCACCAGGACAATGCCCCGGCACACAAGTCCATCGTTGCAATGGCTGCAATTCGTGATGCTGGGTACAATATCCTTAAGCAACCTCTGTATTCACCAGATCTCGCTCCCAGTGATTTCTACCTATTTCCGAGATTGAAACAATACCCGAGAGGCCAGAAATTTGAAGACGACGTCGCGGTAGTCGCTGCAGTACAAGATTTTTTAAGTACTCAAGATGAGACCTTTTTTAAAAATGAAATTTTAAGTTTAGAAAAAAGATATAATGATTCCCGAAACGAGTATTTTTTTTAATCAATTAATGCAGTTTTTCTTGACACTAAAATATTATGGTCCCTAAAGACAGACCTTTTTGTGATATAGAAATCTGTGTTACATCTTAATGGGTCACCGTTATACGTCCCAGTGTTAGGCACAGACCTCTCAGTATGCTATAGGGCTTTGGCTGTAGTTCCCACGCGGGTCCAGTGCGGATTGGCAAGTTCACACACCATTACTTCGCCGGTAACAAAAAGCTCGCAATAATCCCAAAAACTCAGAGGTGTAAGTCCGGGTTCACCCAAGATCTTCTGCTTCATAGGCCACCAGTCGAATCACTATCCACCACAGCTTTTTCGGGTTATATAAATTGTTTCAAAATATATTGTGATTAGTAACTCTTAAATTTGTTAACAGGATGAGTGGTCGCACTTGTCGGGCGAACAACTGTACGGGGAATTGGTCCGAGTGCGCGCGAGACTGCACGGCCGCGCCGCCTCAGAACTGCACGCGTTTCTCACCACCAACCTACTCCTGTTGACTAAGGTAATCAACTAATCACTACACGGTTTGAAATATAGTCGCTTTCCACGTCTGTTAGTTGAGTGAATCAACTTTGTGTTGTTTACTCTGTCCCGATTGTCCAAGTGACACTTCATACTGATAGGAAAATGCTTAGGTTGTCCAAGATACAATATTTGTGTAACTATAGCAACGGGTGGCGCTAAAACGTTGATTCACCCAGTTAATATTATGTTTTGTGTTTGCCTGAACGGAGTCAGCGTCGATGCATTTCATGTATCGACAAATGCTGAGTGAAATCCATTTGAATCACCTCAAAAATAAAATTATTGCGTCTACTTTTCTTAGCCAGCTAAATATTGTTGTAATGTATTTCAAAATAAATGTAATATATATAAAACAATAATAATATCTTGTCATCCAATATACCGCAGTGTCTCAAGTCAAGTCTGTGACCACGGACATAGCTCGAAGAATCGCTAGAGTTAAGTGGCAGTGGGCAGGGCATATCGCTCGTAGAACTGGCGGCCGATGGGGCCGAAAGGTTCTCGAGTGGCGTCCGCGGACCGGAAGACGCAGTGTAGGTAGGCCTCCAACAAGATGGAGCGACGACCTGGTGAAGGTGGCGGGAACGCATTGGATGCGGATGGCGCCGATCTGTTTGGCGAGCCTTGGGGGAGGCCTATGTTCAGCAGTGGACGTCTCTCGGCTGAAGTGATGATGTATAAAACACGGGAAATCCAACAGCTAAAGTTGCCCGAAAATTAGTAAACTGTAAATGAAGCTCAATACTTATCACGTATTTTTTTATTTCAGGTGCGCCAGTCCCTCGAAGCATTGTCGGGTGTGATACTAACAGACATGGCGCAGGGAGCGAGCGCGATGAGCGACGTCCCCAACGAAACCGTGTTCAGTTAGCGTCGCCAGCTGCAGCGCAGGAACCCCACTGGCAGTGTAGTTATACCCAAATACCAAGGGAAAACTCGGTAAATGTTTGCTCAAATAGCATTCGCGGCCGCCACGTATGTTCAGTGGCTGTGGGCAGGGCACATCGCTCGTAGAACTGATGGCCGATGGGGCCGAAAGGTTCTCGAATGGCGTCCACGGACCAAAAGACGCAGAGGTAGGCCTCCAGATGGAGCGATGACCTGGTTAACCAGGGAACGCGTTCGATGCGGATGGCGTAGGACCGGCTTGTTTGGGGGTCCAGCAGAGGACGTCTTTCGGCTGAAATGATGATGATGACATACGTTGAGCCGTGGAAGTTGTGGTATCCCAGTGATTCAACCTATGAACTCGCAAGGCTCGTTGGTTCCAACACGAGTTCACGCAGTTTTTAAATTTCAAATTTACCACTAGTTTTTCGGTGAAGCAGTTCTGAGGTGTGTGAAGTTCTCGATTCGCACTGAAACCCAAGCCATCTCATTCTGCAACAGGCAACGGGACGAGTAATGACGTCATATGTTGAAACGAGACGACTGTATCTTTGTGGCGGCGGTGAACGCTGTTTGATTGGACGTACTGTAAGCTTGATGGTTTTCTAATGTTATCCCTATGGGTTCAAAGGATTAGACTGATTGATTTACGTCGTATTTACGCTTATGTTCAACGTTAGTTTTAAAGGGCAACGCTGGTTTTGGGCGAGGGCAGTCCGGTGCAGTTATTTATTTTTATAAGCATTGCAGGTTAACATCCAATACAGATTCAGCTCAATTTATTTGATCGGTTCCAATTTTTAAAATCATGTGCATTTTATAGATAGCGTATAGACACGCATGCACAATTACTAATTGTTGATGGTGTGCATGAAGTGAATGTACTTGGAAAATTGTAATGTTTCACATAAAATCATGTTTTAGACTAGCCTTTTAGCATTTGGTAATGGGTCATTTATATTTGTAATTCATGTAAACAGCTGTAGATTGGATGTTACCCGTTCGGAATGTCTGCAAGACATTGTCTATGTCATATTTGTGTCAAACACAATACTTAGACTAAGGGTAAAAGGTGTTAGGGATATCGTCATAGTCACAATTGGATTATTGTTACTACTGTGACCAAATAAACAGTTAATCTTCTGAATTGTTTAAAATTTCGAACATTTTGTATGTAAAAAGTAATCTCCAAAATTTGTCACCCATTGGGTACATTTAATTAGATGTATGCAGATTAACGGTTTGAAGTGGTTGCAGTACATAAAGCATTTATACATGTTTTTACGTAATTGTGAATGTGATAGTGTCAAAAGGAAGGTGGTGCTAGTAATATAAGGTAAAGATAATACGATGACATTCCGCGATTCAGGAAATACAACTTCAAAATTGCTATTCTTTGTCGTAAAATAAACAAACATTTCTATATAATATTTCTATAACATGATCTTACCAGTTTAAGTTTTGAATTAGCAATGTTAAAACTATAAATGTTAATTAATTACACGAGCATGATAATAACGTGTTTGTGACAATTCTTGCCAATCCCATAATGACATTTTACGACTTATTTATTCAGAAATCCTGTTAATTTAACAAGAAATAGTGCAGTATTTGCAAGTACACACCTTAGTTTAAGGTTTTTAGAATTTGAAAAGTTTCGTATGTGATTTTCGACGGTTTTACTATAGTTTTATAGTAAAATGTTATCTCCTGTGTAATTAGAAATTGTTTAAATACTTTATCGTATAAGTAATTAATTATTTTGTATTCTAGTCTTCGGTACATCAAAAGCTCAAGGTGCAATTTGATGAGATAATCGTGTACTTAGTTTCAAACTACATTATTTGCTTCTAGCCGACCCAGTTTGCACTCTGTTGAATTAGAAATCTATACTTATATAATTTATGTTTAAAGCTAAAGCGAAGACTTAAATAAAAAAGTGAATTACCAGTGACACGTTTTGTAGCGCATTTTAATGTAACGGGTTTATTGTTATCATTCGTTTTGTACATAATTTATTAAAATTTTATTTCTTCTTGAATTATAATAGGTATATTTAGGTATAAATGTACCTACCCGACCTTCGCAATAGTTGTGGATCTAACGATCAATGTTATTTAATCATTTAGTTTCACTATAATCAAGTGCTTTCTTCTTGTAATATTCGATGTCTTTGTGTATATATAAGCAAACATTAATTGTTGATTTTGTATAACGATGTATCCAGTAAGTAATTCGCTCATGAAAATCACTTGTTACGTGTGAATGGCCTAATTTTGTTGTACTAGGTTACCGCAGTGCCAAAGTTTGTGCAAACATTCGACAGTTACCTACTGCACTGGGCTCAGCAATTATTACTATGTTTACTGTAGCTCCCTCAAGTCCAAGGGTGGCCACATCATTTGGGGAAATATGGGCAGTGTAAAACCGCTATGGGTCACTAAAATCATCAGTGATTTCCTAGCATCTTCGTTCCAACTGCCTGTCATTGGTATTTACAAATATTGTAAAAAATAATGACAGAAACAGTTTCTATTTTAATACGGTAGATGCTGTTCTTTCACATTCGTAATAGGACACTTTCATTTTTAAATATGCATTTTTTTAATGAGTGAGAATGAAATTTTGTTGTTTTCTTACTCAGAATCAAGAGAGCTATTGATTTTGATAAAAAAATGACCCTAATTTTCTATACGTGACGAGCCACATAAAGTACATACCCCACATAATAAATAGTCCTCGTGATTTTTAATAAGAAAACCTCAATATTTCCTCATTAAAAAAAGTAAATAGCACATTTGAAAATGAAATCATGCCCATTACCTTAAATTTGTAGGAATGACGTCCAAGGCGAAAACATCGCCTGTCAACAGCCTACTTACATTATTAACTGGGTCCCCACTAAGCGAGCTGCCTCGCGAGGCTAGAGCATGAGGCACAATTTTGTTCGACACAAGGTTCAAAATCGCGGCGAAAATGGCTGCCTCGCGAGGTAGTTCGCTCAGTGGAGACCCGGCGGTTGATATTCCACATGATTTGAGTGGCCCAAACGGTATACCTGTTGTTCTATCATGTTATTTAAGGTTGCTTCAATTCCTCACGTTACGAGTCATGAAGGGGAATCATTAATTGCCAAAGACAAAACTAGACTAGTGGAAATATCAAATAGTAGTTTAGTGAGGTTTGTACAATAGCTAGGTTGTAGGTAAAAAGATATGGTTATAATTTTTTTATGATGCGCCTAATCTGGTTTTAGTGGGATGTTTTTACAAGTAGCCAGTATCATATACCCCATTTAATTTTACAAAAGTTTCAAAATGTCATGTCGACAAAATATCCCTAAAATAATAATTTGTGCTCCTGCATTTAGACGCGTGTGTATTTTTTAAGCATTTTGTCCGATAACATACCGTTTATGGTAACAAAGTAATAGTAATTTTTCATATAATTTTTAACACTATAATTTTATTGTAATAACTGTACAGTTATTAGCGTTTTTATTAATTTCATCGCACTAAAACCACCTTAGTATAGCGCAATGTATTAATATAGTGTTGCAAATGTTTTAATTTGTTAATTTATTTCTACAGCGTAGGAATTGTTAACGTGGTTGTATGTTCAACTGTATTTTTTGTATATTTTGTTTGTTTGGAGTTGTGATTCGTTTGTTATTTGTTTATTGTAAATAATAGATAAATGAGTTTATTGAATACGACACTGTTTTATTAGCACCCCAATATTATTTTTTTTATTTTTGCGTTATTTATCAACACCATATAGGACAGTAGCTGTTGCCCGCGACACCAGTCTGCGAAGGTTTCGTTTATCGCTATCCCGTGGGAACTATGCAATTTTCCGGGATAAGAACTACCCTGCGTCCTTCCTAGCGATTCAAACTATCTCCATACCAAATTTCATCCCAATCGGGTTTAGCGTATAAAGCGTGCAGTGGTAAAAATAGAGAGAATTTCGTATTATTTTATAGTATTAGAAAGAACGTAGTATGAGCGAGTAGATATTGAATGTGTAGTCTGAGTAGGTACTTAGATATAGGTAGGTACGTATAATAATTTATATAAAAACTAGCTGTTGTCCGCGAAGAATGGGGAGGGGGGGGGGGATAAAAAATAGCCTACGACCTATTTTCAGACCTATCGAGTGTAGAGAAAAAGGTTTCATAAAAATCGGCCCAGCCGTTTCGGAGGAGTTCGGTAACAAACACCGTGACACGAGATTTTTATATATTAGATATAGGAGTGGACCAGGTTTTATGGCGAAAAAAATAATTGCACATATTTAGTAAATAAATTTCATTTTATAATAATCACACAATCAGAACAAAATATGCTTTACAAAACCATGTCGAAGATAACGTAATAGGTACTATACTAGTATAACCATGTCTGGTTATGAAATAATCCGTGATATATCATTGATCTGATCACGATGATGGTACACTTGCTATAAAAATTTAAACAACAATAATCTTGACTCATATAACTTTGAATTTACAAAAGTTCGTTGACAAGCACAATACGTGTCGCGGACGCTCGAACGCCGTAGTTTCATATGCACCATTACGGTACCTACATAGTGGTGTCGTTTGCACCATTGATTGATGACGGTGCGTATGAAACTTGCGGTTGGTGATCCTCGCACAATAATTAAAATGGTCAACTAAAAGTGTCCGTACCTAACTAAATCATACTCTAAAAAATACTAAAACAAGAAATACGTTATTTACTCTACGTTTTCTGTTCAGCGACATCAATGTAATGAAAACTGATGTCGTTTTGGAACGAAGTTCCTTATCACACATTACGTTCCAGAAGCTTGGCGAAACAGAGCTAGGCCGGAAAAGTTTTCTATACAAGTGTAGTTGCTGTCTATCGAAGTTTTTTGCTTAAGCACAGCTGAGTTGACAATTCATGAGCAATAAATAAATAAATAACCCCGGACACCGGGGCAAAACAAAATTGGAGACCCAAATTTTTCCAAGTTTTATCCAGTAAAAATACAAAATAATATGAATACCTACTTCAAAATTCTGATCTTAATCATAATATATTGCAGACATGCAAGGCACAGACGGCACTGTAAGAAATTCGAAAGGGCCTCGCCTCGCCCTCCGCCAGCTACGCCACTGTTTTCTCTTATCTTCTGTGGGCGAAAATAGGTTTGTAAAATTTTAAGACAACATACATACAGATTGTAACATCGCAAGTGTAAAATCACTTAAAATTAGAAATTCATGGCAAAAGGAACTTCGATCCAAATAAGTATCGTGTAAAGTTTCTTAATTCATACCAAAATTTTAAGAGAACATAGATTCAGAACATCGCAAGTTAAATAAAAGCTTGTAAAATTAGCAATTAATAGCAAAAGGAACTTCGAACCAATTAGGTATCGTGTAAAGTTCATGAAATAAAAAAAACCTACTAAACCTTCATAATATCAAGCACATTCAAAATCACAAATGTGGTGTTTGAAACGCCTTATCCCGTGTGTTATGAAAATCGATTAATATATATGTAATAATAATGTCGCTCAAATATGTGTTGTTGTAGAATGAAATTGGTTTTAATTCATAGATCTATATTAACCTTAAATTTTCGTACCACAAGGGATACAGCGGTTGAACCGCTTCAGAACGCCTAAATCTATGTACATTACCAAGACGTCAAAAATAGTTTATGACGCGATTTTTTCTATCGATATTTATGACCACGATTGTACAATTTTTCTTTTAATAAAGCGCCATCTAGCGGAATCTGTCCGAACTACATACTAACGTTACTATACAACTAGGGTTCTATTTTTTCTTGGAGAGCGTTCGTTGTTTCTCGGCGTGCTGCACTAGATGCTTGTCTGTAGCCAGACCTTTCCTCGCTCGCACGGAGTCCATGTAAGCTTTTGCTCGGTTGACGCCGTCCCATTTTTCACCCCACTGGAGGTATTCTTCCTCGGTTCGTGGACGCCAGAATGGATCTATTTCTATAACCTGAAAAAAAAAAAGTGGTCAGCCGAACCAGTGGTCGGGGCAGATATTTGTATGAAAAATACGAATGTTTGTTCTCGGGTCTTGGGTGTTTAATATGTATATAATTATGTATTTATCTATATATAAGTATGTTTATCCGTTGTCTAGTACCCATAGTACAAGTTTTGCTTAGTTTGGGACTAGGTCAATTGGTGTGAATTGTCCCATGATATTTATTTATTATTTATTTATTATATCGAAAATGAAATAAGATTTCTAAGGCAGTTTTTAATTTATTTATTAGACTAGTTCTTGCCCGTGACTCCATCTACAAAGAATTCGTTTATCGTTATCACGCGGGAACTACCTATGCAAATTACCGGGACAAAAACGATAATATTTCTCAAACAATCTCCAAACCAAATTTCATCTGAAATAGTTTCATTGGTAAGCGTGAAGAAGTAAAAGACAGACAGCAGACACACTTTCGTATTTATCTAATATATAAAAATCTCGTGTCACGGTGTTTGTTACCGAACTCCTCCCAAACGGCTCGACCGATTTTTATGAAACTTTTTTCTCTGTATTCGGTAGGTCTGAGAATAGGTCGTAGGCTATTTTTTATCCCCCCCTCCCCCCATTCTTCGCGGACGGAGTCGCGGGCAGCAGCTAGTTAACCTATAAAAATAGGTATAGGTATTAATTGAAATTGATAGGCTTCATTCTGTCATCATCATCCATCGTGTAGCCTGTGCGCCTTTTTATGTACCTACCTGATTATTACACTTTTGCCAATACGGCAACAAAGCCGTTTACAAATCCTTTTAGTGATCTAAAAGACGGCTCTTAATAGTTCTTAATTTTGTAAATAAACCTCAACATGCATTGGCAGAATCATCGACGGTACGATGGAGCTAAATTAAAAAAATAGCTAGTTTACCTCCCAATGACTGAACAGTAGCTGCGGCGCGGCCAGGCCAGAGGTATTGGTGCGCAGTTCGAGGGCGAAGCGGAAGCTTTCCGCGACCGGCAGCAGAGCTTGGACACGGAACGACGCTGACCCGGTCTGCAAGTCGCTGGCTACCACACGTCCGCCGCGTTTGCCTAGCACCGCGTACAGTTTGCCTGGAGACAAAAGAGAAATAAATTAAGATAGGGTCGAGACTGGAAGTCGATACAATCCGGCGACTCCCGCCATCTCACTTGAAGCTGGGTTTAACTTCTATGCCGGAAAGTAGTCGAAATGCGATTGGCAACCCTGAACCAGGTTTTCATGAATTTTTTTATCGCGCAAGTTGCATTAAAGTTACGTGACAGCCAGCCAGTTGTAATAAATGAAACTAAGAAAGATGGCGCACTAGATGCGTGCACATGTTGTGCCATCTTTCCTACAGTTTTATTAATTACAACACAACTTGACATTACGTAACAGCGTGACACGCACACGCATCTGGTCTGCATAGGCCTTAAGATAAAAATTCCATTTTTAATACAAGCTTTTTTTCTGACTGTACTTTTTCCCCTAGTTACCATGTAGGGCTAAAGTACCTACTCGTCAACACGAATCAAACGACTTGATGGAGTTCCTATGGCCACCTTCCAGCTTCATTATCAGATCAGCTCCATGTCATAATAATATTGCATTGTCATCCGATTTATATGCATGCAAAATTTCAGCTCAATCGGAAATCGAGAAGTGAGTCTAGCTTCCAAGATTTATTATTTTTAGATTTTTTTTATTTTTTTTTTGATTTTTTATTTATTGATTTTTTAGAATTTTGTCTTTGTCTTTGACTTTTGACTTTAACCCACACATACCAACAGGGCAAGTTAAACCGATAAAATAAGTAAATCAGGAAAGTAATATGGTTCCTAGAATAAGGCTTAATTATGTATAGTCGGCCAAAGAATTCCTTTACCGCTTTAAGATTCAATGTCAGTTGTATGTCTTTGAAGATCAAAGGATACTTACATGTCAATGTGACATCCCTTATTTTTATTCAAATGTCGGAACTGTTACAAAAAATGACTAAACGTGTGCAAATGCATACATTCATATATAACATATAGAGTGTATGTATATGGCACAAACATTCGGATTTATCCTTCATCAAACAGCCACGGACTAGTGTCTTCTAAAGAAGTATGAGCAACTAGTTAGTTACTTAGTTGTTAGAACTGTGGCTGAAGCAAACAGCCTGTACTAAACCGACAAAGCAATGTAAAAACTATGCTAAAACTCAGCAGTAAACTGCAAGAGCGTATTCAAAAAAGCGCAACATCTCCAACCGTCCATTTTTGTAACAGTTAAGTGGCGTAAAAAGATTCTCGCATCCGCAATTCGTGAAGGCAGGAAGAGCGAGAAAAAACCCGGAGTGCACCCAAAAAAGTTCGCTTCGTGATATCACCGGGGTTTGACAAAATATTCAGTGGGCAGTCGCGTAGAAAAATTCCTCGGCTCTTTGAGATTCGTCGCGGCCATTTTGAGATGAAAGGGGGACTTCCGGTCACGGGCGTGCATCCGGTTCAATAGGTCACGTCTGTGGGAAAATTAACGTATCTTGGAATGCAAGGAATGCGTCCGTATTCACAAATAATCAGTGGAGAATGGCGTTAAAAGCTTTAGCAATACTATGTGGAGGATCGGCGCAGGGCAAAGCGTTTGGACAAATAACTGCAACGAAGGTTCATTACGTCTTTTTATGTAACGCGAGAAAAAAGTGTGGAAAGGATATAAATTATGTTTGACTGCGTTTTATGTTAAGACACGGAACGGAATTACTTTTAAGGGCTAAATCGATCACATATTTAAACGCGGAAGGAAACAACTCAGCAATATAGGAAGAGAATATAGGGCAACGACCCTTAAGGGATTTGAAATTCCATGTTGAATTTATCCCTCAAAACCCCCTTTTTGCTTGCATTGTTTTTGTTTTTTTTTACTATGAGAGCCCAAAAATATCAACAGCTCAAAGAGAGTGACCGATCTGTTGCCGGCCTTTAAAAAAGGAGAGGGAATATAGGGGACGGGGAGGGGAGATGTATTGGGCCCCCGGCGCTCTCACTGACAGTATGAATCAGCAGGAGTACCTACTACTACTTCACGCCGGTGTTCTGTGAGTGAGAGGGTGGTAATGCCCAGGAAGAGCCGGCCCATTCGTGATGCAGCGGCTAGCTACAACATGACTCTACCACTACAACATGTAATACATGCCAGCACCCTGTTTCCCATAGCAGAAGGTGTGTACCTAAAGATCAAAAGTACTTAAGCTTTTCTGGCATACCAACTTCCCTAGCTTCACTAATAATAAAATTCAAAACCACGTCATAACACATTGAAAGTTAGTGGAGCAAGCGCGTCACGTCTGTTATTTAGGCACGTATATTTGAGGTTACCGGCAAAAACAAACGGCTGCGGTTACGAACAAGAGACGGAATGTTGGGGCCTGACTACACTGAGAAAGTCGGAAATCTTTACATTAGCCATTTATCAGTTTCTTTAATACATTCTATCTTAAAATTATTCCCAAATATTTCAGCAAATAGTTGGATTAAATTGACTGAACACTCAGCTTTGCGGGATTTTTTCATTCCGGTTGACGAATGTTTTAATAGGTACATTGGTCGATGTTCATGACTTCATCCTGAGTCAAAAATTCTTGGGTTAATCTTTAAAACGGTGTTGAATCCCACTAACCCAACCATCGGCTTAATTTTACGGAATTATATTTAGACACCTTGTATAATTGATAGGTGTATGAAGGCAAAACCTATAGGTATTGAAGGAAGCCTGTAACGCTCAGTGGACGAGTTATGTTACGTTAGAAAAAGAAAAAGAAAAAGCGGTTGACATGATTTATCATTTATCATTGTAAGTGCCCGTATTCCTAGTAGGTAAAGAAGTTTTCACACGAAATGGGGTAGGCAAAATGAAAATGTGTTTATCAAATGATATTATAAAGTATGAATATATTTCAATTTTTGAAGTTCATAAGAGCTTCAATTGAAGCCTGAACTGAATAAAAAAATTTGACTTTGACTTTAAGTGCAGACTGATTATTAAGTTCAAGAAGGTGTGCGGCATTAAAGTTTTGGTTTACATACGCTGAGTTTGGGAACTTGATCAGATTCAACCCTACAAAACTGGGGTCGTTTACCGCCGCATTTACGTGAAATATTCACATTTGTTTTTTTTAATGGATTACATTATACATAATCATTAAAAACAAAACACTAAATTCACTAATTGCTGTTATGAGTACAAAACGCAAGCCAAGCAATCAAATGAGTTGGTTAAGATTCGTTCTGTCAAGTTAGTCACCAGAATCGACCTTTAGTACCGTCTCGAGTTGTATTATATCTTTTCCAAATGTTAAAGTTTTTACACATAGCCATAGCACTCTTAGACGAAGAGTCAACTAACTCAAAATAATCCACCGTTTGGTTAGGTAAGACCCTCTTGAAAGTGATTGAAGTCTAAATTGATATAAGTAGGAGTGCGATATGTTCAAAGTGTTTTCTGTGCTAGCTTTTCCCTCTATCGTGGTCAGCTCTTAAGCATTTCTCTCAATCCACGTAATGGGCGGTGACGTAAGCTAAGGCCGCGTGCAATTCGACTCGGTCCAGAGAAGCCGTTTCCTGTGGTACCATTCACGATACTTTATGAATGGCCTATCGGCACGCGGCGGGTTGGTGGAGCAAGTATTTCTTATGCGGCGCTCGCGCAGTGTCAATGAGTTGCTTGCATGTGTTGATGTAAGTCACTGTAGCCCGTATTTATTCGCGATCAATCATGTTTCTTAGTGTAGGTACATACGATGCCATTCATCATAGAGAACCATCCCATAAATTACGATCACATATATATATTTTTTTCAATTTATAAGTAAATCCATAAGTTCAAGTGAACTAGAAACGAGAAGACTTTTATTATTAACCATCCTTTTCCCGCGACTTCGCACGCATGAATATATATTTTTTTAATTTTCAAATATTAAATCGTGATTTCTATATTTACGTTGCACGAAAAACATCCGTGCTAAACTTCATCTTTATAGACTTAGCTATTGAGATTACGGAATTTTACATGTGAACTCCCAATCGCTTAAGAAAATAGCCTATGCGATATTCTCGAGGTCTAGCTAGTTACATACCAAATTTCATCTAAATCCTTGAAGTAAGTAATTTTAGCGCAAAAGAATAATAAACACATAGACATAGACACACGCGCACTTACGCACGCACACACACGCACTCTTAAGCTTTCGCAATTAGTAGGAAGACCGAAACAATGAATGAAATCAAATTCCTTTTTATTTTATTGCCGCGATCGTCCTAACTTATAAGAACGACCCTACTGATGAATTTAACTTACCTACCTTATCTTATATCTTATCTTTTAGGGGTACTTTCGCATACATTTCGACCCGTAGGAATCTTGGTGTAATATTACTTACCTACACTCATACGCAAGGCAAACCCTTTGTTGTTCATTTTTAAATGCAAGACCGTCGCAGGACGTTAAAAAAAAGAATATTATTCTTAAAGCCTGAGTTGTCAATAGCCAGTCCGTTTAAAACTAGCAAGCATCCATAATTATATGGTCTCCAGCCGGTATTAAAACCGTTGCGGCCTATATCGCATCCCAAGTAACGGACGACGGAGAATTTCCGAGGACATCCGTCTATCACGAAGACTTTTATACCAGTACTTAACGGTATGATTAAGAACAGTAAGAATAATAAAATAACACTACACTTCACTATGTCCATAGGGAAGAAAATTAAAATTACAATATACAACTTCAGGCAAACTGACTTCTTGGTCATCTTATCTCATGAAACATTGTTCATCGGTATCTTTAGAAAAAAATAAAGTGTATGTATATAAAATGTATGTGTATATGTAACCCAGTTCCAGTGGTCGGATTGACATTGCAATAATCATAACATAACTAAGTATGTACCTACAATCGGCGATGTCTTCAAATGTTCTTGAATCCAAAAAGGCACTATTACTAGGGTTAATAATCAAGTGTAAAAAATAAATTAACAATGTACTTATATGGTTATTGTGATTTCTCTAAGTTTTTTACGATAATTACTACGAACAATAAAACAGTGACAGTGACGGTCAGTCGTGATTAAAATTGTCGGTATTAGTAAAAACCGTTGCGCCACGGCCTGTGATTGAAGGGCAGAAGACTTGCGTCAATAAATACTGGTCCATTTCCTTTTGCCGCCACAGCCGCCGTTTCCGCCCTCACACGAACTTAGAAAAACTAAATTACCACTGCACGGGACCAGAATCTGGTTCTTTCGACCTCGAATTGACGACAAGGGATACAGAACAGCTTTTGAAGAGATATTTAGCCGCTTTGAACATCACTGCGTAAGAAGAGCATGGGCTGTTTATTGAATCCAGCGCATTATTACAGTGTTTCACATAAATTAAGTAAAACTAATCGCTTTGTTACTCTGCGACTAAGTAAGTAGAGTCCAGGTTAGAACGGTCTTCAATTCCTGCCGAGCGCGTGACGACCACGCATTATGCATGGTCCAATTCATACAAAAGATGGTAGGTACAACCTATGGCATATGCCAGCAAATTTCTTGATCATTGGGCAGAGTGGTTAATATATTGCTTTAGTACTAAAAAAACGTAAGATTTCCTTCAATTCAATGTTATTGATTAAGTTTTCCGGGATCTGTAGCTAGTAGCGTACTTACTCACAGAACCGGCCCAAGTCTCTGATTCGGGTAGAGCGAGACTTCTATTTAGCGCACTTTGATCACCGGTTAAGGTACATCCTTCCCCTCTAGCAGTACGCCCTAGCCACGGAAACCTCCATCAAAATTTGCTTCTCATACACCTTATTACCATTGTGCGCCTAGTGCGGATGCTCCATTCCCTCTATCCTAAGGCCGGGACTTGGTATTTCATTAAGAAATTACAAAACTTGACTTACGCACTATCAATGATAAGAGTAGCTTATAAATATCTCTGCAAGAGTGTGAATAAGAAAAGATCGATTGAACCAATCGGAAGCTGCGACAGATTGCGCCGAAGCTATTTGTCGCCGCAGCCGGCACTGATACTCTTACACTGCAGGCGGGCAGATCGACAATAAGGAGTGATAAAAATTGTAAAAAAAGTAAAAATTGTTGCTGTATTACAAAAATTACGCCGAAACCAACATTATGGCAACCTCATTTTATCTTTGTTGTGAAACTATTTTTTTTTTAGTCAATTTTTCTTCTTACAAAATTCCTTCTCGTAGTGTTTAAATTATAAAAGCGGAGAAAGAGCCAATGAAAAAAAATCTTTTATAGATTTTATATCCAATATTTTTTTTTAAATCTTTAGAGGACTAAAAAAAAGACTTGATAGTAAAAACCTATTTTTTTAGGTTAGGGGTCTACAATGCCGTGTTGAATATAGTAAAACTTTATTTTCAACTAGTTTTATTTCGCTATTTCGCTCCCGTGACAGAATAAAAAAATATTTAGCTCTCTACCCTAAGGGTATTACAAAAAACTCCTTCGAAGTGCACCTCTCTCTATGTTTCTCTCAGAATATGCCTGCCCAATTTCAAGTACCCAGAACCAGTGCTTTATCTGTTAACGCCACGTTTGTCTTTTGTAGGCATAGATGTTGAACTAACATACGTAATAAAAAAAATACCACTTCTTAATACACGAGACTTATTTTATAAGAAATTACAATGTATGTAAGTACCTATTTATGTATGAAATTTTGCATGTGTAAATTGGATGACAATGCAACATTATTATGACATGGAGCTGATCTGATGATGGAGCTGAAAGGTGGCCACAGGACTCCGTAATACAACGACATAATCCCATCGAGTTTGGGGTCGCTTCAATCGTCTTGACGGGTACTTTGGTAACCAGGGGCAAAAAGTACAGTTAGCAAAAAAAAGCTTGTATTATAAATAGAATTTTTAACAAAAACTTATTTTGTTTACATACTTAACTTTTCTATAGCCTTATTTATTCAGTGAGTGGTCAGTGTAAGCCTAACGACGGTCCGCGGCCATTACTCGTAACATTTTTACTCCCATCCTGCCAGCGGTTTCCCGTCACGATAACGCATAACATAAGAGCGAATTAAACGCGATCGGAACTGGAGGATGTGCCTAATAACCTTTCCGCTGAGCAGAAAAAAAAATAGGGGCTATACTTGATTTATATTGGTAAAATGACATCATCATTATCCCAGACTATAAACGTCCTACTGCAGGGCACAGGCCTCCTTTTAGAATGAGAGGGCTTGGGGCAAGTGCGGATTGAGAACTTCACACACATCATTAAAGTTCTTTGCGTTTTGTGCAGGTTCGTTGCGATGTTTTCCTTCACCGTAAAGCTCATGGTTAATTTCAAATTTAATTTCGCACATCAATTCCTAAAAACCCAGAGGCCATAAGGCAAACCACTAGGTCACGATTTATTTGATTTTGATGATTTACAATTATTATACTAAACGAAACTTCTCACGCAAACAATATTTACCTCCAAGTTTCGGCCACATTGCAGCGGTCGTGGTCTCGAGTCGACTCTGATAATTCAGTCGATGATCGAGCACTTCTAAATGCATAGCCGCACGATTTCGCATTGTAACAAAACACGATATTTCTCACACCGTGTAAATAAGGCTATAATTATCATATCATTCACCACTCATCTTTAGATGTAGACCAAGTTAATGCGAAGGTGACAGGTGCCAAGCAGGAAGCTCGCGGCATGCGGCGAGCGGAAGACCACTGTTCCGATGGGCCGGCGCAGCCTCCGGCTTTATAGCCGCTAGCGTTTCATTTATAGAGTTAAGAGGGTTTATACCTGCTGAGCTGGCAACGTTGCATTTTTGTATGTACTAGGGGTGTTCAATAAAAAGTGAGAATGAGTATATTATAAACAACTTTTACTAAATGTAATTTTATTTTTGGACATAGTCACCTTTTAGCATAATACACTTATTATATCTTTTTTCTAAACTTAAAATTTCATTTTTAAAAAAGGTCTCATCTTGAGTACTCAAAAAATCTTGTACTGCAGCGACCCGCGTCGTCGTCTTCAAATTTCTGGCCTCTCGGGTATTGTTTCAATCTCGGAAATAGGTAGAAATCACTGGGAGCGAGATCTGGTGAATACAGAGGATGCTTAAGGATATTGAACCCAGCATCACGAATTGCAGCCATTGCAACGATGGACTTGTGTGCCGGGGCATTGTCCTGGTGGAACAGCACAACTTTCGAGAGTTTGCCTCGCCGTTTTTCGCGGATCTCATTGCGCAATGTTGCTATTTGTTTGGCGTATAAAGTGCCCGTAATAGTGGCTCCATGTTTGAGATACTCAATTATTAATACCCCTTTACCATCCCAAAAAACAGAGCCCATGACCTTACCGGCAGATGGGCCCACCTTGAATTTCTTCGGAGTTGGAGATGATGGCCTTTTCCATGTCATAGACTGCAGTTTCGTTTCAGGGTCGTAATGATGGAGCCATGTTTCGTCCATTGTTATAAATCGCGCCAAAAAAAGTTCCCGGTCTTGCTTTATCAGGTCCAAAGCTTCTTGACAAATCTCGACTCTAGTTTGTTTTTGCGTGTCAGTAAGCATTCTTGGTACCCAACGCGCAGATACCTTTTTCATACCCAAGCGTTCATGTAAAATATTATGCACGCTCCCCGTTGAAATCTTTACATTTTCAGCAATAAAACGAACCGTGACACGACGATCCGCCAAAACTGAGTTTTCAACTTTTTTCACAATTTCTTCAGTTATTGCAGTAGTAGGGCGTCCGGAGCGGGGGTCGTCCATGGTCGATGTCCTTCCATGTCTAAATTCGGCGCACCAACGTGCGACTGTCGAATACGGAGGAGCATTAGACCCTTAAGTGTCCCGCAAATCTAAATTGACTTGATCCGTAGAAAAATTTTTCAAACACAAGTATTTGATAACGGCGCGCAGTTAAATTTTCTCCATTTTCGCTAACGTACTCAATAGCATTGCAAAGAAATTACCGTATTTTTTTTTAAACAAAAGACAGTTACTTTTTTTTTCATAGCAATCAGCTAGATAGATTAGCTTTACCGGCCAGTATTTAATTTCCTAATATTGAAAGAGTTTGCATCTCATTCTCACTTTATATTGAACGCCCCTCGTATGTATGTAAAACTCTTTATTGTACATAAAACATGAAAATAACTAGTTAACAAGAGATATAGATGTACAAAGGCGAACTTATCCCTCAAAGGGATCTCTTCCAGTTAACCTTAGAACGATTGACAGGACATTAGAGACAAGAGTAGGCATACAATGCTGAGTAAAAAAAAAAGAGCCGAAATCAATGTTAGCGTCCAATTTTTGTTAGTTTTTCTCGATTATTCCATAAAAATTGAATGAAAATTAAAAATGTTTTGTATACAAATTGTTCTAATATATAAGTTAATGTGTCTACTGCAATAATAATTCGTGATAGACTTTTATTTTCTTTAAAAACTAACAAATTATTACCTAACGGTTTTTAAAGAAAATAAAAGTCTTATCACGAATTATTATTGCAGTAGACACATTAACTTATATATTAGAACAATTTGTATACAAAACATTTTAAATTTTCATTCAATTTTTATGGAATAATCGAGAAAAACTAACAAAAATGCAACGTTGCCAGCTCAGCAGGTATAAACCCTCTTAAAGTTAGACGAATACCAATCATCATCATCATCATCTTTTCAGCCGAAAGACGTCCACCGCTGAGCATAGCCTACCCCAAGGCTCGCCAAACAGGTCGGTAGTGCGCCATTTGCATCCAACGCGTTCCCGCAACCTTAACCAGGTCGTCGCTCCATCTTGTTGGAGGCCTACCCACACGAATACTAATACGTGGATTTAATTAAACAAAACTATACAATTATTATGAAAAATATACCTTGTTGAATTTCTTGCTAGTTGCTTCTCAATTGAGGTTTACTTCGAACCAGTGGCAGATATTTCGACGTTTTTAACCGACTTCAAAAAAAGGAGGAGGTTCTCAATTCGGTTGTATGTTCTTTTTTTTTTTAATTTTTTAACGTGTGTTACCTCAGAACTCCGTCATTTATGAACCGATTTGGAAAATTCTTTCGTTGTTTGAAAGCATATGCTTCAAGGTTGGTCCCGTTGTTACCGGGATCCAGTTCTGATGATGGGATCCATGAGGAATTGAAGGAACTCTTCAAAAGTTCAAGGGAAATGTAAAGCGATTTTAGTATTTTCAGTGACAAATCGAGCATTTGCATTCATAAAGTGTCATTTGGTAAACTAGATCTGATGAAGAAGACCGCAGATGGCCAACGGAACTCCTCAACGGGTCAAATCTTGCAAGTTGAATTTGACTCACTTCCCGGTTTCTGATTGATTTCATATTTTACATGCATGTGTAAATCAGGTGACAATGCAATATTATTGTGACATGGAGCTAATCTGATGATGGAGTTGGAAGGTGGCCATAGAAACTCTGTAATAAAACAACACAACCCCGTCGAGTTTGGGTTCATTTGAAACGTCTTGACGAGCACTTTGATCCCAGATGGTAACCAGGGTCTGATGATGGAGCTGGAAGGTGGCCAAAGTTACTCCATAAAGTAACGGCACTTACCCCATCGAGTACGGACTCATTTGACTCGTCTCAACGAGTACTTTGGTCCTAGATGGTAACCAGGGTCTGACAATGAAGTTGGATGGTGACCATAAGAACTCCGTAGTAAAACGACATAACCCCATCAAGTTTGGTCTCGTTTGATTCGTCTTGATAAGTACTTTGGTAACCAGAGGCAAAAAGTACAGTCAGTAAAGAGTGCCAGTTCAGGCCATTAGCAACAACTAAAAAAAAAAAAAAAAAATTTTAAATAAAAAATAAAACCGCCTTCAAAAAACACCCAAAAAAAACTTGGAAATAAAAAAAATTTAAATAAAAAATAAAACCTTCAAAAAACCCCCAAAAAAACATAAAATAATAATTGATTGAACCGACCACAATAAGCATGAAAATATCTTTCTACTAATCTGTTTGAAGTTGGTGCCTCAGCACGAGCCAGCAGGAGTGGACCTAGTAATCTAACTTACCTACATACCTATTATAGGGCTTCTACACTCCTGCTGGCTCGTGCTGAGGCACCAACTTGAAACAGATTAGTAGAAAGATATTCTCATGCTTATTGTGGTCGGTTCAATCAATTATTATTTTATGTTTTTTTGGGGGTTTTTTGAAGGAGGTTTTATTTTTTATTTAAATTTTTTTTATTACATTTTAAATATTTAATAACCTAAATTGAATAGAGATACATCTATGTAACAAACAGAAGGCGGTATACCTAGAGCTCGAAGATGTTTTGAATTAAGTAGGTACTTAGCTAAGGGACCCCGTAAGTTGTCCATAAATATGTGTCTGGCTTATATTAATAGAAAACTGAATTGTATCAAACATAATTTTTGTTTAGAAAAAAAATACCGTTTGCCAAGCTTCTTGCGGCGTATTATTCTTGGCAATGATGGTCTTTCCAAAAGCACCGTTGTATAAAAGGCTCCCGGTTGGTCACCATTTTGGTACGGAACTCTAAAAATAAATGGCGACAGAGTAACACCATTCCTATTGATCAATATCGTTGCGGCAATCACGATCAAATGAAATTTCAGCGGTGAGAAATAAACCTGCAATTGGAGTCAACACTATTTATTGACTTTCTTGTAATCCATCAGAAATATAATAAACTTCCTTAAATTGCCGTTAGAACATTGCTTTAAACAAAATAGTAGATTATGTTAAATAAATATTGCTTATTAGCCTTTATGAGCTAGATAGTAATTTAAAAAAAAAAAATGCCGTTAGAAGAAGTGAAACAAAAATCACGTACAAGGCAGCCTAATAAGGCCGGGATAGTTTATTAAGGCCCTACCTGTTTTTATGTTTTCGAAAAAGTGTCAAACCATTAGAAATTATTTACTAATTGTATTTAAGCTGAAATCACTCATCGTTGTTTACTTATATTAAGTATTATTATTTCCGTATGAACAACATTTTAAGCAAAATCGGTTTCTTTCATTGGAATAGGCTTATTGCGCGATGCACATCGGCCTTATTAACCGCAATTTTTATAAGAATAATTAATAATAAATATTTGAGATATAATTGAATTGTAGTAAATTGGTGTCAGCTTTTAATTATCATTTTGTATGTTCCTTTTAATAACCAAGACGTTTACGCTGTTGTAAGGCCATTATTTTTCACGTAGGCTTTATTATACCCCAGGCCTTATTACCCTCTGGTACCTTAGTAATAATTCATTCACGAAAGATCGATTTGATTAAAATATTGTAATATAATTATGATACTAATTGCAACCGCAAAACAACCTTGCATGGGCACCTACAGACAAACCTCCGCTCATTCAATTACGAGTATATCAACAGCCTCATTAAGTAACAACTTTATGAAAATAAGTTGTATTTATAATCGTAATTAGGTAATTCACTTACTACTGCTCTATGACCTTGCATGGATGCGATTGCAATACTTATGTAGGTATAATTTCAATAATTTATAGTAAGGTATGAGTGGCTTCTACTAAAGCCAGTGGTACACTAACATTTTTGAAGTGAAACTTCTAATGCGACTTCCAACAAGCGTTGCGTTAAATGCGTTGCGATAAATACGCAACGCAACGCAACGCAAGTTGACGTTTGCGAGATGTTCGCATTGTATATATACTAACGGATGTTAAAAACTTCGTCAGTGCGATCCAGAACAATTGCGTGGTTTAGTATGAAAACTTGTAAAAATCAAAACTATTTTAATGGTAGATCGTAGAATAAAGTATTTTAAACGTATTTAGTAAAAAAAAAGTATTGAATATTTTTGAGAATTACGAAAAATCAAGAATAAATATTGAAAATAACGTGCGCACGAGGAGCAGCGCCATCTAGCGACGAGTTATGTAACTTGTTTCGCTAGCGCTGTAGTTGGTTGCTTGCTAGCCGCTTCTTTGCTTTGAGTTATTGCAATAAGGTTCATATTGATGTATTAGTGCCTTTTTCATTTCCTCATTACGAAGTTTCACTTCTTCCGCGCGGAGGAGCTGCACGCACTAGTTTTTTTGTTACTATTAAATTATCTTTAGAAACTAAGCAATTACAATTAAACTTGCATTTGATATCTCAGTGTGATGTCTCTGTTTGATCGAAAAGTCATCATCGTCTGTCTATATACACCGTGAAATTTTAGTGGTTGTTTTCCCGAAACGAGGTGATTTAGTTTCGATTGTACAATCGATTTATAATTACTATTTTGACAAGAGTCAAAAATCCAATTGTGAAAAACGAAAGTCGAAAATGACCGCAAACTAATAGTAACGCTTCGTTGGTACAAGTAGCGTACGATCGTACGACAGGTTAGGTACCAACGAAGCGTTACTATTGGTTTGCGGTCATTTTCGACTTTCGTTTTTTACAATTGGATTTTTGACTCTAGTCAAAATAGTAATTATAAATCGATTGTACCATCGCCCCAGACGCCAGATACCCATTTTCAAAACAAATTTGCTTGCAGCCGTTGATGTTTATTGCTATGGATTGTTATGGACAGATGTCGAGCCACTGCACGCAAACTGGGCCTTTAAGGTGGTTATCTGGCGCTTGGGGCGATAGTACAATCGATACTATATCACCTCGTTTCGGGAAAACAACCACTAAAATTTCACGGTGTATATCCCACTGCTGGGCACAGGCCTATTCCTAGAATAAGAGGGCTTGGGCTGTACATATATTCCACGCAGGCCTAGTGCGGATTGAGAATTTCATACACCATTAAATAGCTTCGCAGGTGTATGCAGGTATCCTCACGATATTTACCTTGAGCGTAAAGCTCGTAATTTTTAATGCAATTTAGCATCTGAATATTTCTGAGGTGCGAACCCAGATTTGAACCCAATACCTTCTGAGACCTTTAGAGACGTCGCGGTACGTTAACAATCCGTCGCAACTTATTAATCCTACTTTTTTTGCCAATAAAAGGACCGGAATATTTAATTTTATTTTATTTACTTCTTATTTAAGTACGTCATCATCATCATCATTTCAGCCGAAAGACGTCCACTGCTGAACATAGGCCTCCCCAAGGCTCGCCAAACAGATCGGTCCCGTGCCATCCGCATTCAACGCGATCCCGCAACCTCAACCAGGTCGTCGTTCCGTCTTGTTGGAGGCCTACCTACTCTGCGTCTTTTCGGCCCCATCGGCCGTCAGTTCTACGAGCGATTTAAGTACCTACTAGACGTCAACGTACAACTTATTTACATGGACAATATAGATAATTAGAGCATTGTCACCTGTGGGCGATCGCGGTCGATCGGACGTTACCTTGTACTGTTGGCAAAAGGAGTTGAGAAACTAAATTGTCTTTTCAATTAGGTATGGCGACAGCACGTAGGTTTGATGGCAAAATACGCAGACGTACATATTTATTAAATTTAATGATGTATTTGGGTAGTTTGCTTCATATTTCTGTTTTGATTCTAACGGTTTAGGGTTTCGTTAAAGTATAAATTTTCCATCCATCGCATCCCTAATTTTTTCGGACATTTATGTCGTCGAGGAGAAGTAGCTATGGAGCGATTGGTGATCCAGCGAAAAGTCGAAGGCACTAGGCCACGAGGTAGTTCGCCTATGAGATGGATAGACCAGGTCCAAGCTGCAATAGAAGGACCTCTACACGCAAACACAAGGAAGGCAGCTGTCAGGGAAGAATGGAGGGGTATTGTTAAGCTTGCTACCAGCACCTAGAAAATGATGACCACGACCACTCTGTCAAGAGTGAAACGACGAAGAAGAAGAAAGTATAAATTTTCACATGAAATATAGGATGCGCGTCTTTACTTAATCATTGTACGTTATTACAAGTCTTGGATCTCCTAAGATCTCCCCTAGGTAACCTATGTAATGTAATGTACAGTCCCACCAAAGAATGATACGTTTCCTCCCAAAAGTTCCAACTCAAGAAAAACATTCATATTATTGTTTTTTGTATGTATAAGAGCCCATTAATTTTTAATTTATGTTTTTTGCTTTTTACTATTTGATATTATAGCGGCCATAGTACACACTCTGTAAAAATTTCAAGTGTTTGCCAAAAAAAATACTATTCTTCTATGGGGATCATTTAATTATTAATTTGAGTATTTGTTATTTCTTGTTAAATTGACCACAGTTCTACATAATTATTCTATGAAATACCTCCCTATTCCGGTTCAAAAGTTACAGTTGTACATAACTTACTGTCAGGCGGATGGATGGACGGACAGCGAAGGCGACTAACCCTACCTTAGGACCATAAAGCCTATTACTAAATCCTGCCTTTTGGGTAGGGAGCCCTAAAATCGTAGTACTTAATTCTAAACTTCATACTAAGTTTAATATTAAACATTGAAAATAAGTTTAGTATCATCGAAATTGGACACCTGCTTAAGCAATTTTAAATTTCGTAATAATAATCAGCATAAATTTACTGCACTTTAATTCCTTAAAATGCATTGCACAAATCGTGATATGTTTTAAAACCTGCATAAGGCAAGACGACAGGTTGCAGTGGGTTTGGCCGTGGGTCGGAGCCATCGTGCATGTAACCAACAGAGTGGAAATATAAATTACTAGCCGTTGCTCCCGACTCCGTCGGCGAAGAATTCGATTATGGCTATTCCGCGGGAACTATGTATTTTTTTGGGATAAAAATTATCCTATTTCCTTTCCGGGGATTCAAATTATTTTTGTACTAAATTTCATCTAAATCGGTTTAGCGGTTTAAGCGTGAAGAGGTAATACATTCGCCGCACTCTGATTGGCCGGCCCAAGGTCAACCGTAACACCACGGTAAGATAAGAAAATTTTAGTATAGGTATATGTATGCGATATTAAATTCATTAGTTATTTTAATAATACAAAATAAATATACAATCAATTCTAAAAGCTTATAAACACGGTTTTTTTCTGTGTATCGCGAAACGACTAATACGTTATAAGTGACAAAGCACATGTGAGTTTCAGCAATGGATGGCCAGTTAGTCTATTGGTTGCGTGCTCGATGTTCGGATCCCACTACCCTGGCAGAGCCATGTAGGTGGTGTTTATCGTTACATAATCGACTTACGACATACGAACCAAGTTTTTCTATACCCACGTTGTATATAGGTGCTAATAAACATTAGGTACATAAGTAACTTAACTACCTACTCTTCTGGGACAGAAAACTGTACAGCCGTTATTACAGTTACGCGAAAACTTCTGTACTATAATAATAATAAGTCATGGGACGATTGATAATTTACCTAGTCCCAAACTAAGCAAAGCTTGTACTCACTTTGGGTACTAGTCACAGATAAACATACTAATAAAGATAAATATAATACTTAAATACATATTAAACATCCAAGACTCGAACAAAAACATTCGTATTTTTCACACAAATATCCGCCTCGATTGGGGATCGAACCCGGGACCTCAAGCTTCGTAGTCAGGTTCTCTAACCACCAGGCTATCCGGCCGTCAATAAAAATCTAAACAGTTGGATGACAGTTCCATACACTTTGACATTACTTATTCATGGTTGGTTGATTGGGTGTTGGATGCGGATGGCACGGGACCGATGTTTTTGGCGAGCCTTGGGGGAGACTTATGTTCAGCATTTGACATCTTTCGGCTGAAATGATGATGATGAATCATGGGTTAGCACTTAATTCTGCGTTACAGGTCGATTCACAAGAGTTGACACGAATGGATCGAATGAGTGAATGAAAGTATCTATGTGTTACCTTTTTAAATACACTTTACACAAATATGAAAATGTCATGCTTCAGTCATTTCCCTACAAACATGTCAAAGTGACATTACCTACTTTCGTTCAATCCATTCGTGCCAGCTCTTGTGAATCAAACTGTACGTGCAAGTCCGCTTCACAGACATAAAAGAAAATAGATGTTACCAACACAAATTTATTTCTGTAAACAACCTGAAGGGTTTCTGAAATTGGAGGCTCGTGCAAAGGTCACATACAGAAATAGAATTCGGCACGCGTGCAAGATTATTCCAGCTAGCTTCGGTAACCATGAACTTGGGGTAATAATTCGATTAAAGATTTTTGACTACGTCTAACTTTTACTCCAATACGTCAATAGGTGCTTTCCTTATTTGTATGGTAAACTAGCCTTAACCAGGGGGTTCGCCTGCTTTAGACTAGTTTAGACATCTATTCAAAAAGGTTACGGTAGGTGACGTTATACAACCTTCGCTTTGAAGCTAGAGGCTATAAGAAATATCACACTAATCACACTATCACACTAATATTATAAAGGCGAAAGTTTGTGAGTGTGTATGTTTGTTACTTCGTCACGCTAAAACGGGTTGACGGATTGTGATGAAATTTACACATATAGTTTGTAACCTGGATTAACATATAGGATACTTTTTGTCCAGGAAAATTGCATAGTTCCCGCGGGATAGTGATAAACGAATTCTTTGCAGACGGAGACGCGGGCAGCAGCTACCTAGTTCTATCTAAATGCGAAAGTGCGTCTGCCTGTCTGTTTATCTGCTACCTCTTTACGCTTAAACCGCTGAACGAATTTTGATGAAATGGGTACGAGATAGTTTGAGTACCAGGAAAGGAGCTAGCATAGTTTTTATCCCGGAACATTGCAACAATTAGTTCCACATAACGGACTAGTAGATATTCGACCCAAACTTCTTTTTTGTGTTTAGCAACAGAGCGATAATAGTACATTATTGTTGTGGCCTGGAAGTAGGCAATTGCTGGCTGAGTATGAGTATTAAACGGACGAGCTTGCGAGTCCGTTTAACTAATACGAAGCCAGCAATTGCTATTCTTGCCGAGACTAATATAAAGCTTTTCTCAAAAATGGTGAAGGAAAAAAATAGAATAAACTTTTATTAACTTAAATAGGTACACAAAGAATTGCAAATCACTTAAAATTAAATGTCATTATAGTATTTTATGCAACTGTTGTATAAGTGAGGTCTTAAAAGGCGAGTGACGTGAGTTGCGATACGAGCGAATGCGAGTATCGCAATGGAGGACGGCACGAGCCGTTAAGACCAAATTATACACCGTTGCATACAATATTTTTTCTACGACTCGACTCTACTGTACTGTACTGTACTGTACCCTACTGTAGGGTACAGTCGGGTACAGTAGGGTAAAATAGGGTACAGTAGGGTACAGTCGGGTACAGTAGGGTAAAATAGGGTACAGTAGGGTACAGTCGGGTACAGTAGGGTAAAATAGGGTACAGTAGAGTACAGTCGGGTACAGTAGGGTAAAATAGGGTACAGTAGGGTACAGTCGGGTACAGTAGGGTAAAATAGGGTACAGTAGAGTACAGTCGGGTACAGTAGGGTAAAATAGGGTACAGTAGGGTACAGTCGGGTACAGTAGGGTAAAATAGGGTACAGTAGGGTACAGTCGGGTACAGTAGGGTAAATGAGGTGCAGTCGGGTACAGTAGGGTACAGTCGGGTACAGTAGGGTAAAATAGGGTACAGTAGGGTACAGTCGGGTACAATAGGGTAAAATAGGGTACAGTCGGGTACAGTAGGGTAAAATGAGGTGCAGTCGGGTACATTAGGGTACAGTCGGGTACAGTAGGGTAAAATAGGGTACAGTAGGGTACAGTCGGGTACAGTAGGGTAAAATGAGGTGCAGTCGGGTACATTAGGGTACAGTCGGGTACAGTAGGGTAAAATAGGGTACAGTAGGGTACAGTCGGGTACAGTAGGGTAAAATGAGGTGCAGTCGGGTACAGTAGGGTACAGTCGGGTACAGTAGGGTACAGTCGGGTACAGTCGGGTACAGTCGGGTACAGTAGGGTACAGTCGGGTACAGTCGGGTACAGTAGGATAAAATAGGGCAAAGTCGGGTACAGTCGGGTACACCCGACTGTACCCGACTGTACCCGACTGTACCCTACTGTACCCTATTTTACCCTACTGTACCCGACTGTACTCTACTGTACCCTATTTTACCCTACTGTAACCGACTGTACTCTACTGTACCCTATTTTACCCTACTGTACCCGACTGTACCCAACTGTACCCTATTTTACCCTACTGTACCCTATTTTACCCTACTGTACCCGACTGTACCCGACTGTACTCTACTGTACCCTATTTTACCCTACTGTACCCGACTGTACCCTACTCTACTCAACTCAGCAGGTCTAAACTGGGCTTTGGTGTTGAGTGTACCCTACATTTAATATTATGCGGCAGCTAGGTGTATCGTAATAACGACATTACGACACAAGTGCTGTTATGGCGAATAGATTAAGTATAGACTTTCTGAAGTCATATTATCTATGTTCTTATATATTTGTTCGCGACTATGTAAAAAACAGATAAAAGTACAGGAGTAGGAAAAACCCTTTCCCGCCTTTTTTCATTAAAAAAAAAGAACTACAGGTGTATTTTACTACGGAAAACACCACAAGCTGTTTCAAACACAATACAAAAAGTCTGCAGTTCCAAAAAAACAACTGATACCTGTCATTTGAGTTGGCTGTATACGAATAGTGCCAACTTATTACCGTAGCCGTTTTAACTTTTTTTAAAGTTTGAGACTCGACAATAATGGAATTTGTATGCGACATTGTTGTGGAGTTTATCGAGCCTGCAATGTTTTTAACTTTTTAATTTTTTTACTGTCCATAAACTATGCACTTCACGTTCTGATATGTAAAGAATAATGTCAACTTTTACGGATATTTTTGAGAAAAGGTATGTGTGTGAGCCTCGGTATAAATGTCTCAAGTGACATTTTCAGTTGTCACCAGTCAATTCGAGGACTTCAGCGTGTCGTCGCCGTGGAGATTGGGCTGGCCCTGAACACAGTAACATTGACCATTATATCTTACACGTGCCCATTTACTAAATGAATGTGTATGTTTTTATGTCCTTGGGAATTTTCATATACCTACACGAGTATCTGGCAGTAAATAATAAAATAAAACGAAGTACAAATACAGTAACAAATTATTACCTACTAGACATTTCCCGCGATTCCGTCTGCAAAGAATTCGTCGTTAATACGGTTACTAGAATTCGGAACTACGCATTTTTCGGTATAAGAAGTATTCTATATGTTAATCCTGGTTATATAAACTATCCGTGTGTTAAATTTCATCGGAATCCGTAAAACAGTTTTAACGTGAAAGAGAACAAACACCCACACATCCATCTATATAAAATTTCGCGTTTATAGTTAATATTAGGTAGTAAGATTTATTAACTTGGCTTAATTTCATACATACTTATATATAAGTGAGTAGCCATACATTAATATTTATTAGTTCAATTGTGACCACTAAGAAATTTCTTTCCAGTAAAAATCCTAATGATTTGATATTTAATCTTTGATCCTAAATTTAACGTTAACGATCAGTACCTATTGCAACTTTATTTTTACGGAAATCGTTAGATTATTTGCAAAAAATGGCCAGCAGTTTGTTGGAAATTAGGCCTAAATGTCTAAATGTATTGAAAACTACCAAAATAGATTAATTAAAATGTATGAAACGTTTGAAAAATAAATCTCTGACTTATTTACCTAGTCCCAAAGGTCCCCTCATAGTCCAAAAGTCACTGAGGTGGTAAAAACTGACTACGATTCACCATGCATGTTTTAACATGCGTGTTTCAAATTATTCAAATGTATTAAAAATAGGATCGCAAAGTTTCGTTCGGTAAACTGATCAACTTTTCGTGATTTCTCAATCAAACCTAAACACTTTCATGTATAAAAATTAGTAATAAATAATTGTGCCCCGGTAATATAAAAGAAATATAATACCTATGCAATTAGTAAAACCGTGAAGAAAGGAATTTATAAGATAAGCATATATTTTATGGTGTTTTTTATGGAGAACTATAACATTGATTATTTCTTGAAGTCCTACCTACGTCAAGTGGTTATGTATTATTTTTGTATGTTTCGATTCGAGCAGTTCAATGGCGTGTGTGAATCCAAACCGCAATGGGCCCACGTGGGAATTACAGCCCAAGCTCTCTCATTCTGAGAGAAGGTCAGTCAACAAAAGTGGGAAGTGTTTAGGCCGAATATGATTGAAAGTCCCTAAAAATGTGATTGTATGACTTCGACTGTAGGCACTTAAAAGAACTTTAGCTCAGTAAGATCATTAAAAATTAGTCAAATTCTATTTTCAACATTTGTTATCTACTTAGCTTGTTAGTTATAAGGTTACAAGTATAGATAATAAAGTTGTGTTAGTGAAACAATGCATTCGCATAAGATTTGTAGGTACACAAAAACAATTACTCTCTTAAATATGTCATATCTTTTACTTCACGGACTTTGGTGATATTTCTAAACGATTCTGCAGCAGCATCATCATCTCGTCTACTACTAAACATGGGTCTCCCCAAAGAATGTCACGATGACCTGTTCTGCTCCGCCCACATCCATCAGACTCCTGCAACCTTTACCAGGTCATCAGTCTGCCATAACATATCCATTAAATTTATGATGACGCTTTATCAAGTCACGTTACCTGTTATCAGGTTATTTAAATAAATAACACTTACAATTCAAAGTAATACAAACTCCAATGCCATTACTCTTAAGTCCTAACTTCTAAATAACCCGTCGCGTGCCGACAACTGTTAATTTTGGCGAAGTTCAAAACTTTAACACCGCGAACGTCGTCGGCACAAACGAGTCAACTTTCAGACATTAACCTGTGAACTATATTCGTGATGCTACTTTTATCAAGATGGCGATGCCAGTAGAGTGGTTTTAGAGCTCACGGAATCGTAACTTACATTTTATAACCTTGCTAAAGAAATAAAGTACCCTTATACCTTTAATATTGGTAAAGTATCTCATAAAAATTAAGTTTATTAACCGTCGTAAAGTTTGACTAGCCGAACATTTTTTTCAGACGACCTAAAAGTAATACAAAATATTGTGTTATTGAATTTATTTTTAGCAGATCACTGTTTAAACTGTGGTGGCCTAGTGGTTTGATCTGTCAAGAGAGTCGTGGGTTTGAGCCTGGGCTCGCACCTCTGCGTTTTTCAGGATTTGTGCGCGCAACAACATTAAAAATTTATTATGAGGCTTACGGTAAAGGTAAACCCTCGGGAGGATACCTGTACATAATATCTGAGAAGAAATTCAATGGTGTGTGTGTAGTTCCCAATACGCACTAGGCCCGCGTGTGAATTACGGCCCTTAAAAAAGCCTACGACCTATTCTCAAACCTACCAAATATAGAGAAAAAAATAAAAATCGGTTCAGCCGTTTCGGAGGACTTCGATAACGAACACTGTGACGAGATCTAATACTAGGGGCGATCAATAAAAAGTGAGAATGAGTATGTTATAAACAACTTTTACTAAATGTCATTTTATTTTTCGACATAGTCACCTTTTAGCATAATACACTTAGTATATCTTTTTTCTAAACTTAAAATTCCATTTTTAAAAAAGGTCTCATCTTGAGTACTTAAAAAATCTTGTACTGCAGCGACTACCGCGTCGTCGTCTTCAAATTTCTGGCCTCTCAGGTATTGTTTCAATCTCGGAAATAGGTAGAAATCACTGGGAGCGAGATCTGGTGAATACGGAGGATGCTTAAGGATATCGAACCCAGCATCACGAATTGCAGCCATTGCAACGGCGGACTTGTGTACCGGGGCATTGTCCTGGTGGAACAGCACAACTTTCGAGAGTTTACCACGCCGTTTTTCGCGGATCTCATTGCGCAATGTTGCTATTTGTTTGGCGTATAATGTGCCCGTAATAGTGGCTCCATGCTCGAGATACTCAATCATTAATACCCCTTTACCATCCCAAAAAACAGAGCCCATGACCTTACCGGCAGATGGGCCCACCTTGAATTTCTTCGGAGTTGGAGATGATGGCCTTTTCCATGTCATAGACTGCAGTTTCGTTTCAGGGTCGTAATGATGGAGCCATGTTTCGTCCATTGTTATAAATCGCGCCAAAAAAAGTTCCCGGTCTTGCTTTATCAGGTCCAAAGCTTCTTGACAAATCTCGACTCTAGTTTGTTTTTGCGTGTCAGTAAGCATTCTTGGTACCCAACGCGCAGATACCTTTTTCATACCCAAGCGTTCGTGTAAAATATTATGCACGCTCCCCGTTGAAATCTTTACATTTTCAGCAATAAAACGAACCGTGACACGACGATCCGCCAAAACTGAATTTTCGACTTTTTTCACAATTTCTTCAGTTACTGCTGTAGTTGGGCGTCCGGAGCGGGGGTCGTCCATTGTCGATGTTCTTCCACGTCTAAATTCGGCGCACCAACGTGCGACTGTCGAATACGGAGGAGCATTAGACCCTAAAGTGTCCCGCAAATCCAAATTGACTTGCAAGTTAAGTATGAAGTATCTTTTTCTATTTATTTTTTTATTTTCTTCAACTTCATTTTTTATATTACTTTTACGGTCATCCCGTGAAACCATATATTTCAAACTAAATACAAACTGAAATATAGATGCACAGAAAAAACCCCAGAAAAAAGACCAATGCTGGGAATCGAACCCAGGTCCTCAGCGTTCCGTGCTGCGTGCTTACCCCTACACCATCACTGGTCTAGAAGTTAGCGACGAATCTTTCCCATACATCGTACACTTCAGTCTGTTATAATCACATTTAGGCAGTGATAAAGCGCATCTATGTTATGCCCTCTACCGAGAGACTTCAACACTCCTTCGGAGCTACCCGCTCACCTGGACCAAGAGATGGCGCTACTAGGCCAAGTTTTACAAGTTAAGTATGAAGTATCTTTTTCTATTTATTTTTTTCGGTAGAGGGCATAACATAGATGCGCTTTATCACTGCCTAAATGTGATTATAACAGACTGAAGTGTACGATGTATGGGAAAGATTCGTCGCTAACTTCTAGACCAGTGATGGTGTAGGGGTAAGCACGCAGCACGGAACGCTGAGGACCTGGGTTCG
The DNA here is from genome assembly GCA_947859365.1 of Archips crataeganus. Lineage (NCBI taxonomy): Eukaryota > Metazoa > Arthropoda > Insecta > Lepidoptera > Tortricidae > Archips > Archips crataeganus. The sequence goes on from OX402060.1 coordinate 11,060,275, forward strand.
ATTCCCAGCATTGGTCTTTTTTCTGGGGTTTTTTCTGTGCATCTATATTTCAGTTTGTATTTAGTTTGAAATACAAATTGTCTTGGTCTGTAGAAAAATTTTTCAAACTTGTGTTTGTACTTGTGTATTTGATAACGGCGCGCAGTTCAATTTTCTCCATTTTCGCTAACGTACTCAATAGCATTGCAAAGAAATTACCGTATATTTTTTAAACAAAAGACAGTTAGTTTTTTTTTTCATAGCAATCAGCTAGATATATTAGCTTTACCGGCCAGTATTTAATTTCGTAATATTAAAAGAGTTTGCATCTCATTCTCACTTTATATTGAACGCCCCTCGTATTATAAAAATCTCGTGTCACGGTGTTCGTTATCGAACTCCTCCGAAACGGCTTGACCATTTTTATGAAACTTTTTTTTCTGCACTCGGTAGGTCTGAGAATACTTAGGTCGTAAGCTATTTTTTATACCCCTGTTCTTCGCAGACGGAGTCGCGGGCAACAGCTAGTTTTGTATACGTTTTTTTACTGACAACCCTAGCAAATCGGAATTCCCCAGGGCCGCGAGCAATAACATTCATGTCCATTAAGCACATTAACAAGAAAGAGACCCCAATAAAAAACCAAGCCGGAACTCTCACTTCCTAAGAAACCGTACCTACTTACGGGGAAATAAATTTTTTTCGAGGGATTTCGAGTACGCGTGCCATTATACCTGTCTATATTTTACTTGAAGGGAGCGTGCGCAAAAAATGATGACCACTCAATTTTGAAGTGCATTCTGAGGCTGCATTGTCTAGGCAACAATGCAGCACTTATCTTTGAGTGTCCCTTATCTAAGAACGGGCCTAAGCACACTTGATACTTCGCAGCTATTTCCTTGAGCGTGACTTTTTGGGTTTTCTTTCCCGTAATAATTATTTTACGGTCTTTCGGAACAGATAAACAGTACAAAGATTTTGGACTAAGTATAAAAAATATTCTGGCATCTTATGCAAATGTATCAGAGGGCGATGGAGAGGGCTATGCTCGGAGTTTCTCTGCGGGATCGCGTTAGAAATGATGAAATCCGCGCAAGAACTTAAGTCACCGACATAGCTCGAAGAATTGCCAGACTCAAGTGGCAGTGGGCAGGGCACAATGGCACATCGCTCGTAGAACTGATGGCCGATGGGGCAAAAAGGTTCTCGAGCGAGCCTATGTTCAGCAGTGGACGTCTTTCGGCTGAAATGATGATGATGATCGTATGCAAAAACGGCTCGGCGTTTGGTGATATAATATTGACTGATTAATTAAACAATTACCATAGGTAACTTATTAATGATTATCGGGTGATCACATTAAATAACGGAGGTATATACATATATGTATTAACTACCTTTAATGACGTCCTAACATTTCGAGACGTCTACCAGCGTCATGGATAGACTGAAAAATTTGCAGGAGGATATAAAAATTGCAAAGACCGTTCTCTATCTACTCTCATTCTTGCCATTTACTTCATGTTCACGACACTGGCAGGTGTCGTTGAAATATAGATCATCATCTAAATCCCGTAGCAAATCATCATCATCGTTATCATCCCAGCATATACACAACCCACTGCAGGGCACAGGCCTCCTCTCAGAATGAGACGACTTGGGCCGTAGTTCCCACGAGGGCCCAGTGCGGATTGGGAACTTCACACACACCATTGAATTTCTTCTCAGATATGTGCAGATATCCTCACGAGGTTTTTCTTCGCAGATGTGTGTATGTAGGTTTCCCTCACGATGTTTTCCGTCACCGTAAAGCTCATGATAAAAAAATGTAATATCGTACGTGAATTCCGAAAATGTCAGAGGTGCGAACCCGGGCTTCAACTCACGTCCCTCTGCTTGAGAGGCCATAAGCTACCACAGCTTTTTTAGCGTAGCAAATACATCTAACTCATGTTGTATATGCATGTGTAATTTGCAATACAAAATATCAACTCCAGATGATATTGTTTTATATTTGCTTGTCTCGGGCAGACAATTGTGTATAAAATACAGCATGTTTCGTTTGCAGCAGACTAAGTATTGATAAACCGGCAGTCCCAATCTAGACTTCGTAGAATTATGAATGCTATGAAAATACAGACTTCTTGTCAACATCAAGTAGGGTAGATACCCAAGAACTTTGGAATTATAATAAAAAAACCAATCGTAATAATAATATGATTACTGTTGGAAGAACTAGAGAATAAAGGCTTGTTCATAAATGCGATCTAAATTCATGTCTAACCTAACCTTACATTTTTGTCTTTATATGTCCGTTAGGGAATCCCTTGGTTTCTCATAATTTAATATGTCATAAAGTATCATTCTTCATAATCAACGTTAGTCATACAGTGATTTATTTCGGAAACAGTATTTTTCTCAGGATTTTTGAAGTAAATGCCATCTTATATAAAGCAGTCGGGTTAGGTTAGTTTTATAACAATTCCGAAAAAAAACCTTTTCAAAAATAAATCACTTTATGACTAACGTTGATTATGAAGAATGATACATTATGACTTGTTAAATTATGTGAAGCCATAGAGAACCGTCACTTATGTATTTGGCTTTGTGAGACAAAAACAAGACATTCATGTTGTTGTAGAAGGTCTACACATTTTTTTATGAATAAGGGAGGACGCGCAGACGACAAGGCGCAGCGATTGTCCTACCGTATTTAAAATACAAAGGAATTGCCTTGGTTAGTATTTATCAACAAAAAATATCCAAATTTGCTACAAACACCGAAGTTTTACGTTGAGACATACATTCCAGCCTATATACGTCTGCAGGGCAAGGGATCCTATCAGAATGAGAAGGCTCGGACCGTGGTTCCCACGCGGGTTCAGTCCGGATTGAGAAGCTCTCACTTCTTCTTCTTCCCATTCCTCTCCTATCGGAGGTTGGACAATATCATGGCGATTCTGGTCTTGGAGGCCGCTGCCCTAAACAAGGAAGTGGTACTGCAGTTGAACCACTCACGCAAATTCTTCAGCCACAAATGTCTTCTCCTGCCCACGCTTCTTTTTCCGGCAATCTTCCCCTGGTTAATAAGCTGGAGAACTCTGTACTTGGCGTTTCTCATCACATGCCCAAAGTAACACAACTTTCTTTGCTTGATGGTCTTCAGAAGCTCAAGGTGCTTGCCCATTATTTGCAATACTGCCACGTTGGTTACTCTGTCACACCAGGAAATCTTCAGAATGCGGCGTTAAATCCACATTTGTGTGAGAACCTCTCACACACCATTTAATTTCTTCGTAAAGCTCATAGTAAATTTCAAATGTAATTTCGCACGTAAATTCCGAAAAACTCACGAGGCGCGAGCCTAGGCTCGAACCCACGACCGTCTGCTTGAGAGGCCATAGGTCAAACCATTAGGATACAAACCTAATAGACCGACTGACCGAAGTTTTAACCCCTCGTATGCGGGAAGTGAAAAAAATCGTGGATTCTAGTCTCAACTGTTTCATATACAACCAATGATAAAAGTTTGAAAAAAAAAATACAAAAAGTATGCCTTAACCCGTCACGCGTCCACCATACTAAAATTGGTCCCAAATTTTTTTGTGCGGGAGGTGTCCTAGTGACTTCAGTAGTAGACTCTGGGACATTTCCCGCAAAAAATCCCTCCCTAGGATGCGTGACGGGTTAAAATTGAGCACGGATCCGTGTTTTAATCTAGATGAATTAGTGGGGTGTATTGGTGGCGGTAACATGCGTCCGATATTGTAATGTTCAGACATAAAAAGGGGTAAAGGGATTTTTTGTGTCAAACATTTCGTTCTGGAAAAAAGACGTAAGAGAAGAATAAAGAAAAACGTTTTTGCTAACTGACTGAGCTATGACGTCTGAAATTTGTGAATCGTTGTTTTGTCTATAAAAACAAGAATATTTAGCAACCTTTCAAACACGCGATTGAAATGCTTTGCCTTTACTTTTGATATATCAAACAAAAGAAAAGTCGAAATATAATATACTAAAACATTAAAAGGGCTGTCTTTGATTTTTCGGGCGTAATCGATACAGTATCTTTAGAATTTACCTAGTTTTATGGCTGATGATAAAGTGTCACGTCATGCGAACAGATCTAAATTCACCCCTAGGTTTGACGTCAAAGGCTATTTGGGGATATATAGGGTTACCACACAAGATAAAAATGCATATGAAAAAAAATCTTTTTATATGAGACTAAACTTCGGTTATTGCTATCCCTCGAGAAATTTCCTGAAATAAAAAAAAAATCCAATGTAAGTTTCCGGATCATTCATTTATCAAACTGAAAACTAAGAAAAGCCAATCGAACGACAAAAAAAATCTATCAACCGACAAACTTTCACATTTATAGTGTTACTAGGATTATTATACTTAAATAATAATTCTGTGCATTAAATCGTTAGTAATGAACGTCTTAAGTGTTGATTAAGCGCATTTACGTAATATCGACTACATGTCAGTTATAAATGAAATAATGGACAAGTGACTTTCCAACGACGCCAACCCTATTCACTACAATTTTCAGACACGCATTCCACGTGTTTCATGAATGGGTGGGTATCTAGGTATTTTTGACCTAATTCATGTCATTTGGGACAGCGTAGGTGTATGGATACCACAGAACTAATAACAGAGAAATAGAAATGTCATCGTTTGCATGAACTCCCAGAAAGTCGCATTCGTCTCTTGCAACAAAACGCACACCATCATTGCTTGACGGCCCTTTCATGAGCATGAGGCACTGGCATTCGTTGCACTCTCCAGTGCCTCCTTTTAGACGTGACATGTGATTGACTTAATTTTATCATATTGTATTGTTATTATTAATATGTTGGTACGGATTTCCGATCACGGGCCCATGGGGACCCGGTCATTTGAAAGGCATTCATGGGGCCGAAGCCAACATGAAGAGGCCTTTGGCACCATATAATATAAATGAGATGGGCGCAACTATGGAGGTCTATCCCCTAATACACCATGAGGATGTGCTAGCGGACAGTCCTCCACAGTTGCCATTTATTATTATTATCATTATTTCAAATTAAGTTAAATTAACACAGATAAGTACTAACATTACCCAATAAGTGGTGAAGTTAGTAATACTAACAAAATTGGATTGAAAAGTCTGAATAAATAATCATTATTATTATTATTATCATTATCATCATCATATCAGTCAAAAGAGTTCGACAATGGTCGCTCCTGTTTCTGTGACCTTACCCTCGGACCAACCATTGGTCCGAGCCTTTACCAGATCGTCGGTCCATCTTGTTGGGGACCTTCCTTCGCTACGTCTTCAGGTTCGCGGCCACCACTAGAACCTTACCTACTGCCCCATCGGCTATCGGTTCTAAGAGTAATGTGCCCTGCCCACTGCTACTTAAATCTGGTGACTCTCCGGGCTATGTTAGTAAGTATGATTCTCCTGCGGATCTTCTTATTTCTGATTCGATCCCACAGGGACAAACGAACACGTTTGCATGGAATTGCCAAAATTTCGGGGCTCTGAAGTAAAATGTAATTAATCCTTATTGAAACACAATAATATCTGCAATAACCCCGTTTTTGAGAAGTTAAGGGGCTGTTTCACCACCCATTGATTAATTTTAAATGACGGATAAATGTGATGCCGTCTCCGTCTATTCGAACAAAACAAACAGAGACGGCATCACATTTATCCGTCAAATAAATTTGACCAATGGATGGTGAAACAGGGGGTAACTCTCACTTCCTTACAGCAGGGAAAATAAACAAATTTTTAGCCTTACATATTGGACGCTTCAGAATTTGTACTCGCATCACATTTCTATTCCTCTTTAGTCTAATACTCTAATTACTAGTGGTTCAGTCAAGCGATACAGTCAAAGTCATAAATATTGTTACCAAGGCGTCAAAAACGACTATACAATTACGAGTATATGTCACTAACCGTAAGGTTGGTGTTTACTTATATTTGAGGCGATGGCTGAATAGTATACAGCTCGCAAATTTTTTGGAATGGCTGAAATATTATATAAGTTAGCTATGAAGTATCTTTTTTTGTACATATTTTTTCAACTTCATTTTTTTTTTTATTACTTTTACGGTCATCCCGTGAAATCATACATTTCGTACTAAATACAAATTCCCAGCATTGGTCTTTTTTCTGGGGTTTTTTCTGTGCATCTATATTTCAGTTTGTATTTAGTACGAAATGTATGATTTCACGGGATGACCGTAAAAGTAATAAAAAAAAAAAAAAAAAAAAAAAAAAAAATGAAGTTGAAAAAATATGTACAAAAAAAGATACTTCATAGCTAACTTGTTTAAAGTTGCACAGTAGCGCCATCTCTTGTCCAGGTGAGCGGTTAGTTCCGAAGGAGTGTTAAAATCTCTCGATGAGGGTGTAACATAGATGTGCGTTTGTCACTGCATAAGGTGATGATTTAGCAGATTGAAATGTATGATGTATAGGAAAGATTCGTGTCTAATCTCTAGACCAGTGGTGGTGTAGGGGTATGGCACGCGGCACGGAATGCTGAGGACCTGGGTTCGATTCCCAGCATTGGTCTTTTTTCTGGGGTTTTTTCTGTGCATCTATATTTCAGTTTGTATTTAGTACGAAATGAAATATTATATTTTTAAGTTTTCAACCCCCATCGCGACAATCATTTGAGATATTCGACCAGCAGGCTAATTGTCTAACTCTCTTTCAATCGCCATCGCGTTCATTTTGACAGTTCTTGTATGGGCTGACAAAATTGGTATCGGAAAAGCCAGCTGTCACATCACAGCCATACAAAAACTATCATTTCAGTCCGATGCAAGTGTCAAAAAAGTTACACAATTACCCTGCTGTAGGTAGAGGGGAACAGAGCCGGACACACGAAAGCATTTTGCCCAAACTGAAACGGAGTCGCTTCTCGCATGCACGGTTAATTAATTCTGTGATGAATACTGTTTCGTGATATCATTGTGCTACGGGGTGTCAGTCTTACTGGGTATCGCGTGTTCATAACGAGACTGGCTATAATAAAAATAGGATATCAAACATCGCACATAATACATCCATCAAAACAAAAAGAATGCCAAGGCGGCATGAAGGTTATGGGAAGTTTTAGAAGACACATCATTTTTCCTTAGAAATATTTGCTACGGATACGGAATGTATACCGTGACTTTAACGAGCTTCCGATATGTTGATGCATCAATTTGGGTCATGCCAATATATGTCAAATGTTAATAGTAATTAACCGTGAATTAGGTAAGTTTTTCAGAATTTACGTGCGAAATTACATTTGAAATTTAATGAGGTGAAGAAAAAACATAGTGAGGAAGTCTGTACACCCCTGCGTAGAGATCCGATGATTGGTATGAATTTCCTAATCCGCAATGGACCCGTATGGGAACTACAGCCAAAGCCCTCTCATTCTGCGAGGAGGCCTGTGCCCTGCAATGATGGATGGGATGATGGTGAACCGTGAATAACTAGAGTTAAAAACTGTCATAATGTTCAATCATCATTATCATCACCAATTCAGCCGTAGTACGTCCACTGCTGGACATAGGCCTCCCTCATTGGTGCGGTGCCCAATCACTACGGTTGGAAGCGGCTTGCATCAACCTTGGACCAACGGCTTTTACCAAATCGTCCGTCCACCTCGGTGGTAGACGTCCCACGCTGCGTTTACCTGTACGTGGTCTCCATTCGAGAACGTTACGGCCATCTGTTCTGCGTGCTATAGGGCCTGCCCATTGCTACTTCAACGAGCTAATCTGTTTGGCTATGTCAGTGACCCTGGTTCTTCTACGGATCTCCTCATTAAAGAAACCCCGAGCATAGCTCTCTCCATAACTCGCTGAGCGACTATTCATTACGCCTATATTTTTTTTTTATTAAATTCTTTCATTAATTCTTTTGTCTTAAGGCTAAGGTATTTTGGATGGAAAGTCATTGCTAGTTTGCCCATCCGAGTTGGGTTCGACGATTGACCTCCTTCTCGAAGTTGGACCTACCTAATTGGACAGTTTGTCCTACGCGTCAACAACTTCAAGAGTTGAGTTCGCAGCCATCACGGGTAGTTGGGGAAACATGGACATTAGACATGACTGTCGTCTTATCCAATCCTATTCTTCTTATATTATACATGAGAAAGTTTGTGAAGTTGTTTGGATGTTTGAATGTTTCTTAGTCAATCACGCAATATTGGCTAGACGGGTCTGGAATTTCGTATTTGAGACCCATATATTAATACTTTTACTTCTATACCTACTGTATTTATAATTTCAGCATTGGCGTAACCACTAAAGAAAGTAAGTATACTTATGTACTGACATAAGTACATAATATTTGATAAGCAACAAACGAAGTGACGTACCTACTAGTAACCCTATCATGTTTACATTATCATCATTTAAATTCACAAACTCCTCTAAAGTGACGTTAAGATATTCAAAACGAAACGTTGGCTTGCGAACGAAACATTTATCACACGAGAAATAAAAAAAACACAAACCACGTGCCACGACTCGGCCTTTAGAATAAACTTATATGTACTCAGGCAACATATACGTACAATTTCTCAATAGCCTTATAGTTATAGCGCGTAAACAACATATGTATAGCTACGACTTGCAGGTAGGCATGTATAGTACGATAGCGACTGTCCGTGTCCGTTCATTCATAAGAAGCGGTTCATTCATGCGGGCGCGAGGACGGTGAATGGGAGCGAGCGAGACGAAAGATAAGGTCGAGTTACATAGACAATGGAATTTTTAAAATCCTGTTCTACGAAAGCTTGAATGACATTGTTTTGTTTTAAGACAATTGGACGGGAACGGTGGCCGCATTGATTGTTTTGCCGTAGTGGTGATTATTACGTGAATGGAAGTTATAAAAGCAAGCAGGGATACGTTTAATTTTTACAAAAACCCGACACGCAATTGTTTTGTTTGTTCAAGTACCTATTGTTTTCATTGATAAGGAATTGACTTTAGGACCCAGCCGTCTTTTATTTCAATATTCAGCATCAAAAGAAACTTAGGTAATGTTAGAATCAGGCTCGCAATGTAAGTAGGTACAAGTATTTGCTTATAGACTGTTCAGGAACACTTTTAACAAATTAAAAAAAGAAGATAGTTCCGACACTAAAGGTATCTAAAAAGTAGGTACTTGCTGCTTGATACTTTTTCCAAACCATGAACTAAAATATTTCGAAAATTCAAACAGTGAAAATCAGGCTTGCTTTGCTTTGTTTATATTATGGTAAACTATTAGATTACATTAAATAATATTTTGTATTCGAATAAATAATAATAATAATTGTGAACGCGGCTTTATATCAGAGCAACAAGATTGTGTAGAAAAACATCATCGGTAGGAAGTCAAACCCGAGCGGCCGCAAACGCACTTGATCCTTGCAAGACTGCGCGCATTTTATTATATCAGCCTAGTTGAGCCCACAACTACCACAAGTGAGTTAATCTCAACTTCTGGAATCCAATAACTAATATTAAAGCTATAGTAAAATGAAATAAACTAAAACTACATTAAATCTAAAAAAGCGCGCGCGAAGCGATGATTTAAGAAGGTTTTTATGTTTGTATCAAAATTAACTATTTCGTCAAGCGGAATACTAGTATTATACCGCAAACTTCCCATAGCACGCAGGCGAAGCTGCGGGAAATTTAAAATAAATACGAAAAGAGCTTTCCCGTTGTATTTTATTTAGATCCATGTAATGATACTTCAATGTACTTTTATTTAAATTATCTTACCTCTAATTCACAAAAGATGAATTTAACAGAAGTTTATTCTTACTTAGGTAAAAGTGTAGTGTTGTTATTGTTGAGGTTAATTTACCAAACGCAAGTCATAGCAAGACATCGGATCGGATATGTATTTTGATTAGACTATTTTATTGTGATGCAATGATAATAAGTTAACTTTTGCAATGCATGCAAATTAATGTAAACTGGTGTCATTAAACAGTAGGATTATCAACTATCAGGTAAACATTGCACATTTGTACAAAAACTCTACTCAAACAGTAATACTAAGCGTGATTGACTAAGCTTAGACACATTTTATAACTCAAATATTATGGGAATAAATCACGTCCGTTTATACATAGAAGAAAGACTAATTACTACTTATTATGTTAACACACGCTAATTTAATCAGGCACGTAGGTTCATTGCTATTGATTAATAGTACACTTGTGAAATTCGCTGTTACGGAAACTAAAACAATGTACCATTATATTTTAATATTAAAAAAGGGACGTCGTGAAATGACCAAATTGAGCATGTCTAATTTGATTTAATTTTTTCTCGTGCGTTTTTGCAAAGCATCGCTTGAAGTTAGTACTTACTTACATCAATAATATTCCGCGTGACAAAATAATTTATTTAAATGTATTAAATAAAACCTTTAACACCAGAAACAAAATTAATTTCAATTACAATTTCATTATTAGTGACAACCTGTGTTGTTATAGTTTCTAGTCGAATATTCACTGATCTTCTTGTTTGTGTTGAATAGATTTGTATTTAACTGTCTAAACGGTAACATTCAAACTTATTTGCGGGACTTTCTGCCGCAGGTAACTTGATGCTATTTATGCACAATGGTTAACGAAAATAAATATTTTCATTTTACATTTTTTCATTTGCCTTTCCTTTTTTATGTAGGTATCTCCAGGTTTATTAATGGTGCATGTGTGTTTAATTTTTCACAATAAAGGGTATGTATACATACTCGTAATACATTTCTTAAAAGGACGAAAAGCCTTAAAAGGCTCTCTCGAGTATCAACACTGGTGGATCGCAGTCGGAGGTGGTTATACCGGGCGCGTAGGCCAACTAGTACCTGCCTCACCGCGCCCGACGCCAGTCCGAGCCTGCCCGACCCACAGACCGCACTTCGCGAACGAACACGCGAAATTTACGCATACCACGAGTGTTGCTGTAACTGTTACAGTGTACGATACAATGCAAGTGCTAGCCCTTACCTTAGCCTGGGTAGTATGCGGTGTGCAGGGAGTGATCCGAACGCCCTTGGAAGCGTTTAGGCCTTCGGGGGAAATACATGTAAGAAGACCTGACAAGCTGCCGTTCCTACCTCACAGGAGAACTATGCCTCCGTTCAAGAGTAGTCTCAAGATTTTGTACCAGACTGGGGTGAGTATCGTTGGTTTGTGATTGGATAATTGGAATAAATTTCAGTGAGGAGTCTATAACCGTGAGATAAAAAGCTTCAAAGTTTAGATTTTGTAGATCTTACCAGAGAAAACTTGAACGTCTTATATACTAAACCTAAAATGATAGGACGTGCATAAACACGTTCGGCCTTAACACAGAAAAATTAAATGACATCCTTGAAATAACAGTTTTGTATGAACTATCATGTGTTAAACTTATGACTGTTTAAGTTATAGTTGCAACGCTGTATATTTTATAATGATAATTATCTGTCAAAATTAGTTACACTTTAAGTATGATTTATTGAGGTGAGCACTGTAATTTTTGATTTTGATTAGGTAACTAAGTTACCTACACGTGTACAGGTGCATAATGAATGGTCTAAATAACATTTGATTTTGTGTATTTTTTCAAGATACATAGTTGTATGTTACAACTTTTGTAGGTATTGTTTTTGTTGTTTTTATTTAAGCCTAGGGACTACCCCGAATATTCTACAGTAGTGGGATTGCTACATACATACCCCAGAAATTAGGTTTCGACAAGCTGAAACAAGTTTCCCAGATTCCTATTAATGAACTTACATTTAATTTATTTTATTAGGGAGCAATTTATATTGTTATTGTTTTGATATTATATTTAGATTTCCATGAACATAATTAAACAATTTTGCTGATGATTTTCAGTTGAAAATTAAAAACGTTTTTGAGTTTACTTCGATACTCAAAAATGTAAATCTTAGTAAGATTTCTAGAACGAAACAATGAGGCATACATAACACATAGCAGAGCAGTGACGTAATAATAATAATAATAATAATATGATCTCACGAATTTAATCAGTTACGTCTTATCACAACACATTGTATCGAGTAGTAGTCCCAATACCTTGCACTTAACCCAAGCCAAAATGTTACTACATACATACATCTAGACTTCTTTCAAATGAAACGCTAAGCAGGCATAAACAAACAACAAGGAAATCCTTGAAAATCAAACTACATAGTTAAATATTAAATACATCTTCCATAATTATATACCTCAAAGCTTCGAATAATGAATGACGCATGGAAGCTACCCGGTATCGTGATATCGTCATATAGCTATTAAAACTATTCGAATGTTTCCACGAAGGAATCCACCCAACAATTAGGGCAATTAAAACGGACAACTAGAGCAGAATACCACCAGTTAAATTTATAAACACGCCATTTCACGATACAGGGCCCGCGTGACTAATTCTTAGCGAGAATTAAGACGTAATTACAGAACCACGTTGCCTCAAAAACAAGACAAATCAAATGATCTGTTTAGTTTACTACTTCCACAAGATGCCGTAAATAAAGCAGCATCTATGCTCCAAGATGTGTGTCTCTCGACTCGACATATGAGAAAATATTTTTCTGACATTACCACGCCCTCAAGCACAGTTAAAGAACTCGAAAGGCGAAGGTAAAAATAATAAGAAAACGACAACATCCGCAAACAAATACCTAATTATCTCATGCGCCATCGATTTCCTCTCACAAAACTGAACTCCCAAGCGTGTATGTGGGTAATAAAATGATTACATTCTTGGGCCGAACGAAATGAGAAGACGAAAAATCCGGATGTCAAGTCTTCAATTTAAAAAAACATCGATAATCATTATAATAATTTCGAAGTCGAATCAAGGGGATAATCGTTTCTGCCTAGGCTAGGGTGCGGTCGTTCGAATGTGGCATTTGAAAGGCAACAATTGCTGATGAGAAGTAAACTGTATTTCGAAACGCAGTGGCATCGGATTGGGATGGGTGCAGGGGATTTTTAAAAATTGGTATCGTTTGAATGGATCGTTGCGCGAGAGCGTAGGCGCACGCGTAACACCGGTGGCAGCAGGTGTTCATTCACTCATTCTTATCTTGACAGCTTCGATGACTTACGACTGTGGCCCGGCATAGGCCCCGGTCCGTGTGTGCAGAGATTTGGTTGAAAAAAAAAACGTCGTCAGGTTTAAACTCATTCGTAACGGTAACCGGCCTTATGACAGTTTGACTCTTTACGGAATGGAATTTTAAGTTAAGCTTTCGTCGATTTGTAATCTTTTGGTGGATCTTTCACAGTAGTAGTAAATAGTTGCTTTTATTTATCTATTCTTATAAACGCAACAATGACTCGTTTAAATGTCGATAACAATTGTCCGTTTTCGCGATAATCATGCTTGAAGTGTCTACAGGGGACATTGGCTCTTTTACACAAAAGAGCCGACGGGAAAAAAAGGAGTTTGTTACTGGGTGAAATTTAAATAACAAAACCACGTAGGCACCTAGCCGTGTGATCTAGCCGACGACGATGCCACGCCTCTCCTACGTATACAAAGCATCTTCCAGAGATTTGTCTTATTACTTTAAATGCCGAGAATGGCGGCAGTTGCTCAAGAGTTGTACAATAAAGATTATTGAGTTATAACCAAGGGTAGGAAAAACGTCCGTCATTTTAAAAACTTAACCCTGTTTCATACAATATAAACTTCTTTACAATATTATAATACGCTCCAAACTCCAATAACATCCGTAGACTATAAACGAACTGTTTCGACTCATAAGTTGTAGTCGTTACGTACTCAAAAGTAAAATGACGGGCGTTTTTCCGACCCTTGGTTATAACATAAGTAACATAACCACCATTTCATATCCAATATTTTGGTTTAAAATAATAATATGTACTTCAATGATATTGCAAACGTTAAATCTATAAGACTTAAGTCCGAATTTTCACAATTGTTATTATGAACTTTCAGACCATACTAATTATTTTTTGTTTTTCATTGCTCAAATTTAATTTTATATCGAATGTTAATTTTTGATTAACTCTGATTCCTATGTCAACATAACACTCCACAGTCGAGACACAACAACAATCTGTTTTATGTGGTTTTCATTCAATAACAATACTATACTTTAAGTAACTGGAGGACGATGGAGAAGGCTATGCTCGGAGTTTCTCTGCGGTATCACATAGGAAATGATGAAATCCGCGCAAGAACTACAGTCACCGACATAACTCGAAGAATTGCCAGACACAAGTAGCAATGGGCAGAGCGAATCGCTCGTAGAATTGATGGACGATGGGGCCAAAGGATTCCCGAATCTCGAATGGTGGAATGGCGTCCACGGACCGGAAGACGCCGTGTAAGTTAAAGCCCTCCAACAAGATGGAGCGACGCCTGGTTAAGGTTGCGGATGGCGCAGGACCGATCTGTTTGGGGAACCTTAAAAGCAACTAAAAAGAAAATCCTTGGGGTGGTTGAACGACTGTACAATAGGTAATTGACATAGCTATGGCATGCATTTTTATACAAAACTTATCGAATTTCATTCCTTAATTCGAGGTCAATCTGAGTTTGAATAGGATAATAGATACAGATGAGTAATCTAGCAAATAACCTGAAGATTGACTTGTTTTCTTGCCAGTTAAATCAGTAAAGTAACTGCGAACTAAGCATGATACAGATTCTACTCATGAAAAACGTTAAAAATCCGACTAATATTATACATGCGAAGGATTGTTGAGGATGAGGAGATTCGTAGAAGAAAATGAGACACCGACTTAGCCAAACGGAATACCTAGTTGTAATGGTATGCCCATCGAGGCTGAAAAGTTCTCGAATGGAGACCACGGACTGGCAAGCGCAGCGTGGGACGTCCACCAAAGAGATGGACAGATTATTTGGTAATGATTGGGTAATTGGGTATCAATGAGGGAGGCCTATGTCCAGCAGTGGACGTTCTACGGCTGAAATGATGATGATGATGAAGAAGGATTATGAGGATTACATGCGTGTATGTGGTTGTTACACCTCCTTCACGCTAAAATGACTGGACAGATATGAATGAAAATTAGTATGTTGTTAGCTGGACGTAGAAAATAACACATACCTAGTCCTTTTCATCCCGATACAAAATATTTTTTTTCTATACACCGTGAAATTTTAGTGGTTGTTTTCCCGAAACGAGGTGATTTAGTTTCGATTGTACAATCGATTTATAATTACTATCCAATTGTGAAAAACGAATATCGAAAATGACCGCAAACCAATAGTAACGCTTCGTTCGTACAAGTAGCGTACGATCGTACGATAGTTTAGGTACCAACGAAGCGTTACTATTGGTTTGCGGTCATTTTGTACCTAAACTATCGTACGATCGTACGCTACTTGTACGAACGAAGCGTTACTATTGGTTTGCGGTCATTTTCGGCTTTCGTTTTTCACAATTGGATTTTTGACTCCAGTCAAAATAGTAATTATAAATCGATTGTACAATCGATACTAAATCACCTCGTTTCGGGAAAACAACCACTAAAATTTCACGGTGTGTACATACAGTTTCTATTAACGAACTCATATCTATCTTAACGCGACCGCGCAGACACCGAAAGACACGGGCCGTGCCGTGAGTATACGCGCAAAGAATATTTTGCCGGTGTCTAATACGGCACGTGTCTGCTAGGCTCTGTGTCTGTAGATAATCGATTTTGAACCGTTAAGTATAGAGATAACAAATTACTTATGCACGGGTGTTCGTCATACGAAGCAAGAGGTCCTGGGTTCAAATCCCGGTAAGGGCATTTATTTGTGTGATGAGCACGAATATTTGTTCCTGAGTTATGGATGTTTTCTATGTATTTAAGTATTTATTTATCTATATAAGTATGTTTATCCGTTGCTTAGTACCCATAACACAAGCTTTGCTAAGCTTACTTTGGGACTAGGTCAATTGGTGTGAATTGTCCCATGATATTTATTTATTTAATTATTATACAACGTAAACGAAGACCACAATGTAATTTATGGGAATTTAGTACAGTTCCGGAGTTTCAATTGAACTCCCAAATCTAATGCAATGCCGTGAATAAAGGCTAGTGTTTGGTAGTTTGGTACATAAATAGTTAAGACTTATTGTTTAATCTAATGTCAAGTCAAACGCCAATCCTCGTGCGAACCCCGTATTGCGGGCATATCGGGTGGCACGTTATATTGGCCTGAATTGTTACCCGCACATCTATTACACTATCAACGTTAGTCCCAACTCCACTCCAGCTTTTATTGAACAAGTGAAGCCAGTGTTCAGTGGATCTATCAGCTCTGTTATCTTTGCCCATAAATCTTTATACAATGATAACTTAAACATCGTTGAAGCGTTCCATGAACTTAGGTAGCCGACTAGTTCGTGCGTGACACTAGGTAGAACCCTGTTGCAGTTAGTATTTGCAGCATTTATCTAATACGGGCAGCAGAGGCTTCCTGCGACGGGGTTCTACTGAGTTTCACACATGAACTTGTCAAAGTATAATAACAAAGAAGCCGTCAAGTAAACTCCATTTCAATAGAATGGGGGACTATCTGGTGGGCACAGACCTCTTCAGAATTAGAGGGCTTGGGCCGTAATACCCACGTGGGCCCAGTGCGGATTGGGAAGTTCAGACATAGGTCAATGGTTCAGACACAATTTAACTTCTTCGCAGCTGTGTGCCGGTTTCCTCACGATGTGTGTGTTCTCGGGATAGTCTAAAGAGTTTCTGTAAATAACTTATGACGAGAGAACTTTAAAAACATACCTGCAAACTCTATGGGATTTATAAGTGGTTGAAATAGTATGCTATGACTAGTTTTTCTTATGGGCACGTCTTCACTACTACAAATATAAATTAAATTATTCGCTTTACAAACGAATAAAATTAGACGATAATTCTAATTAGTATAATTCGCCTAACTTCAAGAATGAATGGCTAATATTTAATTTGATGGTGATTTTCTTCTAACGACAGTAATTTTGTAAAGATAAAAATAATCTGAGAAATATGGCTTGACGTAAAAAATCCAATGAGTCAATTAAAAGGGGTTAGGCTCAAAAAACTCACTTTCCCGAAATGTGCACATTCCGCAAAATGTACACTCCCAAAATGTACACATGCCCATTAAAGGCACTTTCCCCGTAAGTGCATTTTCCCAGAAAGTACATTTTCTCAAAATGCACACTTTACCATAATGTACATTTTCTCAAAACGCACACTTTACCAGAATGTACATTTTCTCAAAACGCACACTTTCCCAAAATGTACAATAGTCAAAAATGTCATCTTCACCACAAAGTTTTCCTTAGATAAAGATCCTAAGCTATGATGGCGATGTTAACATTTTTACCTATGTTACTAGATAAATCCTTCGTGCTCGTGCAATTTACCGTTTATCGAATAGTCTACGTATAGGTACATAGTACGTACTTTTCCAAATCTAGTGGTCTATTTGAGAAAGTGCACTTTTTGGGAACGTGCACCTTCTGAGAATGTGCTCTATCTCAGAAAGTGTACCAATTGGGAAGTGCACATTTTGAGACAGTGCACCTTCCGAGAAAGTGATCCATCTAAACAATGTACAATGTACCTTTAGAAAAAGTGCACATTTCGGGAAGTGAGTTTTTTGAGCCTAACCCATTAAAAGATAGACGTTATTCAATGTGTTTTCAAACTGCACCATATCAAAAAGCTATCACGGAAATTACCACTACCGCTCCCACATGGATCGTCAATCATTTTAGAATGGATAGTAGGTCAATGTGAAAATCTAAACATTTTACTTTGCATTTATTAAGCAAGAAAACTAGTACACGAATGGCAGCTGATTTCCTTAGTAAATGTAAGCGTTCACATCCTTACCAAGCGAATAGCGGCAATAATTGATGTTATAATTACACATTTTGCCTTAAATAGGTAGACACTTGTCCTACAAGTAAAGGGTATATAAACTTTTAGATTTCTTTTTTGCTACTAATAGGCCTCCTTTAAGAATGAGACGTGATCCAGTGCGGATTAGGAACCTCACAAACATAATCGAATTTATTCGCAAATGTGTGCGGGATTCCTCACGATGTTTTCATTCACTGTAAAGGTCAAGGAAAATATGAAATGTAATTTAGTATGTTAATTCCGAAAAACTTAGACGTGCGAGTCCGGGCTCAAACCCATAACCCTTTGCTTGAGAAGCCGTAGGTCAAACCTAGCCTTGTCACTGCTAGAACTTTTTTGTCAAATTAACCCAATACTCATATCGGAACAGAGTGTAATCAAAAATGTTTTTTCAATGAGTACAATAAGCTAGGTCTAAAATATCGGATGTGCACATCGGACGTAACGGGAGCCGAGCACCCGACACCGACATAAGCGCACGACGCCAGCGTTTTACCGATAATTGCCTGTTTTCAAGCCACTGACCAACACCTATTAATTGCGATATTGCTGAACACGATCAACATTGTACGCCAAAAACGAGCATAATGTAGAAAACAAATTACATGTTAAGAACATGAAAGTTCTAAAGTAAGATCTCTCAGGGTGATAGAACAATGCTGTCATTTTATCACATAATAAATAAAACAGACACCGAATAAAATTACCATTAACTTAATTGAAAAAATCGCGAATAGAGCTCCGTTACACGGGTAAAGAATGCATATGGTTGTTAGAAGAAGAATGTTTTGCGTTCATGAGATATTTAAATGGCGTGGACAGCGGAGTATATTAGGATGCTAATCGCGTAGGCAGGGCCATTGTTGGAGCTATGAGAACCGTTTTAAGTTAATTTAATTTGTTTGATAAAGTGTATTTATTCCGAACACTCACAGATAGGTACGTAATAAAAATGTTTACAAACACTGGTTTACTGGGCCCACTTCCGTACACACACAGGAATTTGATGAGACGTGTCAGCACGTAGTTGTGGAATATTTTTAACTGAAGTTTACAGTAAGGATAGTACAAAATGTTACTTGATATAAGTTTAAGAGAAAAAAATACCTATGAATTTATTACCGACTCGATTACGACATCAATGAATGGCAAATTGCCTCATTTGCCAATAGCCATTTAAAATTTTGAAAAGAAAAACCTATTTCACTGACTGACTCAACAACGCCTAGATCAAACCCCCGTGGATCCGGAAAGCTGAAATTTTTGGATATAAGTGTAGTATTGAATAAGAAATAAAGATTTTGCAAAATTCCTACGGGATACGGCGTCGTGCGATGGACGCGAAGCCGTGGTCAGAACATATGGAAAATTGTGATTAAATTTATTGAACGCCGATGATGTTGGGTTCAGCCACCAGCTCCTGGATCTCTATGTTTATGTGTATGTGGCTGAACCCAACATCATCGGCGTAACAAAATCACACAGACTTCGCTGGTTCGGCCACCTACTCCGAATGGGAGAGGATCGTGCTGCCAAGAGAGCGTACGTGGGACGACCGACTGGTCGCCGCCCGGTTGGGCGACCCAGGTACCGCTGGGGGGACAGTGTCCAGGCGGATCTGCGACGTCTTCAAGTCGACGACTGGCAAGAGGCTGCGCACGATCGGGACAGATGGCGTGCTCTCGTTTCGGAGGCCAAGACCCTCTTTGGGTCCCTGAGCCAAATTAGTTAATTAGTTAATTAAATTTATTGAACGACTTTTTGCGACAAATTTCATCAAAGCCCTGGTATGATTAAAGTTACTTTAAAAACGTTATTTTATGATATCTATGTACAAGATACAGAGGCCCAGTCCAAGTCAAGCCAGCTAACAGCGTTTAAACTTTTTATCGAATGTAAGAAACACAGTTTTTGTGAAGGCAGGATTTAGACAAATCTTGGCTCCGATCAATGGGTTTAATGAGATAATTTACGCTTCGCTACGGACGATACACAAAAAAGACTTCGAGACATGCATCAATAAAGAAAAGTGAATGCAAAGAGTGACCTCGGCAGGGATTCCGCTGGCTCGAGCCAACAATGCCGGTAAAGTCGAGGACACATGGGCGTGGATAACTTATTATTTACCTCTAATAGTATAATATTAATTTGAAGAATGCGCGTTACAAGTCTTGAACGCCTTTATGTCGAAGTGATAATGACGAATTAGACATATTTGCTATGGGACCATGACTATATTTAACGGGCTCCCTATATCTCGACACATCTACACGCGTCATTATCACTGGTAATCTGTTAGGTACGAGGGGCGTTCAATATAAAGTGAGAATGAGATGCAAACTCTTTTAATATTACGAAATTAAATACTGGCCGGTAAAGCTAATCTATCTAGCTGATTGCTATGAAAAAAAAACTAACGGTCTTTTGTTTAAAAAAAATATACGGTAATTTCTTTGCAATGCTATTGAGTACGTCAGCGAAAATGGAGAAAATTGAACTGCGCGCCGTTATCAAATACTTGTATTTGAAAAATTTTTCTACGGACCAAGTCAATTTGGATTTGCGGGACACTTTAGGGTCTAATGCTCCTCCGTATCCGACAGTCGCACGTTGGTGCGCCGAATTTAGACGTGGAAGAACATCGACAATGGACGACCCCCGCTCCGGACGCCCTACTACAGCAGTAACTGAAGAAATTGTGAAAAAAGTCGAAAACTCAGTTTGCGCGGATCGTCGTGTCACGGTTCGTTTTATTGCTGAAAATGTAAAGATTTCAACGGGGAGCGTGCATAATATTTTACATGAACGCTTGGGTATGAAAAAGGTATCTGCGCGTTGGGTACCAAGAATGCTTACTGACACGCAAAAACAAACTAGACTAGAGATTTGTCAAGAAGCTTTGAACCTGATGCAGCAAGACCGGGAACTTTTTTTGGCGCGATTTATAACAATGGACGAAACATGGCTCCATCATTACGACCCAGAAACGAAACTGCAGTCTATGACATGGAAAAGGCCATCATCTCCAACTCCGAAGAAATTCAAGGTGAGCCCATCTGCCGGTAAGGTCTTGGGCTCTGTTTTTTGGGATGGTAAAGGGGTATTAATGATTGAGTATCTCGAGCATGGAGCCACTATTACGGGCACATTATACGCCAAACAAAAAGCAACATTGCGCAATGAGATCCGCGAAAAACAGCGAGGTAAACTCTCGAAAGTTGTGCTGTTCCACTAGGACAATGCCCCGGCACACAAGTCCGCCGTTGCAATGGCTGCAATTCGTGATGCTGGGTTCGATATCCTTAAGCATCCTCCGTATTCACCAGATCTCGCTCCCAGTGATTTCTACCTATTTCCGAGATTGAAACAATACCTGAGAGGCCAGAAATTTGAAGACGACGACGCGGTAGTCGCTGCAGTACAAGATTTTTTAAGTACTCAAGATGAGACCTTTTTTAAAAATGGAATTTTAAGTTTAGAAAAAAGATATACTAAGTGTATTATGCTAAAAGGTGACTATGTCGAAAAATAAAATGACATTTAGTAAAAGTTGTTTATAACATACTCATTCTCACTTTTTATTGAACGCCCCTAGTATAAGTTATAACGACGAATTTTAAGGAGCTACGCATCAACTGGCTCAGTCTGTGATTCCTCCTGGTAGGTTGATAATTTGAAAAGAAAACAGTTTCATTATAAACCTAAATTCATAATTCCAGTATTATTAGCTTGCTTATTTTGAACATACCTAGATATTTCCCGAGTTTTTGTTTTACGTTCCGTGTTAGTATTGGGGCAAATCTTGGAATTAGAATTTAACCCACTCGCAGTGGACGGATTGACTTGAAATTTGATATCCAATTATGAAAGTTGGCTGACAATGCCAGTAAGTCAACAAAAAAAGTTTGTATTACGCTTGTTTTGTACGGACTAGAGTTAAGTGTTAACCTAGGGTTAAGTAGTGTTCAAATGTATGGAACTGTCATCCTTAACCCATGGTTAACGATTTAATTTTTTAACCCCGGACCGTGGAATGGCCCTAAGTGTAGCAGCATTGCGCGCTGTGAATAATTTATTATTCCAACACAATATCAAACTGAAAAACGTTAAACAAGTTTGATTCAGAAGCGGGATTGTGTATAGAGCTCTAGATATTAAAAAAAAACCAATAAGGGAACCAAAGGGACGCGAAGGGACACCTGTGTTACGCGACCGCAAACAAAAAAAAAGTTCTTTTTTACTGGCTCAACGGTTAAAAAGATGAGAGGCTGATGGGGAGCGGTTTAAATATATGATTGGGTCTGTTTCAAATAGGTACCAAATCGAAAACAGAATTTGTTTTTATTTTGTAAAACTACTAGCTTTACAGACACGCGACTTCACTCCTGTACAAAAATAGAAAAATTGCGTAGCTATCCCGTGGAAATTTCGGAAAATCGCTTCTTAGTGCACTCTATATCAAAGAATATGTCTGTGAGATTTTCAATTTCTAGCTCTAGTGGTTTAGGCTGCGCGTTGTTTCTTAATCAGTCAATCAGTTACGTTACTCTTTTATAGGTATAGATAGACTTCTACGCTAGCTTAAGGTGGGTCTGATTGGTATTATACGTAACTACTGAAATTGCATTTGTTTAGATTTCGTTATATTATTATGTGACCCAAATTTACTTACTTATAAATTGCTGTTGTGTGGCCTTACAGGGCGTCATGGGCTGACGTATACTAGTGTGACATCTCATTGCAATGAACATGTCTTGAAAATAAATAAATAAATTTATAGTAATTAATTATAACATTTGCAAAGACAAATAACATTGCCTAAAGGCTCATTCAGTTTTATATTATCCGCAAACTTCTGTGAAATATCTGTGGGTATGTGTATCTCAATAAAGCGGATAAGAACGGAACAAAGTTAACTATGTAGCTCCAAGTTAACCGCTAACCCCAGGTCAAGTAGAGTCAAAATGTAAAGAACTCTCATCCACAACACAAAGTTAACAATTTTTTAACCCTAGACCATGTAAGTCTAAAAGTCTAAAGGTCTTTTAAAATAAATTCCAAACAAGTAATTTATATACAAAAATACACATATACATACACACACACACACACACACACACACACACACACACACATGCACATAACTACCGTATTTGTAATTTAAATCTTAGATATAGTATTTGGTTTTTACTTAGATCCATTTGTTTCTTAGCCAAGGGATTCTTATTAGCTTTTCGCATCAATTATGTCAACTCGCATAGGAATTGGTTACCTACGAAACAGGCTGAGCCTAGTGTAGGGGCCAGTGTAACCAAAATTGTGAAATTGTTACGTACATTTATATCGCCTGGTTTTTAATGTGAAAAATCTTCTTATTGTTATTTCTGTTGTAATAGATATTTATGTACAATAAAGAAATTATGAATTATGAATTATGAATTATGAATTCCAAACGTTTTAGCAGATGGTTGGGTCTGTTTGGCTGAATACCACTGAAAAAAAATTCCATCGAAATTTCTGACTAAAAAAATTAAGTCTCACCTTTAATACAGTAGGTATACCTATATTTTGAACATCGACCAATGTATGGACCACAATTAGAAAATCCTGAAAAAATATTTAGAAGTAGCAGAAGTAGCGTTCAATCAAACCAATTACTTACCTACTGATAGTTTGTACCTATGTATTAATTTTAAAATACTCTGTCTGGTGAAACAGTATCACTTTGGAATTTGATGCGTATTATTGCGTTTTTAGTACTAAAATGGCAAATGTTTGGAACACCTAATATCAGGATATATATCGCGTGTAGGTGTAATAGGTAATATAATAATATCACCCGCACGTACCCCTTCATTTTCTTACTCAGAACCTACTATCTAACGATTTGATTCGTCTTGATCTATGAACGTTCTCATAGTAAGTGTCATAATGATTTTCCTTGTCAGGAAATGCGTTTCTACTATCACTACATACAAACGACGAAAATAAAAAAATAACAACCCCTCATCAAAACCTCTTGCGCTTGCGTCATGGACGTCTTCCAGACAAGATAACTCGCCCTTCGCTGTCAAGTCTTCAATGGACAGTCGGCCTTACGTAGAATGGCATCCGTCTCAAAGGGATCCACTCTACGGCCACGTGCGTCTTGAATGGGCCTCTCCGGATGCCCCGGGCCACAAAAGGGCTCGTATGTACATTTGTGCTGGATGTATGTGGGATGGGATATCTACATAGAAATTAAAGGGATTCTTAGTGCACTAGAGCTACGTTTGAGATTTTGAAATACTTTAGAATATTTATAAATACATATGTATGTACCTATGGTCGAGCTAAGCCTATCAGTTTGACGGCTGGCAGTATGAAATGCAGCATGAAGTGAATTAAATAGGTATGAAATTCTTTGTACACGATTTTAATTAACTTGCAATGTTTGTATGTTCGTTTGTTAAAGTCAAATCTTGCGAGTCAAATTTGACCCACTACCAGAGGTACGATTGACATGAAATTTATTATGCATACATATCACAATTCTGTAGGTTGTAAGACAATGCAAGTACAGTCAACTAAACTAGAGTCAAAATACGACACTCTTACAACCAAAATAAAAGCAAAATACGTTACTCTTCGTATGCGGAACCTTTTATCTGATAATAATTAATTTATTTTTAATTTTCATTTTATTGTTTGTACCTAATAGCGGCCGTAGTAACTTTGTGAAATGTCAAGTCACTTATTATTTTTCAAAGATAGCGGAACCTTTGTAATTAGTGATCCCACCCCCCCCCCCTTTTTGGTACGAAACCATAAAAAATATAATAAATCACAACTAGCATTGGAACCATAATCGGCATCCGTTTTATAAATTTATATTCGGCCGCTAATCAAATAAAACAATATTGAGTGGTAATAAATAAACACGGATCGGTCTGATGATACGTTGAACCCGGCCTTCTAGGAAATAAAATTATGAACTTATAACTTGAGTGAGTAATACTACCGTGATAGTTATTAAAAAAAATGGGCATTGCCCTCTCTTGTTTTTACAAGTTTTAATTTACCCGCAATGTTAGTAATATAAGTTATGTTCAAATTTTGGAAGTCAAATTTAACCTATACTACAAGTGATCATATTGGCTTGAAATTTGGTACGGATATAAACATAGGATAGTAATGTGGTACTTTAACACTCCAAATTGTAAATTAACCCCCAAAACAATATTATTTACAATACCTACCTACCTATTTACTTTATCTTTTAAATTTTAACATTTTCAAGAAAGAACGAAGTTATAGGCACACAATTGTTTAAATTTTCCGAGGCGTTGTTTGCATTTAAATTATTATAAAAATTACTTTTTTTGCCTTGTAGAATGCTTTCGAAAAATATGTTCGGAATATTTCAAAGGATTTTTAACTGTTGGTAATGAACGATGTTAAAAATGCGCCGCGACAAAAGCGTGACTATGTGCATTTTAAATCCAAAAACCCAATGGAAATCTATTACAGAGGATGTTTATTCAAACTTATCCAGCCATCTGCTGATGCTGAAATATCCCGGATCAATTTATAATCCACTTTTATAATTATACGTATGACATCGCTCTTTAAAACTGTATCACGATTAATTATAACGTTGGCATGCCCATTTTAGGTCCGAACATTATGTAGTAACTCCTGTCATATACAAATTCGTGGGCATGCCATTTAAGGCATACCAATTAGTTAGGCGCGTGGCATTTGATGTTGACGATACTTCCGGCAAGTAAGGCGTTACTTGTATTTGTATGTCAAAAGGTGAGGTCGTGTGCGTCAAGCAGAAACTTTGCACTTCACCGGGATGAATAGCCTATGTTAATCTGGAATAGTGTTACCTTCTTTTGATGAAATATTTTTTAATATCGTTTTAGTAACTCTAGACTCTAGAGATTACAAACATAGTTTACCTCTTTCGTCTATCGTCGGGGAATATCGTATCTGGTCTAAATGTAGTTTTACAGAGGATGGTTTTAACGTCATATTTGTTTTTTTTTTTAACGAATTTGGAGTAAAAATTGGAAATTGGCTAAATTTGTCACATGAGCGGAATTATCCAATGTCATCTAAGCGGATTTGCATTATCCCCGACGATATTACATTTGATACGACGGACGACTAAAATAAATAACATATACGTACATATGTAGGTAAGTACATGGAAATAGCGTTCGTTGGATGGCATGCTTTAACGCCGGACTATAGCTGCATTTGTTTTGTTTATAGCGATCTAACATTGACGCCTTTTTTGTGTAGTTAAAGAAGTGGCATCACTAAACTTATGTCTTAAATAGGTTACAAGTTGGAAAGACGCTGTATGTTACATGCCCATAAAAACCACAATAAGTATTGAGTGTAAACCCTTAACGAGCCCTTAAACCTTTGTATTTTCATGAGAAAGATGCGAACAAAATTCTGTGTTCAATTGGGCATAGCTTTGCTGTCACAAAAATGTTAAAAATCAGTAGGTAAAATTTATATTTTTAGTTCCACTTCTCTCGCTTAGATCATGTCGAATAACCACTTTATGATCGAACACTCCAATTTACTTTTGGCTGCCGGACAAAAGCCCCCCCGGGCCGTTAATACCTATATACCAGTCGTAATAAACATCTTGTAACCGGTGCAATTATGCGGATTAATAATTTGTTCGCTACCCGTGTTACCGGGAGCCGGCCGCGTCCGGGCCCCAGGCGCTCCCGAATTTAATTAAACGATTTGAAAAATATGTAGATGGGTTCTAATCATTATCGAGCTTGTGTACAGTCAAGAGAACTGAATCGCGTACTAGGGCAGATGTCGCAACTACACAATTCATTTTCAGAGGTTCATGCAAACTAACTCAAATCCCTGCTGAAATTAAGTCGTAAAGTAAATACTGTGAATCTTTATTTATGGGGTTAATACAGATATGCAGTTTTGAAGCGCTAAAGCTGAATAGATGGAACTTTCAAATAATGTGGCGGACTGACAGTAAAATATAAATTTAACCCCTCGTATGCGGGAAGTGAAAAAAATCGTGCATTCTAGTCTCAACTATTTCATACCTATGAATTCAATGATACAGATTTAAAAAAAGTACAAAAAGATAGCCTTAAATCTGGTGCAGAAAGGTTAAGGGTCTGTCTCACCAATCATAAGTTCCTGTTATTTTATATGCCAAATATTTGTGATACCATTTCCGTTTAATTGGATAAAATCGACAGAAACGGCATCATAGATATCTGTCACACAACAAGAGAGAGTAGTGACATAGGGGAAAATATCAATACAATAGTACCTAAATAGGCAATATTTCAAAAAGCAAACAATGCTGGTTGTTAATTATGCATTAGCGGAATCAGTGATTAATTATGGACTTAGTGTATACGGTACGGAGGAAATTAAGAAATTGCAATTAAATAACAAGATTTAGTGGCTAAGAGAAGGAAATCAGTGTACCATAAGGAAAGTTAAAAATACTCTCAAAAGGATTCTTTTGCAAAAACTGCCTTAGGGTACATTTTTGCAAAAGTATCCACATGTCTGTATTTGTAGTAACTTTTGTTTTGTTTTTGTTTTTAGATGCATGTTTAAATTAAATAGTAGGTACTTACATATGACTAAATTGTAATGAGCGTGTTCTCGCCAACAAACTGTCATATCAGTTTCGCGAGTGGATTTAGACAGTAAGCCAGTGTATGTAATACATATGAGAAATAAATAAATAAAAAATTGAAAACTTGCTAAATTGATGCCTATTAATTTTAGCTGATAAATAAAAAAGTAGTATATTTGAAATTTATATTTTTATCACAATAACCCAACTGTAACTTAAAAACCATATCACTATTAAAGCAAAAATAAATGCATGTCGATTGAAAAAATTAACACTGAAACGATCCCCTAACCTTCTAGAACCTAATACCCTAAAGATTATTCAAAAAATTAGCATCCAATTTCTAAGCCAACTAAATTCGTTCTTGTCGTGTCGCGGACTCATTTGCCATTTTAAACGTCCGCGTGAAGGGAAACTGCCAACATCCGACAACGCCGTAACTGTTGTGTTACATTTTATATCGGATACAATTATATATCTAACAGCAAAAGCCGTAAGCAAGTACCGGTAGGTAAGATAGGCAAGAAAACTGACTTTTTAACATCAACGAAGTTGTAATCGTCAACAGACACGTTTATGATAGCGAAAGATGGAGATTTAGGCAAAGAGCTAGAAAATTAGTACCCATCTATACCTTTGGTTAGGCATGTTCTTCGGAGAAGAAACAATCACGCACTAAACTAAAAGTTCTCCAGCACGTGCGAGAGAGACAGTCAATTGTAAATCGTTCAATCGAAACAAAGATAGTGGCAAGACGGTTGTGGAAGGTCGGTCGGTGCTGGTAACAAATTATTTCATTAGAGTGGGCGCGGCAGCGGCGGCGTGCGCGCAGCCACCTGTCCGCTGGACCGGATACCTCGGACCCCGAACCCCTCGCGGCCCTCGCAACAAGAAACCTTTTCCTCAACTTAGAATAAACCTTAACAGAAACAACTACGGCTCCAACTCGAAGACGCAAATCAACAGTCTGGTTTTCAAAACGACTTAGTAAAGGACGAAAACGCAACGTCCCTTAAAACTGTCGCCTCCGGCCTTTGGTCAGGTCTCAAATAACGTTTCCAAAAAATCATTGACACAACATCCGTTGAGCCTCCGAGCGGGGTACAAATGGGCGCGGTCGTTACTAAAATCAATGTCTTGAGAGGTAAATGAATAAATTAGGAACACGCGATGCTCGCGATTAGATTCTGAACCAGAGATTGCTGAATGGTTATTTGAAAAGATAAAAGTTAAAGCGACAACAATCGCGACACTTTTGTCGCCATTAATATTTGAGCCAGTCATTTTTGTCTCGCATTAGCATTCAACCTGACTTCGGCCGGGCCCCGTTAATTCGAGGCAAGCGTAAAGAAGTAAGTCAACAACCCATACATTGTAGTGTGCTCAGTTTCTTTACTTACATGAAGCTTTTTGTTTGCCACACAAAAGGGCTGTTTCCGGCCGACGAAAGATCTAACCGAGGCCGTTTCCGCGAAATCTATCGCAACACAACAAGAAACGGGAAGTATATCCGGAACAACGAAAAAAAAACTCTAGTTTTTTTCACGCCGTCATGTTACTAGGGTTGTCTCGGAGTACCATTGGCTTATTAAGAATGTCACAGCCTTCTAAATGCCTAGTTCTGTTCTTCTTATTCCTCCATATACTAATGGACGGCATTCTGTTCAGCAAATATCTTCCCGTCTATAGATTTATCTGAATTCCTAACACCGGATGCTGTAGTATTTTTTGTTTAAAATGTTTTTTCCTCTAGACTTTATATGAATTAAAGATATTTTTATAAAAAAAAATTGTACAGATGCATTAAAATAAAGTTCTTTGATCGGATTTCCTTAATTTACTGACCTTATCCGTATTGGGTCGGCTTATGACTTTTTGTTCTGTTTCTGCCATATGACAACGACAAGCTTATGCCAATCAGTGAGTATAAAATCTGGCATGTCAGATGTTATTTCCCCTTAATGTGTCAGCTGAACCTGCCACGTAGAGTCACATTTTTATCAGTTCTACACTATAAAAGAAGGACGCCCATGATCGTTAGCATAATTAGTTAAAGCATATGGCCTGCGTAGGCAACCCTGGGGCAGCGAGCAGCGTCAATATTCCCACATACAGGTTGCCAACGCCTTCCGGTCGGATCGGAAGTAAGACCAGTGGTCCAAAAGGACCACCAAAAAAAAAAGGTTTTTTTGACAACAGATTTTGAGCACACATGCCCGCATTGTGTGAATGATTATGATTAACATCTTACGGACGGTGTATAATGATCCATGTCGTCATTCCTTGCGGGGTACGACAGGTGTGGAGCAATACGAAGTGCACATTTCGTATTTCCCACGCGCGATGATCTTTTGTGGCTGTTGCTTTTCATCTGACTTTTGGAACGGCTTAAGAATAGGATCTTATTTACTGATCATACGCGCAGGTGACATACAAGGCTTTATTTTGCAGGTAATATTTATTGACTGTACTTCAATGTCGTGGTCACTTGTTACTTTTGTCATCTTCACTTAATCACTTATCACTTATAATATTATAAAGAGGAAAGATTTGTATTTTTGTATGTAACGAATAAACTTAAAAAATACTGAACCGATTTCATAAATTATTTTTCACCTCAGCACCTCAAACAGGCAGGTTTTGCTACTAAAAAACAGTGAGCAAAATCCGATTTTGCTCACTGCGTGAGACAAAGTAGCTTTTTAATTATTTTTTTTAAAAGTCAAAGACAATGATGAGTCTTCTTACTGAATTCGAAAGATTTGAACTTCAGTTTGATCTGTCACTTTCATTTCGATACGAAAAGAGCGAGAGATAAGATCAAATCGATTCGAATTTCGATTTCAAATTCTATCCTAGTAGACCTAAAAATAAACGAACGATTGAACGTTCGGATACTCATAATAAGTTCTTAACCTTAAAATTGTAATTCGTCTGTTAAGGTTTTAAATTAAATTATTGTAGGTACTTTTTTAATAATTGGATTATATTTTTATTAATCAAATAGTAAAAATGTTGTTGAAAACAAAGTTTAAACATGTATCTATATAATTATTAATAATTTTAACAATCTTGAACATCGTGGTAAATACAGCGAATGCAGCATCGGAACGCAGCGGGTGTAGTATCGGAACGCATCTTTAAAAAAATAGCGGGATTCAAATTTTAATTCTTTTCTTCTGTTTCTCTAGCTACAGAGTTCGATATCTATGAGTTTGGTACACGATCAGAGGCAATTTGGAAATTATTAGAATAGTAATAAGTACTTATTTAATACATGTTTGAATATGATATGAGTGAATTGAGTGAGTCCAGTGACGAAGTCAACAATTGAACCCCAGACGAATTAATGGAGTAATACATAATGCAGAGTTAAGTTTCTTACTTGAAAAGGCTCGCGAAAAATATTTAAAAGCTTATGATATTTTTAAACAATGCAAACACTTTTTCGGAGACTGTACCTATTGTTATATATATAATATGAAGTATTTACTCAATGTTGAAAACCACAACAAAGACAAAAAGACGACGTTCATATAGGTACCTTTAATAATTTATTATGTTCTCGCTGCTGAGGTGAAAAGTTGTATGTGTCACACGAGACCAAAGTTTTTTTGCATCTCGTGTATTTGAATCACTCGCGCACTCAGGATTCTAACTTAGAATCACTCGCTAAACGCTCGTGATTCAATTATAGAATCCTTCGCTAACTCGTGATTCAAAATCAGCACTCGCAGTAAAAACCAACTTTGCTCTCTTGTTGCACAAATAACTATTGCCGTTAGAAAGCTCATCATCATCATCATCATCATCATCATCATCATCATCATCATCATCATCATCATCATCATCACCCTCCCCGCGCGCTCATACGCCTCGCCCGAGGCTCCCAAACAGATCGGTCCTGCGCCATCCGCATCCAACGCGTTCCCGCAACCTTATGTGCAGTGATCGGAACTCTGGGTGCAAAACTTTAACAAAACTTGTAAAGCTGACATTCTGGAGAATTTACAACCAAGAAAAATAAGAATATTATTGGCAGATTAAGTGTTCAATTTAACTCTATATTGAAATCTCAGATTTCAGTAATTTATTAATAATTTCATGTCTGTAAACACTGTTTCATGCCCGCTTGGCAAGTTTTGTTAAAGTTTTGCACCCAGAGTTCCGATCACTGCTTATGTGTGTGTGGAGATAGGCCTCAATAGAGCTAATATATATATATTTGTATATAATAATTAGTAGGATAAGGTTAGCCGTTGTATGTGCATTATTAATCAAGACTTTCAAATAGTTCTCGTGTTTAAATTTATTGGTGAGGCGAATGGCACATTCGTACTGCGCGTACTACGAATGTTGACCGGCGATGCGCGTGGAATCTTAAAACTTTGAATCGATCGCGACAAATCGGTAATGCCGGCTGCATTTTATCGAATGCTCGAGCGTGTTAGATGAATATGGGAAAGGCACTTGCAAACACTTTGGACCAATGAAAAATGTATTAAAATCTCGTGTCACGGTGTTTGTTATCGAACTCCTCCGAAACGGCTTGACCGATTTTCATGAAACTTTTTTCTCCGGCTATATTTTATCTTCGCAGACGGAGTCGCGGGCAACAGCTAGTAAAATATAATAAAAGTACTTATAATTGAAATACAGCGTGTATTTTTTGCAAATGCACACTGAATATAATATTTAAGTACATAACATATGACATGACAATCACATAGCAAATAACACGCCGCACTTTGCATAATAATTATAAATTACTTAGGTACTTGATTTGTACGTTTGCGGAATACTAAAAGACTAACATGCGTAATAATTGCCTTCCAAAGAGAGTCATTAACTTGTAATATATGTTTGTATATTTTCTATTAGCGTCTATGGTTAGGTAATCTTGATAAAAAACATGATTCTTATTTTTATCGAAAATAGGAAGGTATACTATAAAAATATTGGAATGAGTCAAAATAGTCACCCAATGTATTCCTACTTTACTACAGCAAAACATTAAAAAGAAATGTCTCAGTGACATGGATACGACCGTGTGAATCCACTATTCCATATTGAATTTGCAATGTTTGTTTGTATTTATGTTTGTTAAAGTCAAATCTTGCAATTACAATTCCATTCACTACTTGTGATAATATGTATGTATAAAAAAAAATCATTTGGGTATGCCACAGTTGCTTACGATTTTATTAACTGAAACCTTTCTGAATTGCAGGTGTCAGACGAAGATCTCCCGGATTGCAGGCCGAGACAAGTTTGCAGTAAAGTGGATTTGTATGACACTGCGCAGCCCTGGATCGAAAAGAAATGCCGGTGTTTGGGGCACAGGCCCTGTTCTGGGTAAGACCTATTTGAAGTTTTTTCGATAGTATAGAATTACGCATAATTGTATATATACATATGTATAAAAATTTCGTGTCAAATACCACATATTTCGTACTAAATACAAACTGAAATATAGATGCACAGAAAAAACCCCAGAAAAAAGACCAATGCTGGGAATCGAACCCAGGTCCTCAGTATTCCGTGCCGTGTGCCCTACACCACCACTGGTCTAGAGATTAGACACGAATTTTTCCTATACATCATACATTTCAGTCTGCTAAATCATCACCTTATGCAGTGACAAGCGCACATCTATGTTACACCCTCTATCGAGAGATTTTAACACTCCTTCGGAACTAACTGCTCACCTGGACAAAAGATGGCGCTACTGTGCAACTTTTAAACAAGTTAGCTATGAAGTATCTTCTTGTATTTATTTTTTCAACTTCATTTTTTTTATTATTTTTTTTTATTTCACGGGATGACCGTAAAAGTAATAAAAAAAAATGAAGTTGAAAAAATAAATACAAATAGATACTTCATAGCTAACTTGTTCAAATACCACAGTAAGAAGAGGGTGAAAATCAAGTTTAAAGATTTCGTTGCAGAGATATAGTTAAAATTGCAGCTAAATACAAGCGTGTCAAAACAAATCAAAATAATTTGCTGTGTCATCAAAAGCAAACTCTTTATAGCCAAACCGTTTATGTGAGTCCTCGCCCGCGCGGTACTGGGGCTGGGGGGTGGGGTATGACGACAAAATTTCACCAGAATCCGTCAAATCGATTTCACGTTTATAATATTAGTGAAATTCTAATGCATTGGTAAAAGTCAATTTACCACGGCTGCGACCGCAAGAAAAAAAAATTTCATAATTCAACGATAAACTACACATTAATTTGTATAGATTTGTTTCATCAGCATAGCTATTTGCCACTAGCAAAATAGTGACAAAGAAGCTACAACAAAACCAAACAGATTTCTTTCACATTTAATAAGTACATTTCTAATATTAGCGAAGATGCGAAGGAGGCCAGGGATGTAAAATTTTCGTTACGCAGAACTGTACCTCTACCATGAGTTTACACTAGTTTACGTGACCGTACTCGCTAGCGACGGCGTAAATTATTTGTATGGAGAATTGTAGAGCGCCTCTAGCGGTCACTTACGGAAGTACAATTCTCCATACAAATCATTTACGCGGTCGCTAGCGAGTACGGTCACTGTGAACTAGTGTAAACTCATGGTAGAGGTACTGTAATCTGCATAATAATAACAAATGATTACTGTCAATTTTCACGCGAACTAAGTTGCGCGCTATTCTGACTCAATAATTGATTTAGTTACGTTTCGTACTGTCATTATGTTTATCAATCAAACAAATCAGCGTCATGCTCCGATTGTTCGGTTCATCACGCCCACGCCCAAACATTAAAAGGAAAACGGAGCCTTTTTGTGCCAAATTATTTATGAAGTCGAGTAGGTATTTATTTTTACTCCAACAATATAACTTCAACTAAACACTTAATACCAGTTATAAATTAAACGGAAGAAATAGAGTTTCTACGTGTACTTAATACTAATATTATAAAGAGGAAAGATTTGATTGTTTGTTTGTTTGTTTTGTTTCTTTGTTTGCATTGAATAGGCTCCGAAACTACTGGAACGACTTCAAAAATTCTTTTGCCGTTAGAAAGCTACATTATCACTGAGTGACATTGGCTACTTTTTACCGCGGGAAAATACCTTTTCCTACGGGAAAATTAATTTATCGCGGGCGAAGCTGCGGATGGAAGGCTAGTATATTATAAGTTTTAAATTTTATTTTATTCATCTCATCAGTATTCAAGCACTATTTAAGTTTT
The DNA here is from genome assembly GCA_947859365.1 of Archips crataeganus. NCBI lineage: Eukaryota > Metazoa > Arthropoda > Insecta > Lepidoptera > Tortricidae > Archips > Archips crataeganus. The sequence goes on from OX402060.1 coordinate 11,095,032, forward strand.
AAACCAATGACCTTTACTTTGCTAATCCTAGTAAGAAAGACATCAACGCGTTTCGTAATTTCATTATTGTCTTCACATAAACAAGTGAACATGTTGCAGTTTAAAGCATTTTAAAACCATTTTTAATGTTCTATACCTAAAAAGAAAAAAATAACCTATATGGCATAATATTTCGTTGTCCGTCTGTCAGTTAAAACCCTCTTTCTATATAACACATTGATGTATAAGTTGAAATTTAAATGAATTATTAAGGGCTGCGATCCCTTCAATCCTTAAGAAAATTACGTTCCAAGTTTACGCGATTAAAAAATACTAATTTCAGAAAACTATGTACCTACATTTTCAGACAAAACCAGTGGGAATCAAAATTTATAGGGTATTTACTTACTCGTTGACATAGAATTACGAAATTTGTCAAGAAGCGAGGCCTTATAATACAAATAAAGGAAACATCCTAAAATCACTGATTCGCAAAAATAACTTTATTTTTATAGAAGCGAAAATATTTTTTTTTACTTGCTTCAAAATTTGTATGGAATCCGCAATTCGCAAGTCTGACGGTTTTTTCAAGACATTTTACTTATAAGTTTGTTTTTGCTTTCAGCGATCTCTCAGCCGATGACAATCACACGCTAGCCGATAAGACCACCCTGTACAAGACCTGCGAGCCCGTGAAGCGGTTACCAAAATGCCGCTACTTCAAGGACCCAGCGTGGACCATCTATTCCCTCCCCGACAGTAACGCGACACAGCAAATTATCAGCTGTCATTGCCCAAAGATGTCCGTCACGTATTTACTGAAGAAACTGCCGTACACGACACCTAGCGGCGAGCAGGGGAACCAATACCAGTTTGCGTGCTCTCCGATCAGCGTGAGTTGCTTTCTCTTTAGTTCGCTCGATTGCCGCGACGTGGCGCTGTTAAGGAAGTTTAGTTCAACGTTTAGCATGGTGGCGCCACTCGCCACTATAACACCTATAGACTTTCATCATAAGATTCTTGAAACATAAAATGTTTTTTTAGTCACCTTTACCAATAAATTTTTGATGTAAGAACTACAAAAGAACATTCTGTAAAAAAATCTACCGGTTTATTCTTACAATAGCTGAACGTTGACCTCTTTAAAAGGAATCATCATTCCCTACAAATAATGTCGAAATAATAACGCAAATGCGGAACTACTGACATTATTGATTGATATATAATATCATGACATCTACATAAACAACATGATTAAACCGACATCAACATAAATGCTTTATCAGTTGAAATATTCGGCATCGCGATAAAAATCTCCATTAGCGGATTGGTCCGCAAAAACCAATACTGATGTCACGATTTAACTCTGAAATTGTCCATTGCAGAGATTGCGTTGCTCACGAAAAGAGCCTTGCAAACTATTCAGCGTGAGGCGGCGACACGAACAGATCGACGAAGTGAATGCCAACACCATCTGCCAATGCCCCAGGGAACATACTTGCCCGAGACACCATACGGAGCCAGGTGTTCTGGCCGGCATCACGTACGCAGCAGAAGACATCCGCACTTACCACGGTTATTGTATGCCTGAACCTCCTCCCGACTCTTACAGATTTGTAGGAGACAAAGACTGAATAGCAGATGACAATGCACCAGGCGTCACTAAAAAACATCGATACATCGATAACCTGTATAACGCTTAACGAAATATTATACTCATTGTACGGTTGAACTCATGAAAACATTTAGCATTTTTAGAATTTAGAAACTAGCAAAAAATTAAGGGTATAATGCACTCATTGAGTGATGTTTGCAACAACGAGGTTTTTTATGCTTAAAATTTACATGCGCCACCCGTACAGCGAACTAGACTTCATTGAATAATTCAACGATGCAACGTTTATTGATTTTAAGGATTTTGCTTTTGCTCATTACCTGTTTAGTACAAAAACACAGGCAGCTAGAAATGCTTTTTTATTATAAGTGCTAAGTTAAATAACTTCGAGTTTGGACAAATACGATCAACGAAGCGAACAAATGATGTTGTCAATTTTAACGTGCAACGCACTCGTGTAAGTGATACAGTTACTGTAAATTGCTTTTATCTAATGTAAGACTCGCTAAAATATTGTTTCTGTTATGATTATGTAAATAATAAATAGTTTTAGAGTAAGTAATCATTCCAAACGTTTAGATTAAATTATTATTCATATTTTAATTATTTACTTGCCATACGTAGTTTGTTGCGTTTGTTCGAGTCTTCCATTCCAGTCACGAAGACATATAATTGTTTCATTATTTTGTTTATGTTTACGATTGTATAATAGTTTTTTTGTTATTTATAAGATAACGAGTTATTCGACATTTTTATAATCATATAATCATCACTCGGATAAAAGATTTAGAAAGTAAGAGGCGAAAGCTTTTGAAGTTTTGACGGTACGAAAACTATCGTCTCAAGGTAACCCTAAGCGTTAATAAAGTATAGTAAGTGTAAGTGAAACTCTTAATCAAGTCTTAAACAAAACCGAACAAATAACAAAATGACTCAGTATTAAATTTAAGTTAATTTAAAGTTTAAGTTTACATTCAAGTGAAATAGTGTCTCTGAGTGAAATTTAGGACTAAGAAAATTAAGTTATAAAGCATGTGTTGAATTTGCAAAGTATTTATAGTTCAGAAGTGAATGGAGATACACAGGTAAAGACTGTTGTATCTATGTAAATATTAAAACATGTTTGTGAATTAATTATACCTTCATGTGGTTCGTCTTCCTTTTTTGTTTTATGTATAAATTTAAAAATAAGTTAAATTATTCAAGAAAAATAAATAAATGTTTCGATATCAAAACCAGTTTGTTTATTCTCCCTTATTTTGAATTATTTCGTAGCTCCATCAAAAAAAAGTTACGTACAATAGTAGCGTGACAGCAAATAACGAACAAAAATAGAAAATGGATAAGAACTGTCATCGATGTAGGTCATTGGATGATAAAGTCATGAGAAACTTTAATATTGTGAGCTATTGTATGAATGATGATAATAAAACTGAATAGATAGATGACGTAACACTTGCTTTTGAGATGTTTACTAAGCGGAATTATTCACAGATTATCCAATACCGTGACAAATGAGAAATTTGTAGAGAAATTTGTGCGTTACGTTATTTCGCAGCGGGAATACTGGCAACGGGAATTATTGTCTTTGGTACCGGTACTGATTTGATCGAACTATTGAATGCGATTGTAAATTTTATTGTAGAAAGTAGTTATCTACCCCTTAAAAAGTAGTGCTACGTTTTCATCGCATTTATATTCACTATGTCTGATGACATTTTATTCGTAACCCCTCAAGAAACAGTTTAAATACAAGTTAAATACTTCAAGTTTGGAACTAATGAGCTAGGAGTTAAACTAATAAAGTATCAAATTTTGCAGCCTTTATTTGCACCTTTTACTTTCTTATTATTATTATCGAAATCATATCGTTTATAGCTAAGACAATATCATTAGATTACTAACGTGCATTGTTTTAAATTAAGCAATATACGCTGCGCAATAAAATACTGTTTACACATTAAATATTATTTTGTTTACACAACTAATTTGCCTAATTGTAACATCCTTTTCAACCGACGAAAACAAAAGGAGGAGGTTCTCAATTCGACGTGTATATATATATATATATTTTTTTTTTTATGTATGATCACGCATAACTTTTTACAGAGTAGTCCGATTTTGATGATTCTTTTTTTATTGGGAAGCGTACCTATACCCCGAGGGTGGTCCCATTTAAATTTGGTAACAATATTCCTACCCTAAGGGTAGAAAAACAAGGGATGATTGATTGTTCAGTTACTGATTATACTATATGACCACGCATAACTTATTACAGAGTAGTCGGATTTTGATGATTCTTTTTTTATTGGAAAGCGTATACCCCAAAGGTGGTCCCATTTAAATTTGGAAATAATATTCCTACCCTAAGGGTAGGAAAACAGGGGATGATTGACTAACTTTTTACAGAGTAGTCTGATTTTCATAATTCTTTTTTATTGAATAGATAGGGTATACCTTGAAGTTGGTATTATAAATTTGGAAAAAAAATTACCTCAGGGATGGAAAAAAAGTATAACATAAAAACTTTTTAACAAAAAATTAAACCGCCGAAAAAACTGAAAAGCAAAAAATAATACCTTTTTTGTTTGACCTTCATCTAGGTACCAGTTTGAAGTCGGTGCCTCAGCACGAGCCAAGAGGAGTGATAGAAGCTAATCAGGTAGACGATTATAGGTCCACTCCTCCTGGCTAAGTGCTGAGGCACCGACTTCAAACTGGTACCTAGATTAAGGTCTAACAAAAAAGGTATTATTTTTTGCTTTTCAGTTTTTTCGGCGGTTTAATTTTTTGTTAAAAAGTTTTTATCAGGCCTAGGATCTAGTATCTAGGTCAGTAAAGGAAATACGTTCATTTCCAATAATCCGTTACTGATCTTGTTGCCCAATTTGAAACGGTACACAACAAATGCACTTTTGTCGCGAACCAGAATTCGGTCGAGTAACGTAATGTTTTCTGAATTTAGGTAAACGATTATGCACAACTGGAGTCAATTATAATTACAGTTGTGGGTTATCAGCATTTAACAATAAACGTCGGTAATTTTACCTTATAAAAATACTTATGATAAGTTTATTTGGTATTTATTTATCTTCTGAAATAAATTACTTTATTGATATGCAATTGGAGCTGAGTGGTTGATAACTGTAGTCTGTAGAAATTTTGAATAGAGAAGACAACCGTTAAGTGTAAAAATAAATTAAATGTAAGTAGTATTAACACGTGGGCAGATCTCTCATTTGAACTATTCAAGCAACATAAAGCAGATTATCAGGGAAAGATAGAATGAAAAGAGCATGTCATTTTAATTTTTAAATGAATTGTGGAAAGCGTAGGGTACTGTTTTCGTATGTTTGTTACGGAATTCCAGTTAGAAATCCTATTTTTCCAAATTAATCTGGAACAATTTCTTGGGTTAGTGTATGCAGTGAAGCATGTATCACGGATTAACGATAAACTGGGAGACTGGGACTGATTCCCAACCTGAGCTATGCTTTTTTACAATGTGTTTTAGTTTAGTTATAAAATACGTAATGGCCGGTACATCATCGGGACAGATGGCAACCCTAATATAGCACGATGTTTAATTGCGGTTAAGCAAAAAAAAAATTATATTTGCACTTAATGCAAATACCTATTTGATTATTGTTCAGCAAAGGGGTTAGAGTTTTGCAAGCTACCAACAGCCAACCGTTAAAACTGTTTCACGCGTACTATGTATGCCGTAAGACACCTACCATTAGCCATTTCAGAACAGTTAATTCACTTTAAATTATAGTAATGGTTCTAAACGATGAGATTACTATAACCAATAAACAAAAAGACGTAAGCAACTTAATATTTAATACATTACGCGATGTTTTAGTTGTCAAGGATGATACTGGTCAGGCGCGTGCGTCAGAAAGCACATAAGAGATAGAAGTTAATCACGTTTCAGATTAGTACGCGCTTTGGACCAAGATTTTACTCGGATTAAACATTTGCGGTTTGCGGTTCTTTTAACCATATTACAGTTATTTAGTGGATGACAACTAAGTCTGTAATAATATTTGAAGTTTTTTGCATTTTACTTATTACGCAACTAGCGCTTTTATCTTTGTACATAGATGACAGGTTGGAATGGTCGCATTAAAGTAATGTAATGTTACTTTTTATCACAACGAATATTTTTATGAAGATGCAAATTCAAGACTCAATCAACAGCCTGATTTCGCCATTTATATTTATGCCGCACCCTTTCCAGTTCAAGGTCTTGAATACATCCACCAGTGCGTTGGTGAATAGCTTGAGTGGTTACAATATCCTCCAGCTCAGGCAGGGTTAAAGGGTCCCCCTTACGCGATTGGATAGGTCAACCTAAGTCTCTTGTTATCTTCAAAAAGATTAACAAAAATGCTCTACATAGCTCAAAATAAGACATCAGAATATCTTAAGTATTAATTAAATTGTATCCGTTAATGGCTTAAATTAAACGTTATCTCTATTATGCAAATAATTTCGGTAATTACGGTATTTGTTGGAAATTAGATGATATTTTCCATGTCTTGTCAAGCTACATTTAATACAACCGTGACCTGCATTATAAACAATGATAACCGTTATAGTTTTTTGGAAAAATCTGTTAAAACCACTTCGCATTGTCTAAGTGGCAGCACCGAACCAGTATCTAGGGCTTCAATCGACGTCCATAACAATCGGTACAGTTAAGGCAACACGACTGGTTTGAATTAAACTGTAATGGCACTAACGTCATTTCAATAATTCGTGATCCTACAATCATTGTGACATAGTTACTACTCGGGCTTGGCAACAGAAGTAAACTTTACACGCTCGACGCAGCGTTGGATTTCGTAGACATGGATTTCAGTAGAGACTTTGTCGGTTTATGTGATTCTAGGTCTATAAGTATAAAATGAACAATATTTATTTCTCTACGGGAGCCCGCCAAGACTGGTGTGTATTGAATAGAAATCTAAAAGCAAGTCGTTTATTATAAAGGAGCATTTGTATATAACTTAGAAGTTGAAGCTATTTCTACAGACTTACTTTACAGGAGCCTTATGAATCTCCGGAGCCATCATGCTCTACTTCCAATTTTCACAATGTTGTCACCATTAATAATAATATAATTACAAACGTACAACATATTTGCCAACAGGTAGGTCGCGATATGTAAGCATGGTTATTTGAAAAACAACAACTACGGCACGGACTGCGTACAGTATCAGGAAATCTAAGTCACTTAATTAGTGAGACAATATTAGGGGACAATCTTACACAAATCGACCTAGTCCCAAACTAAGCAAAGCTTGTACTATGGGTACTAGACGACGATAAACATACTTATATAGATAAATAAATACTTAAATACTCAATCTGTAAGGCATGTAAGTTTTTTAATCATAAAGCCCCGTTTACACCTGCAAGAAAAATCGTACAAGTTGCATTACATTTCGGCGTGCGACTGACGAATTTAAACTCGTTCGCTTTACAACCCCGCAATGTAACGCAACTTGCACAATTTTTCTTGCTGGTCTAAACTTGGCTTTATAGTTACGATTGCCAATCTATTTGATCAGGATCAGTATTTCCCGATGTTTATAATGTAGATTGGTTCAAAGTCAGAATCGTTGTAGCGGCAGCACAACTCGATTCCCACTGGGTTGCCTTAATTTTTTTTCATGACGTCAGTGATGTCAAGTATGGCAAAAAATTAACCATCATGATTATGATCATGATTATCATTGTCATCATCATCAAAATCATCATTAACATCATCATCATCATCACCATCATCATCATCACCATCATCTGATGAGGAAATACTTAACTTACGCTTCTCGCACTCTCCAGGTTGTCTAACGAAAGCGTTCACCCACGCCACTGCTCATCACCAGCAAAGCAACTTAGGTCAGAATCAGATTTTTTTTCTGCAACAGCGGAACGACTCAATCAATCCAAGTAATTTGTATCTAAGACAGGAAAGTGAATTACAGTGAGATATTAATCTCGCCTGCGATGACTCACATAAAACTGGTAATTGTGCTGGGGAACAGAGCATCCTGTGTCTGCGGCTTGCGGCTGCAATCACTGGGGGACGACCACCCGGGAATCTATTTGGCCAGGCTAAAGGCAACATAAAACTGACCGTACAGTAGGCGCTTCTATGTCGTAGAAGACTTAACTAAAAGTGTGACCGTGGTAACTTTTAATCGGTACCAGACCATCAGTGTGTACCGAACTCGACAAATCAATTTGATAATTAACAGTAAAATTCCGTCAAATTTTACTATAGGGAAGGACTACATTGTTTACGATACTGTACGCACATACTACAAAAAACACTTTAAAAACCCAAAGTTTCCATTTAAAATTCTAGAAACGTAACTAAGAAACATCGGAATTAAAACAACTTCCAATCGAATAGTAACGCGTCATAAATAGTCCATACGTTCTATCCAAATCTAGATCTAGTATTGCCTTGAGGTAGAGTTCACTTAGTAAGGTAAAGTAGAATTGCCACGTCTGACGTTACAAAGACGGCACCTATCTAAATGTAAACATCTAAATGCCTTAAAAAATCCTTTGCCTAGCAGTGGGACATCAATCCAGGCTAGATAAAAATAATAATAAATAAAAAAAATCTGCTGAGATTCCACTCTTGTATTCATCGTAAACAGTTAGGTAGTGGTAGTGGGACAAGAACGCAATTTAAATGAAAAATCATTACCTACAGTATGAATTGCATCAACTGTCTCAATTGACCTGTGCGCTTATGGAATAATGGCGAAGTGAACTGCCCTCTTGCCATTTAACTTACAAACGCGAAGCCTTCGTTACATAGCACAACCTATATTAGAAAGTAAGTATGAGGAAGGACGATAGAAAGATAAAGTATGCAGCATGAAAGTGCGAGAAACATTACTAATGGAACTAGAATGAATGGACCTAGTAGCCATAGACTCCTAGACTAATGTCGGAGGTAGCGTATATAAAAAAAAAAAACCTATTATATAACTTTCAAACAACACGCACGGGACACACACAACGTTGTGATGAATAAGATGTCAATAAACTAATGGACTAACGTTTAACGAACAAATTTAATGTAAAAAATAATAATTAATAAAACCAAACCTAATGATACACGGTTTATTTCAAAGCGACATTTTCTACGAGATGTAGACCGCGATTACTTCTAATGAGTGACTGAAATTTTGACGTATCTACAAGGGAAATGATCACTAGATCAAGGGTCTTCAACCTTTTTGAAGTCAAGGGCCTAGTATACTCTGATATTGGTTCAGTGGGCCGCAACATAATAAAAACATTCCATTCTAAACAATAACTTTTTAATCTGTAAATAGGTATAATTTGTAGACATGTGAATTTAATTTTGTCAATACAATGTCGGGCCGCCATGGCCGCCGGTTGAAGACCCTTGCACTAGATTTTTTTATTTATTTATTTATTTAAGGTTTACTAACAATTGTTAACACTAGGTACATCAGAAATTGCTGCTTGTGCAAACATGTTGGGCTGAGTGTCACAATCACTTATAAGTAAACACCGCATGCAAAACAAAAGTGAAGCATAAAAATTAAATTTACATAACAGTAAATTTTGCTCACAAGAATTACAATTCAATCTTTTTTATTAATTATGAATTATTCATTAAAATAAATTATTAATTATTATTATTAATTAGACAGAAAACAAACTTGGGCAGGTGGTTTAAATTATTTTACGATATTTCTAATTATTTTACTGGGTGGGTCATAGTGAATATCCGTCATGTCACTGCAATCATTGGCTATTCTAGTCAGCCTGCATATGGGAGAGTTTCTACCAGACACCGAGCTCCTTGGCGGTGGACATAAAGGAGTAATGTGATAGCGGGGAAAACGGGAAGGTGCACGAAAACGCAGGAGCGCAAGTAGCTGTGGACAGTCAATTCTGTGCCGGATCAATTTATGTAAGAACAAAGCATCTAAAATGGTTCTTCTGGTTTCCAATGAGTCGACTTTGAAATGCTGTAGCCTGCGTTTGTAAGACACAGATCTTTTTGCCACAACTGGGTCCCGAAATTCCAAATAACGAATAAACCGTTTCTGTATGCGCTCCAGCCGAAGAGAATGAGTAGCATAGTGTGGCCGCCAAACTACGCTGCAATACTCCATTATACCCCGCACTAGGCTGTTGTACAGCAAAATTTTTGTTTTACTACGTTTAAAGGATCGAGTGTTTCTGATGGTAAAACCCAACATCTTTGATGCTCTTTTGATTATGCTTTCTATATGCGGGATAAAAGTCAGCTTACTGTCTAATAGCACACCCAAGTCACAGACACTTCCGACTTCGTCAAGCTTATGACCATCAATGTAGTATTCAGACTGTGCTACGTTGTGTTTACGTGTAAATTTAATGTGGAGGCATTTTTTAAAGTTTAATTGCATTTGATTGGCCCGGCACCATACACTTAGCCTATCTATATCGCTTTGCAGTAAGGCAATGTCCTCAAGTGAGTTTACGGCCAGACCGCACTTGCATGGTGAAAACACTCAGGAATATCATTCACAAATACGTTGAACAAGATTGGCGCTAAATGCGAGCCTTGTGGCACACCAGAAGTTATACTACGAAGAGTTGATTGGTAGCCGTTAACCACAACATACTAGGGGCGTTCAATAAAAAGTGAGAATGAGTATGTTATAAACAACTTTTACTAAATGTAATTTTATTTTTCGACATAGTCACCTTTTAGCATAATACACTTAGTATATCTTTTTTCTAAACTTAAAATTTCATTTTTAAAAAAGGTCTCATCTTGAGTACTTAAAAAATCTTGTACTGCAGCGACTACCGCGTCGTCGTCTTCAAATTTATGGCCTCTCAGGTATTGTTTCAATCTCGGAAATAGGTAGAAATCACTGGGAGCGAGATCTGGTGAATACGGAGGATGCTTAAGGCTATCGAACCCAGCATCACGAATTGCAGCCATTGCAACGGCGGACTTGTGTGCCGGGGCATTGTCCTGGTGGAACAGCACAACTTTCGAGAGTTTACCTCGCCGTTTTTCGCGGATCTCATTGCGCAATGTTGCTATTTGTTTGGCGTATAATGTGCCCGTAATAGTGGCTCCATGCTCGAGATACTCAATCATTAATACCCCTTTACCATCCCAAAAAACAGAGCCCATGACCTTACCGGCAGATGGGCTCACCTTGAATTTCTTCGGAGTTGGAGATGATGGCCTTTTCCATGTCATAGACTGCAGTTTAGTTCCTGGGTCGTAATGATGGAGCCATGTTTCGTCCATTGTTATAAATCGCGCCAAAAAAAGTTCCCGGTCTTACTGCATCAGGTTCAAAGCTTCTTGACAAATCTCTAGTCTAGTTTGTTTTTGCGTGTCAGTAAGCATTCTTGGTACCCAACGCGCAGATACCTTTTTCATACCCAAGCGTTCATGTAAAATATTATGCACGCTCCCCGTTGAAATCTTTACATTTTCAGCAATAAAACGAACCGTGACACGACGATCCGCCAAAACTGAGTTTTCGACTTTTTTCACAATTTCTTCAGTTACTGCTGTATTAGGGCGTCCGGAGCGGGGGTCGTCCATTGTCGATGTTCTTCCACGTCTAAATTCGGCGCACCAACGTGCGACTGTCGAATACGGAGGAGCATTAGACCCTAAAGTGTCCCGCAAATCCAAATTGACTTGGTCCGTAGAAAAATTTTTCAAACACAAGTATTTGATAACGGCGCGCAGTTCAATTTTCTCCATTTTCGCTAACGTACTCAATAGCATTGCAAAGAAATTACCTTATTTTTTTTTAAACAAAAGACAGTTAGTTTTTTTTTTTCATAGCAATCAGCTAGATAGATTAGCTTTACCGGCCAGTATTTAATTTCCTAATATTGAAAGAGTTTGCATCTCATTCTCACTTTATATTGAACGCCCCTCGTAGAACCGTCATTCCATTAGATATGAGCGAAGCCATCCCAACATGGACCCAATGAGTCCGTACACCGACAACTTGTGAATTAACTAGATGGTCAGTCTATTCCATGATTATGACGATAGTACAGTCAGATGTAGAGAAAAGCTATTCCCCCCGTAACGGCAGTAACCACACCGAGGGATCCTTTTTTCTACAGCCGACTGTCCTAGATGGGTCGAAAATAGTCGAAATATTGAGAACTCATGGAAGGTAATCCTCGTAGGAAATAAAACAAAACCATGCGCGATTCTGGATTTAAGAAAAACATTGCAAAACCCGCGCGCACTTCTATAAAGTAGTTCGATGTTGTGTATGGTTTCCAATTCGAATTGGACCTGCGTGGGAACTAAAGCCCAGGCTCTGAGAGGAAGCCTGTGCAGTAACATAACGACGTAAAATAAGTTGGAAATGAAAATAATAATAATTAATACGTACCAATACCTATTGTCGTAGCAGTTTCGATCAAAACATTTCGCTAACGTATTTTTGTCCCGAGTTTTGTAAGTTTTTTTTTATATAATTGTACGCCTTCTTTGTATTTTTGACCACCGAAAATTGTTTTTTGTGATGATATCATGATATTGCTGAATAAATATTAGGTCCCTACAGTTTTAATAAGAGAAAGCGTGGCTCGGGTTTTTTCAGCCTGATACAGCTGCTAACTTTAATTGCTGTCATTGTACTGTGTTCCTATGCTGAAATTTACCCACAATGTTCGTATTACTCCTGTTATCATCGTTGCCAATATAACACAACGTCCAACGGTTCCCACTGCTGGGAAGTGAGCTCTCATCACAAAGTCTGGAACAATCTCACGGGCCGGCACGTCCGCGTTCCACTCAGATATAATTACGGCGCTCAATCAATTTCTACCCGCTACCGCGCCGAGCGCCCACGATCGCGAATGCAAATTTCTAGGGGTAAAGTCGTGGCAATAAGCGGAGCGGTGAGCGTATTTATTATGAGATAAGCTGAGGCCAAACGAGCATAATTTTTGGATTGTGAGTAGCGTAATTTACGCTGCATTTGGTTCCTTGCAAAAATCCTTTTTGTTCTACACGGCGACACAAAATGAGAAGGTGCGACAATCGTCACGTTGGTGAAATACATAGGGGCCTGAGGATTGCTTGATACATTGCAAACCTAGAGGGCTTATGATAGAACCTCATGTGCCTCATGTGTAATTTCACTGGCTGCCTTACTCTCCACGCGGGAATACAGAAACGCAAGCACTGTTGCTTGGCAGCAGGATTAGCAAGTAAGATGGTGGTAGGGATTAGAATTTTGACTATGGGTAAAAAGAAGAAGTCGTTCTAGTTGTTTCAGAAACGAAATCATGGAATCGTAATAAAAGGATATGAACAAATTTTAGCATTGCAGGTTTAATTTTTGGATTCATTTGAGGAATGACAGTTGAACATCTCTAAAATAATTAAGTTTTTAGTTACGTAATTTATTTTTTATTAGCGCTTTTAAACAGACAAAATAAGATTAAAAGTGATAGAGATTTTCACGACATCAATATTCATAGATAACGTGCCTCCGAGAATCTTGTAAAGATTTAGAAAAACTTATCCAATAGTTGGACTTGGAGTAGTGCTTCACGAAACTTGTTTACGTAAACCTCTGCGTGAGAGTTTTTAAATGCGAAGCACTAGTGAAACATGTCATTCTGCAGAACGCAATCTTTCTTCGATCAAGTTGTCATTTTACCTCGCAGAAATAAAACTTATCATTAAGTCGTAGTTATGTTGTTTATAATGACATCAAGACCAGAGACCGAGTAAAAGTATTCAGTGTGTTCGCACCATTATACCATAGGTGCCAAGTGGGAGGTCATTAAGTTCTGTTATTCCTCGCGATCATATTGATTATTATGAGAATGGACCAACGTACGGCCTAACCAGAATATAAAGGACCATAAACTTAAAGAGCGCAGTACAAACGAGGTGTCAAGATACATTATCCAGTTGTGTATGCGTCAAAAGTAACAGGAAGCTCGAAGTTTGCATGCATTTTAAGTTTAAGATAAGATACTCATAACATTAAAAGTAAGCACTTAATTAAATTTTTTTATACGCGGTACACAACGCGGTTTAGGTACGCGGGACAAAACCCGATTTCAACTCATAATATTAGTAATGACCACCATAGTCTAAAATATTATTTTTTTTTATGTCCATTTCAGTACCAAATCTATACCTATAATATACTGACTGATCGACAACACACCATAAACCATTGGAGAGACTTGAAATTCGTCAGGCATAGGTATTTGTTGATGATCATGTACTAAGAAGAGATTTTTCGAAATTTCTACGGACTAGGGAGACTAGTTTTTCTTTACTTACACGGAAACAAAGTCGCGAGCATACGTTAGCCACGACCATAATCGGCCATCTTTTGCCATTCCAATTTGAAGGACTACACTGCCTGCACTGAATACTGCGGCAGGGCTTTGATGTAAATCAGTCAGGTCTGTCTCCGATTGAAACGAGACGAATGGGAAATAAATCAGGAATGCCTCTGTTCAGAACCCCACGAAACATTATCCTGACTGATAGGCAAAGTCGATCGTAGTCAGATAGCTGTCTGACTTCATGTCATTTGCAATCGCTGTCTTTCTAACAAAGTTATCTTGTCCGGTGAAATAAAAAAATACTCGCACAAATTAAACGACGAATATAAAAAATATTTCAAACTAGCTGCCCGCTCTGGCTTCGCAGGAATCTACCTAATTATTTTTTTCACACATTGTCCATGCAATTCTTGTCTTGACAAAAAAAAGAATTAGCCAAATAAGTACTGCCGTTTTAAAGTGAAGAGCTACATGTACATATTGCAATTGATTTTTATAAGACAGTACCTGGTTGATCGAGCTTCGCTCCAGCTAAAATCGAAAATACCTACGCATTAACACAGGGATAAGACCAAGCTAAATCGATTGGTCGCCCGTGAAAACCCTTACAAGCAAATTTCATTTAAATCGTTAGTACCGTTCCAGAGATCCCCGAAATGAATTCTTCTAATATATAAAAATCTCGTGTCACGGTGTTTGTTTTCGAACACCTCAAAAACGGCTCGACCGATTTTTATGAAACATTTTTCTCTGTATTCGGTAGGTCTGAGAATAGGTCGTAGGCTACTATTCTGCCGTCGTATTTATAAAGGGCACAACTGCAAACTTGCTCAAAAAAGAAACAGCATAAGTTTACAAAGATCAAGTGTGCACTTAAGCTCTTTCTGTTTCACAAAAAATACTAGTTAGCAGTTAGTTACTAGCCCCTTTTTCTTACGACGGCAGTATTCTTCGCAGACGGAGTCGCAGGCAACAGCTAGTAAATATATAAGAATTTCTCGTATAAAGATATTAGAAAGATAATTAGGATTGTTCTGTCTTTTGTGTTTAACGGATTAATTTATTTATGTATAACTAACGACATGCGACAGCCTTAGCGTTAGTGCATAGAATTAATAGAATGCCTAAAGTTCTTAGGTGCCCCTTTAAGCAAATAAAGTTATAAAGCGGTTTCATTTCCTTGTAATAAGATGCAACACTAACTCAAACGGATATTTTAATGCCAATTAACTCAAACTGATAACTTAGATACAAGGGTGATTGATAATTATTCGAATGAAATGTGTTCTAAAGTTGGGTAATTTGATTTTAAAACTGTGAATGCATTAATTATTGTTACGCTTGTATGGTTTTAACCCGGTTGCAGTACCCATTATGTTCAGAAAAGGACGGTTGAGGTTCTGTGCATTTCTTGGCTTCGTTCTTTTTTATGACTGACATGTGAAGGCTAAATAGCTAGATAGATTGCTTCTTAATTCCTGTCGTTTGACTTGTTTTCACGCCAGAAATTTTAATAGTTTTTTTTGCTATGTTATCAGTGCTTATACGGGAAAGCACTGATTATCATTCAGAAATTTTCATTTTTTTATTTTTATTGAATCAAGTAAGCAAACGGGAAGTTGCCGCATACCTACTTAGCAAAACGAAACGGTAATTCAAATTAACCTGAAGTCGAGAAAAATAACTTACTCCCGCACCCGCGACTAATGCAATTTCTTTCGAGCGGTTAATTTCAGTGTTTATAAATAATGATAAAATTCAATGGGAGTTCATTTAACCGCGGTACGTGCTAACTGCGCGATGAAATTCCGCAATCTGTTTACTCGGCTTCAGAATTTCACGGGTTTTTAGTTCCTATCAGAGCACCCGTTCCATCCATGAAAGCAATTGCTCGTTGATTCAACACAAATTCACGTTTCGGAAAGTACCTGTCGCGGGGTCAACTTATAACGGAATTTCCATAAAACTGAATCCGTTGCAAGCGAGAATTCGTTTGTATAAGGCTCGACTGCGTTCGAGCAGTCATGCATAAAAACGAATCATACGGATAACCTCATTAAGTTTCACACACAACAGTGAAATTAAATAACTATTTAAGTAAGTAGTTCTCAATCAAAAGAAAAAAAAGTACATTGCTGGACAAAGGCTCCCCGTAAAGAGTTCCACAACGTTTAGTCCTGCGCTGTCCGTATCCAAGTGGTCTTGCGCGACCTTTATAAGATCGTTCGTAGTTTTCAATAAAATACCTACCTTAATTACTAGTAGGAAGAATTCTTGGTGGTATAGCTACTAGGCCTCAATTATACTAGAGATCCCGAGACTTCGATAAATATTTTTTGCCTCAGATCACTAAACACCTGCAATTGCAACCACAAGATCTAAGTTGAAGGATCATCGTCTTTTTATCCTACATTGCCAGTGGAACACATTTCCCGCTGGAATTATTTCAACTTGCAAAACACTAGTACTTATCTCTCGTCCTCGCTTTGATGCTTTCACTATGTCGTGTCGTTTCCGTATCCTTAAGTGCTGTTAGATTGGGATCAGAAGGCACGTGCTACAATGCAACAACACTGTCTAGCATTCCGGATCTACGTCCGGGCGACGGAATTGTTAAAATTATTTTAATCTCTAGCGGCATAAAATCCACGAAATTGCGAATGTAGAGGACATGTAAATGGAAACGAGTTAGGCGGGAACGATTCTGATAAAAACATTCCAAACCATTTGACGGTGAAATGGAGTTACTATGCGATGTTGTATACTTTGTGGTAAGATATTTAGAGCTCATTCAGCTGTAATGTGTCATGGTTGGTCAGCTATGCTAGTAGTAGGTACTTCTGGCGTTGAAGAACTAACCTTTATGCTTTGTCTTACACCAAAAATTTCGCAGTAACCATCAAATATTAGATATACTATATTTGCTACGGGATTACACCTGTACCTTCACTGAGCTCCCGATATTTCGACATACGGTCAGCTACAGCGAAAAGGTACACCTCTGTAGTTACGATTACCACCCCGGAGGGTACCTTTTCTCTGCAGCTGACTGTACACGGGCGGAGACCAAAAAGTTAAAAACACGTTAAATGGTACCGAATCATACAAAACGACTAATTGGAAAAAGTGACACGAAAATTACCCATACATACTGCATGATTAATTTTCGGGTCACGATGGAAAGCTTTCATATTAATTAAGTTAAGGTTGCAGAAACGCGTTGGATGCGGGTGGCGCAGGACCGGCTCAACTCAGTAAAGCTCACGGTACATTTTAAATGTAATTTCGTGCATAAATTCCGAACAACTCAGAGGTCCGAGTCCGGGCTCGAACCCATTGCGCTCTGATCATAGGTCAAACCATTAGACCACCAAGGTTTTACATAAATCTTTCTCATCCTAGGTCGGTCCCTAATGACTGAGGATAGTGGTCAGTATCAGGGTTGCATCTGGAGTGGATAATTTGCCTCCATCGGTTTCTGTCTACCACGTCTCTTACGACCGTGTAGAAATTGGAATTGGCGGACGACGGGTCTATTCCCACTCATTTTTAAAGGCCGGCAACAGATCAGTGACTCTCTTTGAGTTGTTGATATTTATGGGCGGTGGTGATCATTTTCCATCAGATGACCCGCTTGCTCGTTTGCCTCCTTCTCATAATAAAAAAAAATTAATGCCACTAAATGGCGTTCAAGAGCTCAGCAAAGAGTTAACTAGTTTTGCCTTCGTTTCATCATCCACTTTGAAGTCCTTCACGCCTTTGACGTTTATGAAGTGGTAAGTTCTCCACTCAAATTATTTACACGATCATACGGGTGACCATTACGCGACGTTACGTTACTCCACAGCCAAACAGTTGTAACCCAACTGCACTTTTATCCGGCGAGTCACTGCGATCAGCGCATTCGGTCACATTAACAGTGCTCAGAGAAAACGACGAATTCCGTTATCCGCTAGCCGGCCGGTCGACCATAAGTCACCGTCCACCGTCGGGCACGCCTAGATACCGACACTCTCGTTAATTCTATCAGAACAGATACTTTCAATGTCTAATCTACAGCTACATTAAACTAGTCTTCTAGAGGATTTATTTAGTCGGAGGATAATTAGTGTCACAAGAAATGCATTGAATGTATAGATAAATGTGTCAAGATCAGTCTTCATAGGCCGAGTATGGAAAAGATCCAATGTAAAAAAATACAGCAACTGATGAAAATAAGTACCGGTATACCAAAAAAAAAGCCATAGTAGCCTGTTTGACTTACGCTCTCTCAAGCAGAGAGAGTCGTGGGTTCGCACCCGAGCTCACACCTAAATTTTTCGAAACTTAAGTGCGAAATAACATTAGAAATAAATGAGCATTACGGCCAAGGAAAAGACTGTGAGAAAACTTGAATACATCTGCAAAGAAATTCAATGGTGTATATGAAGTTCGCAATAAACACTGGGCCCGCGTGGGAACTACGGCCCAAGCCCTCTCATTCCGAGAAGAGGCCCTGCAGAGGGACGTATACAGGGTGAATCCTTATTGTTTCTAACTCAGTTAATGCCGGATAACATAATGCATTAACTCAATTGTTAAAATTAATCTGATAAAATTTGGGATGTTCATACTTTGTTGAAATCAAATCACAAACTCAGTGTATGGACACCTCGAATTTAATAAGACTAATTAAAACAAATGAGTTAGTGCGTTATATTATCCAACACTGTCACATTGACTTGTAAGTGAATAACTATAAATTAAAAATTTTAAAAACCCCCAACGCAATTATGTCACTCGTATGTTTGAACATTAAGTCAATGCCCGTTATGCGTCTAAGATCCCTTCCGCAGCTAACAAAAGAGCTGATAACTTTGAAACGGCTGAACTGATTTTGATGAAACATATCTAAGAACCATCGCCAAGAAACCGGCTTTCTATTAAAAAAAAAACCGCATCCAAATCGGTCCACCCGTTTAAGAGCTATGATGCCACGAGACAGACACACACACATAGCGGTCAAACTTATAAACACCCCTCTTTTTGTGTCGGGGGTTAAAAATAGCCTTTGATGTTTTAAGCCGTACAACTGACATTGAACCTTAGGTTGATAAAGCAATTTCTTGGCCCACTATACTTCAATGCGGAAAGGGTGGGATTTGCCATTAAAAAAGCTTTTCACCCGACTGTCGAAGAAGGGTTATGTTTTTCGAGCATATGTATGTATGTATGTATCATTCTTTGGCACGCGCTGCAGCCTGAACGGCTAAATGGATTTTGAAGTTTGAGGTGTCATTAGATTCGTCTCAGTTCTGAGAGTGACATGGGGTATATATTTTGAATATTTTCCCAGAATTCCCATGGGAATGGGAATTATACAGGCGGGTTTTTTTCATCTTGTATTGAAATTAAAGTTATCGAGTTAAAGCTGTAACCGTTTCGTAATCTTACATGCGTCATTGAAAAGTTTGACTGAACTAACAGTGCAGGCACAGCCGCTACGCCAGTAGATGAAATTCTCTGAAATAAATCTAAATGAGCGTAGCGCGACTGACGTCTAGAAAAACATTTCTCATAAAGCTAATCTCGCGTCATAAAACAATGAAGCGCGCTGTACAAACGGAGCCGTTGTTTATTTTCTCCGTTCGTCGTGCCGTAAGTAGGCTTCTACGTTTTTATCTGGTTTAGATGGCTGTTACCAGTTTTCTGCTAAAACTATCTAAGTATATCCATCTAGCGAAGAAAAACTGGGCAAGTGCGAATCGGACTTCCGCACAGAGGGCTCTGCACGTGGGTATGTCAACGCGCTATAAATGGCCGTAAAATATCTGTTATAACCTATAAATTTTACAAAATTAACAATACATAATAATAGTTCGTGATTAAATCCCGAGAAACATTAATCATCCGTAAGACTCGCGAAAGTTTAAATCTTATTTTAGTTCTTATTATTTGTTGTTATAGAGGTACCTAATAGAAATATGGTTCTTGAGATACAGCCCTGCACCGTGTCGTTTTATTACAGAGTTCCTATGGCCACCTTCCAGTTCCATCATCAGATCAGCTCCATGTCATAACAATATTGCATTGTCATCTGATTTATACATGTCATGTACCTAAGTATACAAAATTTCGGCTCAATCGGAAACCGGGAAGTGGGTCAATTTAAATTGCACATAGGTACATAGGTACATTGCAAGTTAAATAAAAGCTTGTAATCATTATCCCAGGGTTACGTATTGCTATCAGCTTTACGTGGAGTTTTGTCGAAATCCGTTTAGCCCTAATTGCATGATTGACTAACAAACATTCAAACATCCGAACATTAAACACCTTCCAATTTTTTTCATTTATAATTATAATATTAGTAGGGTGTATGTAACGGAATCGTAGAACTTGATTTTCACCCGTTTCTTATCGTGGTGTTGACACGAAACATACCAATTACATGACAATACAAATAGGCTCTGGAACTCCAAGACAGAACAACGTAACCTAGCCGTGTTTGGGCTTGTTAGAGTAGTGTTAGGTGTACTTTAGCCATGAATCCTATTCAGGGTCTAATGATGGAGTAGTCAGGCACGTTTACGTTTACCATAAAAGCGTGTTTTTTTAAGTTTTTGAATTATGTGCCTCGTTACAGACTGAGCCAGGAAAATAAATAATTTATGATTTATAACGACACGTTTGACAAATCTATTCCTTTTATTAATAAACCTGTGCAGTCACATTGCAAGAATAAATTACCAGTAATATTGAGACAAGTACCAATAAAGCGTTGCAAACGCTTAAAATAACGATAAGTTAATTATTGAGAAATGCCTACCTAATAACTATAAATTAACCCCCAACGCGTTATGTCATACGTATGTTTCAACATAAAGTAAATGCCCATTATGCGTCTAAGATCCCTTCCGCAGCTAGCAAAAGAGCTGAAAACTTTGAAACGGCTGAACCGATTTTGATTAAACATATCTAAAAACCATCGCCAAGAAACCTGCTTTCTAATAAAAAAAACGGCATTTATTTCGGTTCACTCATTTAAGAGCTATTATGAAACAGACAGATAGACACACACACACACACACACACACACACACACACACACACACACACACACACACACATAGCGGTCAAACTTATAACACTGAGGGGGTTAATAAAAAGGATCTTACATAAACAACCTTAAATAATCATCATCATCCAACGATGGTGAGTTCAATGGATGCATGCGGCGCGGGACCGGCCTTTGCAGCGTTATTTTTGGGAGACCAATTTGTGGTATGAAATCAACTCCTGATTAGGCAGTTGATGCTGCGGCCTACCCTGCTGGTGGTCGCTGTCCACCCTAAAATTTACCCACTAAACGCTACTGACTATATCCAAGGTACATAAATGATAACACAAGGCAATCAATTAAGTTTTATTTTACCTAAATTCCTTAGGCCGGCTTGCGCGGACCTGGGTTAGCTACTTAACTCCGAGTTAACTGCTAACCCAGGGTTAACAAGTGTCAAAATGTATGGAACTGTTATTCTTAACCTAGGTTTACCGATTTAATTTTTTAACCCCGAACTGTGTAAGTGGCCCTTAATTGTGTACATATTTTTTTGAAAACGACTAGTTATCGACAACAGCGTAACGGTGCACAAGTTACTATAACGATGACTGGTATTAAGAGCCATCAAATCTCCAGTAAAGTATTTCAGCTTCAAGTTAAACTAACCAAAGATTTATTGCAAGGAGATATGATTTAAACATGGCTGTCTAGTGCCTAGTCTATATATGTTTACGTGCCTTAGATTATCTAAGCCGACAGAGTTTATCAATTATGGAGTGTCTTGTCAAGTTCTTATTTATGCTTCAGAGAAACTTAAGTTATTTACCTTATCAACTGGATCGTAAAGTCTAAATTTCAAGCAACAATAAAGTGGACATGGGTCAATTTCGTTCTCCTAGTAGGATCGAAAAAGCTCGTGATTGTGACCAGAAATCTCATAACATTTTCCAAATTAAAATAAAAAGTCAAAACATAAAAGATAAAAATTGGTCCACTACCACTTTCATGAAGTCGGTTGTGTACCGCGAAGATTTTCTTCGAAACACTAGGATGTTTTATTATATATTTATTATATAAGGCGACGAATTCTTTTATCCCATGCATCTGATGATAGCCTTCAGTGAGTGGGCAAATATTCTACTTCTTTTCAAAGAGGTGAAGCAGGGGCAGTATACTCGACGAAAAAATTGCTTTACGAGCACCGTAAGGTTCAAAGTCAGTCATATGGCGTAAAACATTATCACTTACAATTTAAGTCAACGTGACAGTCAGCTTTATTGTTTTTATTTTGATGTACGAACGGTCATAAAAGGTAGAAAAGCAAGAGCTTTACCATCTTCCTATAAGTAACCAAGTAAATACTTGGTCAACTATACAAACAAAATTATACACGTTTAAATATACAACACGTTTCAAAATTATTTCGGAATATTTCAGAAGATGGTTGGGCAAGTTTGACGAACATCCCTATAAGGGTCTTTCATTTTGGAATTGTTTATTCGAAATATAGTCACGCCTTGGACGGGGTACAATATGAGTATCGACAAATGTATGGAAACATTCGTCGACCGCAATAAAAAACATCCTGAAAAAGCTTAAGAGGACTGTTAGTTCAGTCGAACTTGGCCAGTCATCTGCTGATATATTCTGGATTAATTTTAAAACACCTTGTTCACTCATTCTACCTTAGTACCTAATTGACTATCTACTTTTTGGAAATAACATCTTTAGATTGACATGCATGCATATAAAATTAGACCATTTAAACATTTAGTACAAAATCGTAAGAATCACATTCGAAAGTTAAAACTCCGTGACAAAGTGGATTCCGCCCTCGGTAAATACAAATATTACCTACGTTTAAGTCAACACTTGTAATAAATGGAGCGGACAGATCGAGACGCGCACATTACACGGTTTGCGGTGGCATCCAAATTTGAACATTTATCGATTTAGATGCGATCGAAAAGACGTGCATCGGTGTAGACACGCACAAAAATTCAGCGCTTATGATTGGATAGCGGTACGGGTTACGACCACAGGGCAAAATTTGCGACCGATGCGTGGAAAAAGTTCGCAATGTTTTTAGGTTTTTGAGGAGCAAGAAACTTGACTGACCTACTGGCATTGCGCGGGCTCTACAAATGACACTACTTGATAGAAAGACTCGATGAAAGTTTGTTTTACATTTTAAATTTGTGGATTGAGAAAGATTTTCGATACCATACGTATTAAAGTTAGGTAAAAATAGCGACATTTTATGTGCAATTAAATAAATAAAATAATTTTTTGATCGTTTTTCCAACAAGGAACAATAATGCTATGCGAATGACAGTCGAGAGTTATACTAGTGACGTTGTGTTTTGGTCCACATCAAAGTGAAATTAAATAACTAAGCATAAACCACATCCAAACGGGGTGGCAGAGGCATTTTCGTATACGATCAAACAGGGCTCGTCCGCCCCGTGAGTGGTGGGTCTTTTGCGGCGCAGCGCGCGCGCAGTCCCGCTCGCTACGTCGCCGCGGCCGCACGCGCACGCGATGGCACGCCCTATGTTCGCACTGTTCGCGCTCGTCGCACTCTCCGCGTTCGCCACCACAAGAGCCGATCCCCCACACCCCCGACTCATAGACTTCAACCCCTGGGCGTGGCTACCTGCCAACAGGAACCGATCACCATCAATCATGGACTATTTCTTCCCGCCATCCCGAACCCCCAAACAATCCATGCTCGATCCCCCCGCTGACCGGACACCCCCTCAAACCACCATCACAACCCCAGAACCCACAACCCTCGAGGAACGCTCCACAACCCTCGCCCGCAAGTCCACCAAAACAAAATCGACCGCGCCCGCGATCCACTCGACCGCGACTATTCAACCGAAAACGAAAAAAGTCACCCATAAAACGAGCGCGGCCGATACGACAATCGAATTAAAAACTACTCAGACCACTAGAATCGATCCGCCGGTTCCGACATCAACGAAAGATTCCACCATACCTTCCACTTATCGACCGACGAAGCATTACACGATACGGCCCGTCGTGCGGACGACGGAAACGCCGACGGCGCTGAATACGGAGACCACTTTGAATACGGATAGCGATAGTACGGAGACAGTTTCTGAGTACGAGACATCGGGGACAACTGTGGAGGAGCCGAGGGAGACGGCGCCGACGCTGAGCACGGGTACCGAGTCCCGCGCCACGGACCCGGGCACGGCCAGCACGGCCACGGTGGAGGCCAGCACGCAGCCCGACACCACCGCCGCCGACGCAGCCGACAGCCGCGAGGGCTATCTGCCGCTGCGTGACAAGCCTCAGCAAACCCACGTCAAAATCAACGAGCAAACCAAAAAAGAGGTCAGTGCTTCAAACATTGTTGTTTTTCCTAATCAGTTACACTCTAATAGTCGAAGCTTTCCTAGTTTTACGGACGCTGAGTTTTATAATTAAGTTTGGTCTAGCCCTAAACATGTTTACATTTGGTTGTACCTCTACCTCTACCTACTAACCGTGTCGAACGCAATAAGCTCTTCGGTATCACCCTACGACCATACATAGGCAATACATAAATTCAATCTAATGAGCCCTAACAGAAAGGTTACGGGGCATTCACTTAGCTTGAAATGGGTTCCCACATTAATCGTGCAAATTGTGATGAATTATTAATTTCTTAGCAGCTCCATCCAGATGCCTACATGGCTGGAAAGTCTTATAAAAACATGACATGTTACGCCCTGTGCACTTGATAGTAAACCGTCATTAATAATGAATTGTATGCTACCTGATTATATCCAATTAGATCACTGAAACGATAATTGTACCTAATACCTACAATAATTCATGGTTCTCATAGGTTGCCCTTCGTTATTTTGTAACACGAGAAAAATTAAGTCAATGATATGAAAAACCTAGGTATTAAGATTTTCCAAAATCATTTAGCAGCAATTATGATAATTATGCTCCGTGTTAAACTATACACCGGAATTACTAAAACATGCGGACTCCAGTCGTGGACTGTTTCGCCAACATTCCATTATTCAGTAATTACACGAAAATTAAAATAACAATGGAGTCCATTTTGTTACAAGTTAAACAAAAACTACGTAATTAACATGTAGGAACTCCTATTTTTAGTAATTACGGCCGCTTGTTAGCCCGGACACGGAACTCGTAGGAGAGAATTCTTGTAAGGATAAAGCAAAACCTATTGATGCGAAACGTCTGAATTCGTATGTTAATTTGAATGTAAAATAAAATGAATTTGCATCAAAGGAAATTTAATTTGAAATTTACCATGAGCTTTGCGGTGAAGAAAAACATCGGGAATAAATTCAATGGTGTGTAAAGTTCCCGCATGGGAACTACGGCCTAAGCCCTATCTTTCAGAGAGGAGGCCTGTGTCCTGGAGTTAGACGGATATAGACCGAGATGATGGTGATTAAAGGGAATAATCATTAGCTTTGAATAAAATATTGCAGATTTTGGTCTAGCAAAAACTTTAAGCGGCAAGAAAAACCAGATCCATTACTCAGTCGAACATAAAGATAACCAACTGTTAGTGTTATGATACTTAGGTACACGTTTTCAAAATACACGCAACGTTTCAAAAATATGAAAAGTAAAGATAGCCAAAAGTTGAACAAAACAAAAACAAGTATGTAATGTTTTTGTAAATAATACTAACACGACGTTTTGCGGAAACCACCGGAATTCCCGCAAATACATTAAGCTCTTACATAAAGTGTTTTCATCCATCAAAGACTAAGAAAGAAATGGAGATTATACAAAAAGATTTCTCTAATCACATCGGAGTTGGTACTTTCCTGTCATTAGTTACTTTGTGGTCACCGAAACAGCCGACGCCCGCAAAATTTTGGACAGCAACGAATTTAGTTTGGTTTAAGAGACAGTATTCTTTAGGAAAACTTTCACTCTTATGCAGTTAATCTATCATGGTTAATGAATGAACGAGCATTTTCTTAACTTTGAAAGTTCTTTTGTTGCTCTTAGACATGGCTGTCAGTAATTGGTTTCAGGATGTGGCCCTGCACAAAAGAAAGTCTGCGTGTAAAATTAATAGTTTGTAACAACATACTGTCTGACATTTCACGTGCATAAGAAAGGATGAGCTTATTTGTGGTTCTCAGAACTACCGGAGCAAACAATGAAGACTTTTCAGTTTCGAGATTGAAACATTAAAAGTGGTCTTAAAACTGCTAAAATGTGTGAATTGTGAATGATTGACAAGATAACTTTGGGTGAAATCGGACTAATAGCAGCATGAGAAAAAAAAAGTGAGCTCATTTAAGTGCGATAATTGAATTAAAAGGCCCGACGAGTCAAACAAATCTCACTTTCGCGAGGTGAAGTAAATATTTAAAAAGGTCGTTTCGTTGCTAATCGTGTCTAATTAATCAGTAAACAGTGCAGGTAGAAAGTCCAAGTATCTATCTATCTAAGTATTTCGAATTGGAAGAGAAAGGGGCATAGTACCTTAGGCAGGTACTCCCGAAGAACTAGGTTGTATTAGTCGTAAACATAAAATTACATCTCGAAGGAAAGTGTTTCGTAAGGGAATCGACGAAGAACCAATAGTTTTAATAATGTAGGTTAATGATGATAATAGACTTTGCATGTGTTAAACAATATACTTAAAATGTTTTTGAAAAATGTGACATCACAAAGAACATCGGAAACTTTTCAACCCACAATTTTGAACAGTTTATAGGGTTAGATTCTCCATTGACATTCCGGATGCAACGTAAGCACCTGGGTACTACGACGTACATGTCATAATTACACGTCGCTTTACTTCGTTCGGATCCTACCAATTACAACAAAAGCATAGTAATTTATTTTAATCTTTCTATTGAATAACGCATTGCATAATTGCATTTCCGAAGTCAAAAGTCTTCTACTACAGTGAATGTCGCTTTTCTTGTCAACGAATCAGTTACCGGTGCAAATGATTCAGACAATAACTTCGTTAACTATTGTAATACTGCTTTTAACTTTTTCATTTGATCTTTCTGAGTCACAACTAATTCAAAAGTTAAATAGTCAATTTAAATTGATTTGATTCTGTTACATCGGTTATTGCTTAGTAAAGATCATTGATATTTTGCTTTCTTCCAAATCTATTACGATAAATACGATCGCAACTTTATCGTAATAAAATTAAATATATGAAGAGATTTTTTTTTGTTGTAAGTACTTAATAAGCGCGTTTATATACAAAGAGCAGTAGTAGCAATTGCAAGAAAAAGTACTGGCAGCGATAAGTCACTTTCCAAGGCGTTGGTAAAAAGTAACCGTTCTCAGATTTAGGTTCTCATTAATTTTATGACTTCACGACAAATCGATAATTGTTAACCAGCAGCAAATGTTAATTGTAAAACTTTCACTCTTTTCAATGAAGTGTGATATACGCTATGGAAATGTAGCCGGACAGTGCGAAAATGCGATTTTATTGTGTGTACGTGCATGTTTTGTAGCACTTGCTAAATATGTGTGTTATTGGAGCAGGACGAGGTATGAAAATATCGAATAGTGTGATACGATACGATCTCATTACTACAAATTACGTACCGAGACGGCACTATCAGAGTGCATAAAAATAAAACATATTGCCGACATAGTCAGCGGACGCTAATGATTATCCTTATTCGAGTTTAATGGATTCATAAAAGAATGCAGACGCGGTATGAAAGATTACGAGCCAAAAATATTTATGTTTTAGACGACCAGATGGCCTAGTGGTTAGAGAACCTGACTACGAAGCTTGAGGTCCCGGGTTCGATTCCCGTGTCGGGACAGATATTTGTAAGAAAAATACGAATGTTTGTTCTCGGGTCTTGGGTGTTTAATATGTACTTAAGTATGTATCTATCTATATAAGTATGTTTATCCGTTGCCTAGTACCCATAACACAAGCTTTACTTAGCTTACCTTGGGACTAAGTCAATTGGTGTGAGTTGTCCCATGATATTTATTTATTTATCTATTTACCGTATTTCTTAATGAAACGTGCCTTTCCATCTAAACTACTTCCTTTGATTTTGAGTTGTTAAAAGCTTTAAGCTGGGATTGAAAGACACTATTTCTTAATCTCGTGGCTGCTTAAAGTCACATCAAGACAATAAAGTTTTTGTCTAAATCGTTTCATCATTGTAAGCTCCTGCAAACATCATACGAATTCTTCGAGCACTTCTCGTAAAAGTTATTGGGCTGTAAACGGAAGATACGACTTCATTTAGACTCTGTCTGATTACACATTCTTAGACATAATAACTGAAAGTAAGGCAGGGGTTTCTATAAAATTAAACCTTGAATATTTACCTGGTGTTTACATATTCGAAAAAGTACCACAAAATTCCGATAAAGCAAGACAAAATCCACTCTCTTTTATTTTAGTAAACTTTAACTATTGAAATAATACAGGTGAAAATGAATGAGAGCTACATAATTATAATTTACGTATAACGTGTTGATCAAACTCACTTAAATGTTGAGCATAAAGAAATTCTTGAAATTAAATAGTTTTATGTGGTCACTGATAATATACCGAAATAAAGATTAGAAACTAATTGACCGAGCGAGCGCAAAACGCGAGCGAAGCATCTACATTTCATCATCATCATCCCAGCCTATATACGTCCCACTGCAGGGCACAGGCCTCCTCTCAGAATGAGAGGGCTTCGGCCGTAGTTCGCACGCGGGCCTAGTGCGGAAACTATATTTCAGCCTGGGCAAAAATGCTTCCGTAATCGCGGCGGCTGTCCGGCTGTCCTCATCTACAGGTCGCATTTCTCAAACAATTACAATGAACATTTTTGAGCAGGTTTGATAATTATGTTTAGTTAGATATTTATTACGGCGGAGCCCTACGAGTTGCAAACGTAATAAATATCATATTTCACCCATTACAAAAAATTCGCGAGGTCTAAGGTTCACAGAGCTACTAGTATTTAGGTACGTCTTACGAGAAATAAATTCTAAGCATTCACAATCAGAAAGATGACTTGTGCAGCTAAATAAGTTAACGATCTTATTTTATCTTACTAATAGGGATCCTAGCGGATACACTTCGACCCATAGGGATCTTTTGTGTAATAACCCCTCCTTCGCACTTACTCAATTCCTTTTATCACCTCATCCATAAATTGGATGATTTGAAGTAGCGGTAGTGCCTTGAAGTCTCCTGGTGCGGGGTATCCGTCACCAAAGAGTCTCATTCTTAATCTGGCAAGGGCGTCAAATTCACACATAATGTGTTCCATTGTTTCGTCTTCCTCACCACATATCCTATAATCTTCATTGTCCTGTAGTCCCACCTTTACTAGTATGTGTTTAGTATCGAAGTGACCTGTAAATGCCCCGACAATGTGTCGGAGTTGTTTCCTACTGAGTGTCCAGAGTTTTTAGTCCAGCAAGTGTTGACATTTTCAATGAATCGTTTTGAATGCTTTAGTTAGACCCACCAGTGTTTTTCACTCTTGTTGGTGTTTGAGTCTGGTATGATCGTTTATGGCATTTTTTATGGTTCCCTGTGAGAATCCCACATACGGTTCGGGTCCTATGTTTTTGTTCATTGACCCTTCCCTAGCTAGCTCATCTGCTTTCTCATTTCCGATGAAGCCTTTGTGTCCTGGGATCCATACCAGTCTCACTTTGTTCCGTCTGCCAAGCTTGTTTAATGCTTGTACTCCATTATAGATCAGTCTTGAGTTAACCTTGAGTCTACGATGTGAGTGCCCTGAGAGCTGCTTGACTGCCACTGAGTATATAGATGGTTTTTTCTTTTACCTTCCTATCTATATTCTCTTGTGCACAGTAGATAATTGCATACGTCTCTGCTTGAAAGACGGTTGCATAATTTCCCATGCTTACACTACTGTTGAAGTCCTTGGCATGAATGCCGGCTCCTGTACCGGATTTCATTTTAGATCCATCCGTGTACCATAAAATTCCACTGTCTTCCGGCAGTGTCAGTCCTTCGGCCCATTCAGCCCTTGTAGGAACATATACCTTGAAATTTCTTCGGAATATGTACTTTGGTTGCATTTTGTCGCAACCCATCGCCGTTATTCTATCAAGGTATTTGTTTTGTTCCATTTTAGTGTGCTTCGTCTTCGGAGCGGAATCGTTCCACAGGCCGTACATTTTCACTCTGTGCAACGACTCGCGCGCTTCGGATTCTATAGCAATATGCAATGGTGGTAGATCCAGTATGTATGACTTCCATTGCTGCTGTCGGCGTTGTTTTAAACGCCCCTGTGATAGCCATGCAGGCCATTCTCTGGATCTTAGCCAGTAGATACCTGCATGTGCATGTGCTTAGTAATGTCAGTACAGTATGATAGGTTGACACCATCATGGTGTAGATCCATCTCAGTACTTTCGGGTTGAGTGCCCATGTTTTTCCATATGCGGATCAACACATGCCAAATACTCTCGTTGCTTTGGTCACAGTGTATTCCACCTGTTTATTCCAGTTAAATCCTTTGTCAAGGATTATTCCAAGATATTTTACCTCACTGGAAAGTTTTAGTTTCCTATCATACATTCTTAAAGTCTGTATGTTTTTTAGGTTCCTTTTTCTGGTAAATAGTATTACCACCGTTTTAAGTTAATGATAATGAACAGTGTGTTTCTGAAATCGCCGGTAGTTTAGCAGCTAATAACATAATCACGGCAACAGATGCGGAGAAAGATAGAGTTTTCGTGATGTCCGGTGATTTGAATACATCCGTCGCGTGCCACGAACGACACTTACTATTATATCATTTTATCAAGGTCGTCTTAGAATAAATTCCGATTACGAGTTGAACGTTTTACAACATTCGCATAAATGTTGTAAAAGATAAAAATCTAAGTAATATTACGCAGTTGTACTTACGCGTTTAATTTTTGGAAGTCGATTTCAGTACTAAGTTGTTGCATTGCCATGGGGTAGGTATCTTAAAATTTTATTTAGACGATAAAATAATATTTAGTGCTCAAATATAGGCATATAATATATTTCTAATTAAACATGCAAATCACGCAATCAAAAAACCTGATCTATATATCTATCTGATAGATAGATCTCACTTTCGCAAATTATTTCCACTAATTGAGCTCGATGATAGGATAATTAATTTGTGATCAGTTACACTAGCGCTTTCCTTTTCTTTTTACAAAGTCTTGGATAACCCTAGCGACACCTTTAAAAATTGACAAGATTAATCTTGGATTTAAAGCATAAAAGGATAAATTTAAAGCAGGAATCTTGCATTGGCTTGCTCTACACAACTTTTATAATTTAAATGAGTATTTCAATAAATAATGTAACTTAATTATCATCATTTTTAACTTATTGGAATCGTATTTAATTTACTTAAAACAATTGTCTAATTTGACTAATTTGCTTGATACAATTTAAATTTCTTTTAAATTTCATAATTATAATATTTGTAAGCTTGACATCGAATTAAATTATTATTTTATGCTATTTTATTTTGGATTTATTACTATAATTAAAATTAAATTGATTATTCCATTAAAAATTGCGATGTGTGTGATAGTCTTGATTTAAATGGAATTGTATTTCACTTTATTAATAATGTTTAAAATCAACTATTTTTTATCTGTAAATTTTATATATATAATATTTCTTTTTTTTTTGACATTGAATTTAATTATTATTTATGCTTATTTTATTTTGCTCGATAATATTATAAGTTTTTGCATGCCTACTCTTATAAGGTATTTGACATCATTGAGACTTTACCAATACTTTTAACATCTAAATATGAACGTGATGTTTTGCAAATAAATAAATTTCAATTCATTTCATTTCATTTCATTTCATTTGGAAGCGTCGTGCTTTTTTTTCAAATTACGTGAACTTGCGTCCAATGACATAAACGATTCGTCGGAGTTAGTTAAAGATGGCGTTACGTGATGTACCGGTATTCATTCGGTACATTGGGCACGCGATCTCACACGCGAATTGAGCGAGATAAGTTACCGTTTTCGAGTAAACCGCCTACCGCGGACAGTTACGTCCCAAATCGCTTTGACCGTCCATGTCATACTAATTAAATATGATAAGTGTGAAACGCTTCGAGAAATATTCGATAAACTGGGTAAAGTAGGCTCGTAGAATGCTTGAGTTTCAATGCCTATTTAAATTTTGATAATAAAGCGTAGAGACATAGCAAAAGAATTCATCTACATGAAAATATAGAAAATCAACATCATAACATATCACCAAATATTACCCATAAACGCATCAGATACTGAACTTGTGAAGTACACGGACATTTTTTTCAATAAATAGTAATCCGTAGGGAATTGCTACATGTATGTATTTGAAATTTAACATGAGCTTTAAGGTGAAGGAAAACATCGTGAGGAAACCTGCATCCACCTGCGAAGAAATTCAATGGTGTGTGTAAAGTTCCCAATCCGCACTGGGCCCGCGTGGGAACTACGGTCCAAGCCCTCTCATTCTGAGAGGAGGCCTGTGCCCTGCAGTGGGACGTATGTAGGCTGAGATGATGATGATGATGATGAGGGAATTGTTTGATGTCTCAAAGGGCAGAGTCTAGAAATCTATTACATAAATAAATAAATAAATAAACATACTGGAATATAAATAGTATAACAATGTCAAATGAGCTTTTTGACCTTTACTTAAGTCGTTTAAAATTCCATTTGTGCTTAGCAACACACATAAATCGTTAGCCGCTTCAAAGGAAGAAAGATGAGCACGCAGAGAATATGTAAAGCAAGTAATTTGCGCGACGGCACGGCAAGACCAGCTAGTTCGTTAAGAAGTTATGCTCTAAGGAAAAAGTTGATGAAGGTTCTAAAATGACTTGGAAAGGAGAAACTGTTTTAATTGTTTGCAATAAAATAATATTTTTCATTGGTCTTGCCATGTAAAATAAATACTTGGCCGCGCGGACTTGTCTAATGACTCCATCGTTCCATTAACTGTTAAGGTGTGTATAACATGATTCGTCATCAGACTAAATAAATATGAAAGCGGAACTAAACTGTGTAAATCATATTAATTGCGCGCAATTTGTTTCACGTGTTAAATTAATTGTAATTGTGTTTTGATGATCGAAATTAATTTTGATGAACATATTCGTTGCAAAACAATTTACTTCATGTAACGGTAAGGCAATAACATTAACAACAAATAATAGTACATTATTGTCGTGGCCTGGAAGTAGGCAATTGCTGGCTGAGTATGAGTATTAAACGGACGAGCTTACGAGTCCGTTTAACTAATACGAAGCCAGCAATTGCTATTCCAGCCGAGACTAATATAAAGCTTTTCTCAAAAATGGTGAAGGAACAATAGCAAATCACTTAAAATTAAATGTCATTTTATCGCTTTCCCGCCTTTTTCATTAAAAATAAAACTGCAGGTGTATTTTTCCACCGAAAACACCACAAGCAGTTTCAAACACAATAAAAAAAGTCCGGAGTTCCAACAAAACAACTGATACCGGTCATTTGAGTTAGCTGTATACGAATAGTGCCAACTTATTACCATGGCGGTTTTAACTTTTTAAAAAGTTTGAGACTCGATAATAATGGAATTTGTATGCGACATTGTTGTAGAGTTTATCGAGCCTGCAATGTTTTTAACTTTTTAATTTCTTTCATAAACTACAATGAACTTCGCGTTCTGATATGTAAAGAATAATGTCAAACTTTACGGATATTTTAGAGAAAATTACATTACTGAGCAACTGACAGGTAATGTTCACAGAAGCATTTACCAGAACAAGCATGTCATGTCGTAGTGAAGTAGCTAAACTATACTTTTGTAGAATCCTAAAGCGACGGATTGAAATTTCACTGTGTGATGATGATAAATCGATTTTTAATAATTGCTCATAGCCGCCTGTTTGTAGGAAGCGCGAAGAGCTTATTTGAACACATAACTCATCAGAATGACAGATCATTAAGATCGCATTCCATCAAAAGGGAAACTTTTCGGCTTGAATTATTGGCACTATTAGGAAATTTATTGTTTAAAAGTTTTTATAGATGAGAGCACAGGGCTTATTGAAAGAAAACTATTAAGCAAAGTAATTATACTTACTCATGCAATGTTTAGGATGTAGTGTAATTTATGGAGCATTCTGTGTAATGGATATATCTATATAATACAACTAGCTATTGCCCGCGACTCCGTCCGCGTGGAATTAGTAATTTGGGCAGCTTATTTTTTTATCCAATTTGCTTTTTCATCAATTATGGCTCTCCTTAGTTCCTCGATATAAAAAAAATTACCCGCCCCCGCACCCCCCCCCCTTCCAACCTTCTTCCGTTCCGCTCCTATTAGTGTTAGCGTGATGATATATAGCCTATAGCCTTCCTCGATAAATGGGCTATCTAACACTGAAAGAATTTTTCAAATCGAAGCAGTAGTTCCTGAGATTAGCGCCTATAGAAGTTTTACTTCTAAAACCCCCGATTTTGAAACATTCTCCCGCTCCGCTCCGTTCCTATTGGTGTTAGCGTGATGATATATAGCCTATAGCCTTCCTCGGTAAATGGGCTATCGAACACTGAAAGAATTTTTCAAATCGGAGCAGTAGTTCCTGAGATTAGCGCGTTCAACCAACCAAACAAACAAACAAACTCTTCAGCTTTATAATATTAGTATAGATACAATACAATGACTCTTTATTGTACACCACTAAGCAAACAATACAGAAAAACAAGTACATGGAAAAAATATACAAGGTAAGCAATAGGCGGTTTTATCGCTAATAATAAAATTTAGATGTTTTAAAAATTACAAAAAACGGAATATTTCGGCAGATGGGTTAGTTTGACTGGAGATCAATGTACCACAGGATTTTAAAAACAAAGTATGGTATTGGGTAGCATATTCTCTAACACAAGTGAAAACGCACTTAAGAGAAGGGTTCGCTATCATGGAAGACATCGTCATCAATAAACCTTCGATTAAGAAAGGAAACCAGCGCAACAAGAACAAAACTAATCACAAGCAAATGAGCTCCAATAAGTGATAAATCGAATTAGCGAAATTACAGAGCGATAACATCAACGATATTGATCTATTGGTCGATCCACGCGTTCATGACACAGCATTGTTCGACGTCCGCTACAATTATGTCTATGCTTTTAAGATTAGAAAGCAAAAAGTATGGTAATTGGATGTTCGATGTACGTAGGAATCATTTTCGCACTCGGTAAGTCGTGAACAAATGTGTTTGTTCGGTGCAAGATCTAGAATAGTTAATAGGTAGCAACTTAACCAGTGCAAGTGTAAAGTCAGGTGTGTCAACTTATTCATATGCGGAATTGCTTGAGAGCATCAAAACTAAATTTGAAAGCATGAGATTGCGATTGGGTGCTTTAAAACAATTAGGTTTGCGTCATTTGTAGGTTTCTACCAACTGTGTCACGGAAACCTGTAAAAGGCCTTGAAACGGAAGTTTATTCTTATCTGTATAAATTACTTTCAAAGGAAACTTTATTTAACTGTAATTCAATCAAAAGATCACACGTTTGCGAATGAACGTTAGTGCGTGACTCCATGATGTCTGTTGAATTTGCCATTCATGTAACCTCTCAATCTCTCAAAGCATCAAAAGAGCTAAACATGATTTGCTAAATTAATGGCTCATCTCACAACAAATGGACAATATAGCGTAATACTTTCATACGGTTTCTAAATATAGTAATGCTATGATTATTAATAGGATGACTCTTAATTCTGATTGACTTTATTGTTGGATTTTATAAAAACGTGGCCGCGGTATCAATGTAAGAAGTCAGAATGTATTACGTAAAAGAAAAATAAGTATTTAATTGAATGTGCTCTTACCTTATCTTTGTCATGTAATCAATAAAGAATTGATTGTAATTCACATACAAAATTCTAAGTATAAGTTATTGTCAACACTCGAACTCTTAATAATGATATTATTATCCAATCAACAAACTTAATTGCAAACCGACCATTGAGAGGGCTTTTCTTACCTGAAACAAAAGAAAACGAATATTTAAAAAATAAACAAACAAGACGTAATGATGGCATAACATTAGCGAATTCCAAATCGTATGCATAACATTCATTATACTAGAAGCCTCGGGCGAAAGTTTACCGGTGCGGCTGACCCCTCTATTCATTACAAGAAAATCGAAAGTAAAATTAATTCGGCATTGAGATAACTTTGACAGCAATTTCATTAACACGTGTTTTGCCGCCGCTTTTTGCTCCCTAATAGATACGAGTTGAAAAATACCAGTAATCGCAATACACACTCGATCGAACAGTGATTTGGCTTTTTACAACAACAACAACTGTTTAGCGTCGACGCGGAACTATAAAGTTTCGACTAAGAATTAATCTCGATTCGAATCGATCGTGAGTGAAATCGGAGTAGTGATTTCACTAAATAGATTGATTTAAATCGTGACAAACAAATACACAAACAATTGTTTTAAATTTGCATCAAATTGCTAAGTCATCTATGTAGGTAATAGGTTACGATAAGTTGTAATAAAACACTTACGTATTTACATTTACATAAGAAAAGATTTATAATACTCGATCAGCTTAAATATGAAGATAATTTACATACTAAATAATGTAAAGAGGGAAAATTAATAAGTACCTACATAGTTGACATGTCCTTAATATTTCCGCGATTCTCGGACATATTTGCATGAGCTCATAAAATATACGGTTTGTAATCAGTAGGAGACCGTTAGGGCAGTTACAGGTCCCATCTTGGTATCACCTGGCTAGTACGAGTACTTTATCTAGTGTGATGTATATGACTTCGCCGTAACAGTACACATACCATAAACGACTGCAATGACGTAAACTAACACTTTGAACGTCATTATCGTAGCGATGATCACGCCAGTAGTGTCACAGCTCTATAAAATGCCAGCACGGTTTTTGTAAAGGAAGATAGTGTGTACCTAAAAGATATTCTCAGAAAGTCATTGTGCTTTGTAAACTATCTAACCTGAGAGAACGAGCTCGATCTAGTTTTCTTTCTATTACATTTTTGGGTAGAACGATAATAAAATAAAACCCTGTTGTAACTGATTGTGAAATAAAATGCAAAAAATCAACAAAAGCTTGATTTAAATTGATGAATAACGTTTAACAAAAGATTAGATTATTGTTTAGGTATCTACTATAAATCGCAAAGCGCAAAAAGATAAAATGAGCAAGTGTAAAAGGTAGTAATAGAGCCGGTGCAATCGGGCAAATTTAAATGTAGATGGATTATTTATTCGTTGTTTTGTGATCCTGTATATCTAAGTAAGGTAATGAAACTAAAACATTGAAAACTTAGACAGCATGTTTTGCTCTGCGTAGGTACGTAGCCATAAAACGTAATATCAGAGAAATTGTATTACAAAAAAAAAAAACATTGCCTATGTACAATAGAAACAAAAAAAGTAGAAATAGGCAGTTAAACAAACGTATTTAGTTCTCAGTACCATTACAGACCAGACAAAGAGAATTATACTTTCAGCTCCACTTGTAATGTTTCGAACATGCAAATTAGGTTCTTTCTGCACTTTTATGTTCCAAAAGCAACGGTCAAGAGACAGCGCCGGTTGCTAAAATATCTTGAAATATACCGTAAACATGTTAAATGACAGTACAAATACACATTACGCTTCTAATTATAAGCAATAAACATAAGTGATATCTTGCTCTTGCCTCAAATTCGTGCTCACAAATAATCATGTGAACTACTAAACCGGGGAGGTTGTAAGCGGTACAGTTGCTGAACGTGTGAATAACTTGACATAGTAATACATAGTTAAGTGTGGTGGCAAACAAATTGTATTGAATGCGCAAACGCAACCTTACGAGGTGTTTTGAGTATTTGCCGAAGACGATTTGATATACAGCGTACACAAGGGTCCCCGAGAAAATACATTATTTAACGAATGTCTTCCACAGTATCCAGTTTCTAAGCGAGCTCCAGCTCTGTAAATAAAACAAACAGTTACAGTGGCTACAGTCCACTAGACGCCAACACATTCCAGTTTCCTCAAAAGGATTAGTTGGAAAACGACATACGTGCAGTTACGTCTAGTTAGGTAAATGCATGGCTAACGACTTTCCCATCTGGTCAGTAATAAAAGTGAACACAGTCAGGTTAAAATCTATAATGAATCAACATTACTCGCTGCAGACAAATTATTGGCGTGAGCGAAGAAAAAGCTGGACTTGAAAGTGTATCATTTAAATAAGCGGCCAAGGGAGTGTATTAACGCTATCTATAGCATTATATATTAGCATGATAGTTGATAGCTGAGGGGCAAGTGAGTGCAGCAATTATCGGTGAATTCCTAATGGCGTTGATTTTATCACGATCGAATACAGCCTACCGTTGTTGCATCCAACGGAATTGTGTTCAATAAAGCACTGTGTCAGTTAGCGGTAGCGGGGCTTTTTTTCCTTAGCCTTATCCAATCCACCATGCTCCGCTGCGCGGCCATTCGCCAGGCCGGGCTTAATCGCGACTAATAGACGCGGCTCGGTATTAGGGCCGTTGGTGGGAAGGCGTTGACAGTGAGAGAGAGAGAGAGAGAGAGAGAGAGAGAGAGAGAGATGTTTATTTACACATATTCGATACACAGGAAATACATTTGACAGGAAAAGATACAAATAAAAATCATCGAATAGTATAAATTGGGCCCCACTCAGCATAATGTTGCGGCAAGCCGCAACGCTGTTTTTCAGTGGGACCCATTTAAAAACTAAACACAAAAAAAAACAACACATTGTGATGACAGTGCAAAGATAGCTATGCTAATAATGTTTGGTGTTGAATAGAAACATCTACACTATGAAATAATCATGACTATTTGATATGAAAGTCACAAGCGGAATATATTTTTTTCAACATAGTAGGCGTAACATTTAAAAGCAAACCTAAAAACAAAGGAATAATCAAATCTGAAAATTTCTCTTTATCGATTTAAAATATGTTTTAACAATGTTATAAGAAACTACGGTTTATGATTTATTTTTAAAATGTTAATATGAACGATAATTTACTGAACAAAATAAAGGAATGGAAATCTATAAAGTTTCTAATCAGGTAATAATACTTTGAAATCTGTTGAACTATCATGACTGATTTCGCTAAAATGTGTTCGCAGATTTGCAGTAATTTCGGAGCCCATTTTGTGGCACATGAAAAAAATAATTGCGCTGCGTTTAGAAAGCAAAAGTTTTGGTCTAACACTGTAATAAAGATCAGGCTCACTTTTCATTTCGACGCCTTAATGATAATATCAATGTGTGCTGTACGAAGCCACAACAGCAAAAAGTAAATTTCAGTTGTGATTTTAGTTCTCTCACCTCTCTATCTTCTGTCATCTATCTATTTGTTAATTCTACATTCATATATTTCGTACTAAATACAAACTGAAATATAGATGCACAGAAAAAACACCAGAAAAAAGACCAATGCTGGGAATCGAACCCAGGTCCTCAGCATTCCGTGCCGCGTGCCATACCCCTACACCACCACTGGTCTAGAGATTAGACACGAATCTTTCCTATACATCATACATTTCAATCTGCTAAATCATCACCTTATGCAGTGACAAGCGCACATCTATGTTACACCCTCATCGAGAGATTTTAACACTCCTTCGGAACTAACCGCTCACCTGGACAAGAGATGGCGCTACTGTGCAACTTTTAAACAAGTTAGCTATGAAGTATTTTTTTTTTTTTTTTTTTTTTGTACTTATTTTTTCAACTTCATTGGATGACCGTAAAAGTAATAAAAAAAAATGAAGTTGAAAAAATAAGTACAAAAAAAAAAAAAAAAAGATACTTCATAGCTAACTTGTTTAATTCTACATTCCATTGTTAGTATACTTTTGAATGATTCACGGAGTTCAAAATCTTTGTAAGTTTTAATTGCAGTGTAATCCGTGTAACACCATTACATAAAAAGTATGTATGTATGTATGTATGTAAACTCTTTATTGTACAAAAATAAGGAAAAAAAGAAATACATTATTGACAACCGTTGAAATGCATGTACAAAGGCGAACTTATCCCTTTAAGGGATCTCTACCAGTCAACCCTTGAGTGGATGAAAGGAGTATTTAGTAAGGGACCGACAAAGAGTAAGTCAAAATAATACAGTCGGACAAAGCAAAGGCTACAATACAACTTTTAGTAAATACAATACATAAACTCATAATATAAAGAAACCTAATATAAATATACTACCATATACAACAAAGTATTGATACTAAACAAGAAATTACAAAAAACATGCAACTTAAAAAGTAAAACGCAGGAGATATAAAGTGTTCAAACCATAGGGATGTTGACACCATTAAAAAAATAAATAAATAAATGAATAAATATTAGGGGACAATCTTACACAAATTGACTTAGTCCCAAACTAAGCAAAAATTGTACTATGGGTACTAGACGACGATAAACATACTTATATAGATAAATAAATACTTAAATACATAGAAAACATCCATAACTCAGGAACAAATATTCGTGCTCATCACACAAATAAATGCCCTTACCGGGATTCGAACCCAGGACCTCTTGCTTCGTAGGCAGGGTCACTACCAACTAGGCTAAGGCGCTCGTTAAAGAATTTGAAGTCACGACTCCAGTAAAAAAATGCTTTATTTCAGCCCCGAAAGCCAGATTAATTTTCGATTAAATGCAAAATTAGAATTTTGGTTGCTTTAAAACAAATAAATAGTTGATTGAGTATGCGAACAATGACGTCATATGTCGCTATTGTCATTCAAACTCTATGGGACATGGTGTTTTGACAGCTCATAAAAATAACGTCAGTTGATTGGTGGTGTCAACATTCCTATTGTAACTGAGAACCCTACTCCTCTACTCCTAGGAGAGCATTGCTTTAAAATATTTGTATCATACGAACGTGAGAAGATTACAACATCACAGCGCACCCGATGATTGCTTTTAAGCTAACGCAAGGAAGTTAGCATAGATTGATAATTAAAAATTAATACTTCGGTTTCTTGCACCGCAAAGTAACATCATCGTAGTCTGCGGTATCAGTGATCGAAGTTAAGACATTCCGCTTGCAATCTCGGAAACGTGACCGCTGCTCTTGTTTGCATTGCGGTTGAAATGGCTATAAGCGGACGAAAGTTTCAACCTACATTGTGGATTGAGCACGTATATCACTTGACAATTTCTCTGGTTTGACGCGGGTCACACTTTATTTGTGCCACTGTGCTGCATTACGGAACGAATGCAAAGGTTGTCCGGAAAATGTGTGGCTTAAGATTGATGCATGCGTGTCACGCACTCGGCGAAATTCGCGCGTCGCTCGTGTCGTCGATGTGCAGTGACTATAATACGGACACCAACGACTCGTTCCCATATTTAGAAAGGAATTAAAGAAACTTATTCAACCACATCGCTTCTGGGCTAGTTAGTTGCTCAATCTCCTTGGGGGGTCCACTTGTTTTTCTTTATGCTAAAAAACACGATCATCTTAACCCAGTTTATTGAAAGCAAATGAAACATCAAAATAAGACGTTGTTTTGTAAATTATGTTTACGATAGTTACTTTATCAATAAATAACTTCCAATTGATTCAGATTAATTCGAACATATACAAGCTGTTTCCCGCAACTTCATTTGCGTCTCGTGAGAATTTTCTAATAAATCATAAAATAATCTTTTATTAATCAGGGATAGCACTTCTATAAATGAAATAATTGTTAAAATCGATTTAATCGATTCAGTACTTCCAATTACCTCCTACATACAAACAGATAAACCAACAATCAAATTAAAATTACCTCTTTATCGTGGATGGTCTATCTATGGATAAGTATAAAGGAGATTAAAAATCTCAAACTTCTAAGTTGCTCTTAGGCATCATATTCTCTTAACGAAAGCTGTAAATAAGATGGATTATCATAAAAAATATTGAAGAACCAATACGATGATATTTTGTGAGCAAAAAGCTTTCAAAGTTGCTTCAT
Organism: Archips crataeganus; assembly: GCA_947859365.1. Classification (NCBI taxonomy): domain Eukaryota; kingdom Metazoa; phylum Arthropoda; class Insecta; order Lepidoptera; family Tortricidae; genus Archips; species Archips crataeganus. Next base: position 11,137,076 of record OX402060.1, read on the forward strand.
ATGAAACTGCAACACGTACTCCTTAACTTACGAAGTTATTTGATGACAGTAACAAACACAAAGCAACGTTATGACAGGTCATGATTCATAACAGATTCGCGGATGGCGGCATATCGGGGAAGCGATCGAACGTGCGGCACTCACGGCTTTATATATATCGTGACACCGCTATCTCGGATAACTGGGAACAAATCTAGGATCTCGTGGAAAACCTCTCGCGGTACAACACTCACGCATTCAAGAATTCACTCTATAACTAATCTTATCTAAGCTCAATCTTTTTATCTTTATTGGAGGAAGGCAACCGAGGTAGCGCTGTGGCGGGAAATTTACGGTCAGTGTCTTCAATTGGGTGTTAAAGTTTTGCGATATCACGTCCATAATATTTAATGATACAATGTTATAATAAATTTGTATCATAGGTAATAAGATAACAGGTAAACTATCATGTTCTTAATATTACTAAGATTCTTTGCTCGTGTTTGATTTTTGTTATCTCTAAGGGTTTATAATAGGTATAAGACGGGACAGAACTTCATTATTTGGTACATTTTTAAGATGTCTGCAATAATTCAATACGTAGTGCAGGAAATTTCGTCTCTTAAGATTTTTATAAAAACTCATAGCAAATTTTAAGACTTTTACTTTAAGAGTAAACTTGTTTTTAACCGACTTCAAAAAAAAGAGGAGGTTATCAATTCGTCTGTTTATTTTTTTTTTTGTATGTTTGTTACGCGATTACTCCCTCAATTGTGAACCGATTTTAAAAAATCTTTTTTTGTTTGAAACAGTATACTGCTGAGGTGGTCCCATTGGCACCAAGTTAAGATCTGATCATGGGATCCTACAGAAATCGAGGGCAACCTTCAAATTTTACAGGCAAACCTATAGTGATTTTAACATTTTTAGTATCAAGTTATTTGCATTCAGAAAGTATCATTTGGTAAACTGGACCTGATGAAGAAGACCGTAGATGGCCAACGGAACTCCTCAACGGGTTAAATCTTGCAAGTTAAATTTGACCCACTTCCCGGTTTCCAATTGAGCTGAAATTTTGCAGACATGCGTGAATTGGATGACAATGCAAAATAATTATGACATGGAGCTGATCTGATGATGGAGCTGAAAGATGGCCATAGAAACTCTGTAATAAAACGATACGACCGCATTGAGTTTGAGCTCATTTGATTTGTCTTGACGAGTACTTTGATCCTAGATGGTAACTAGGGTCTGAAGATGGAGTTGGAAGGTGACCATAAGAACTCCGTAATAAAACGACATAACCCCATCGAGTCTGGGCTCGTTTGATTCGTCTTGACGAGTACTTTGGTAACCAGGATCAAAAAGTACAGTCAGCAAAGAGTGCCTGTTGTATCGCATAATGTTGATCATTCTAAAATTTTCTGGCGAAGAATGTTTGGCATACTGTTGAAAGTCCTAAAGCATATTTGTTCGTCCTTATATTGATAACAAGAACATCGAATTACCTACGTTACGTTTTATTACTAATATTAATTCGCCAAAGCAGTCCTAAGAATTGTGTTAGTTATTCACCTAAACTATAGTAAGTAGGTATGGCAATAAAAAATACCTACAAACCACCTCTCGCTTAACCTTATTAGGTTCGTTAGTTATCTTGCGTCCCGTAGAGTGGGAATGGAAGTTCAGGCAGCGGAGGGGGGCTCGGGGGGCGAAGCCCCCCGCTATAAAAAAAATTTCAAACCATCCCCCGTTTAACCTGGTTAGGTTCGTTAGTTACCTTGCGCTCCTCAAAGTGATAATAAAGGGGGGGGCTCGGGGGGCGAAGCCCCCCGCTTTAAAAAAATACTTTGAATCCATTCCCCGTTTAGCCTGTTTAGGTTCGTTAGTTACCTTGCGCTCTTCAAAGTGAAATTAGAGGGGGGGCTTGGGGGGCGGAGCCCCCCGAAATAAAAAACCTGTCAAACCGCCTCCCGTTTAACTTACCAGATTCGTTAGTTATCTTGCGTCCCTCAGAGTGGAAAATGAAGCCTTGGTATTGAAACGGGGGCTCGGGGGGCGGAGCCCCCCGTAATAAAAAACACCTTCAAACCACCCTCTGTTTAAAACCAAACCTGTTTTAAACCCTGTTAGGGGCGGATCTGGTTAGGTTCATTAGTTATCTTACGTCCCTCAGAGTGTAAATAGAAGCCTCGCTCTAGGAGGGGGGCTCGGGGGGCGGAGCCCCCCCGCAATAAAAATACTCTTAAACCACCTCCCGTGTAACCTGGTTAGATTCGTCAGTTATCTTGCGTCCCTCAGAGTGGAAATAGAAGCATCGCTACCGGAAAGGGGACTCGTTGGGCGGAGCCCCCGCAATAAAAAATACTTTCAAACCATCCCCCGTGCAACCTGGTTAGGTTCGTTAGTTACCTTGCGCTCCTCAAAGTGATACTAGGTGGGAGGGGGGCTCGGGGGGCGGAGCCCCCCGCAATAAAAAAACTGTCAAACCGCGTCCCGTTTACCTTACCAGATTCGTTAGTTATCTTGCATCCCTCAGAATGGAAAATGAAGCCATGGTACTGGAAGGGGGGCTCGGGGGGCGGAGCCCCCCTTAATAAAAAACACCTTCAAACCACCCCTTGTTTAACCTAGTTAGGTTCTTACGTCCCTCAGAGTGGAAATAGAAGCCCCGCTGTTGGAGGGAGGCTCGGGGGGCGGAGCCCCCCGCAATAAAAATACTCTTAAACCACCTCCCGTGTAACCTGGTTAGATTCGTCAGTTATCTTGCGTCCCTCAGAGTGGAAATAGAAGCATCGCTACCGGAAAGGGGACTCGTTGGGCGGAGCCCCCGCAATAAAAAATACTTTCAAACCATCCCCCGTGCAACCTGGTTAGGTTCGTTAGTTACCTTGCGCTCCTCAAAGTGATACTAGGTGGGAGGGGGGCTCGGGGGGCGGAGCCCCCCGCAATAAAAAAACTGTCAAACCGCGTCCCGTTTACCTTACCAGATTCGTTAGTTATCTTGCATCCCTCAGAGTGGAAAATGAAGCCTTGGTACTGGAAGGGGGGCTCGGGGGGCGGAGCCCCCGTAATAAAAAACACCTTCAAACCACCCCTTGTTTAACCTAGTTAGGTTCTTACGTCCCTCAGAGTGGAAATAGAAGCCCCGCTGTTGGAGGGAGGCTCGGGGGGCGGAGCCCCCCGCAATAAAAGTACTCTTAAACCACCTCCCGTTTAACCTGGTTTGATTCGTCAGTTATCTTGAGTCCCTCAGAGTGGAAATAGAAACCTCGTTACCGGTAGAGGGGCTTGGGGGGCGGAGCTCCCGTAATAAAAAATACCTTCAAATCACTTCCCGTTTAACCTGGTTAGGTTAGTTAGCTGTCTTGCGTCCCTCAGGGTGAAAATAAAAGCCCCGCTCTTGGAGGGGACGGGGGCTAGGGGGGCAGAGCCCCCCGCTATAAAAAAATCTGTTAAACCATCTACCGTTTCACTTGGTTAAATTCGTCAGTTTATCTAGCGTCCCTCAGAGTAGTAATAGAAGCCTCGCTACTGGAACGGGGGGCTCGGGGGGCAGAGCCTCCCGCATTAAAAAAATACCTTCAAACTACCCCCGTTTAACCTGGTTAAGTTCGTTAGTTACCTTGCGATCCTCAGAGCGTAAACAGAAGCGGGGCTTCGTTTACTGGCTACGCCTACGCATCTTTTTTATACCAATACAACTAAAAAGCCAAAAATAAAAAAATTTAAATAAAAAATAGAACCGCCTTCAAAAACGCCCAAAAAAATATTAAATAAAAATTTAACCGACTATAATGAGCATTATAATATCTTTCTACTAATCTGTTTGAAGTCGGGCCTCAGCTCGAGCCAGCAGGAGTGGACCTAGTAATTAAATTAATAAATAAATATCCCGGGACAATTCACACCAATCGACCTAGTCTCAAAGTAAGCAAAGCTTGTGTTATGGGTACTAGGCAACGGATAAATATACTTATATAGATGATACATACTTAAATACATATTAAACACCCAAGACCCGAGATCAAACATTCGTGTTTTTCATACAAATATCTGCCCCGACGCGGGAACCGAACCTGGGACCTCAAACTTTATAGTAGTAATTTATCTTACCTACCTATTATCCCTATTATACCTACTATCTGTTGGGCTTCTACCACTCCTGCTATCTCGTGCTGAGGCCCGACTTCAAACAGATTAGTAGAAAGATATTATAATGCTCATTATAGTCGGTTAAATTTTTATTTAATATTTTTTTGGGCGTTTTTGAAGGCGGTTCTATTTTTTATTTAATTTTTTTTAATTATTATGCTCAAGAAGACAGACACAATGCGCAAACACAGGGAATATATTGAAGAGCGTAGGATGAAGAACAACGCTTATCTGCGGAATGATGTCTTCACATAGTAAGGTTGATATTATTTAAGGATCAAGTCGTTTATGTTCCCTTCGAAAGATCATTTATATTCATGGTTTAAGACGCTGGAACGTTGTCATAGATGGATGCGTGTTTGAACCGGTTCAGTTCAGGAACTTACGTAGGTAATTTTGCAGACACCCGTGGACGCTCTACATTGCTTCCTGTCTGACATTGTAGTTTCACTTATTTTAATAGAAACCCTTTCTCAGTAAGCTATAATAATACGATAACGAAGCAATATATTATAACTTAAGTAATTCAGGTGCACGCATACATAAATAATGATAGTAATGATGTGACGAATTCAGAATGTAGACACTTTATTTATATAGTAAAATAAAGCATGAACACGGCTCGGACGCTTTTATTTTAATCAGATGATATAAAAAAGTAAATTGTTCATATCTACATTTCCTTTTCGAGACAATCGTGAGTTATGCAAAGAAAGGGCTAGAATGCCGTGGATTTCATATTTGACATGGCGGTCTGCACTTCAGAGGCTAACGAATGAGGTTGTATAGACAATTATACCTGCCCTCCAGTAACTAATGGAGCCCTTATATGGCGGTAGCTCCCTAGAATGGGGTCAACCGCCCACCGACACAACGGTAACAATCGTGAGATTTGAATAGTTATACACAACTTGACTTGACACAATATGATTTGACGTGAATAGACGTATCAATAAGCATTCTAACAGGTGATAACTATAAACACATTAACATTTTGTTTATACGTACATAAATAACAAGTTTTAAAGCAATTTAAAGACTATACATATAATACGCATCGCACACAAAAAGCTCAACGATATTTCATCTATAAAGATGTTAAACATCACAATGCATATCTGAGTTAATGCGATGTTGATGGACATATTACTGGCACTCGACAGTCATCTTCGAGATGACATCATTTGTCACGAAGTAAATTATGTTAAACATAAATATTTCATATAGTTTATGCCAGAGTTATCTCTCATAAAAAGTGAAGTATCTAACGTTTACTGAGAACTGTAATTAACCTCTAGTTCAAGCAGAATGCTACGATACGAGAGAGAATCCGCCTATTATTAAGGTCTACGGAGAGAGTTCAACCGCTTACACGCCCAACTTCCTTGTTAAGAACACGTTAAGGACAATAATTTATACTTATTAGTATCATCATTATATAACGCGTTATTGACTTTGACGACCCCAAAGTCTATAGAGTTATTTTACAAAGGAGACTTAATGGGTGAAAGCAACAGAATTGAATCTGAAGGCCTCATCATCCGGTCTGATAACCTTACCAGCTATTGTAACCGACCTACCACTAACTGAGCAACAATTGAGAATGAAGACTCGGGCGCGTTGAAACGGCCTTTTCATTTTCCTAAATGGGTTGCTAGTTGATTCTGACCATCTGTAGGGTAATTAGGCGTTGTCGGTACTCCGGTAGCATTGTATAAGTTATTGGTGTGGCAACCACAATGGATGGATGCTTTCACGCGTCTTTTCAACTGTCAATAAAGACATTCTTTAGAAATGCGACAATGATGATGCCGGTGTATAATTAATTATGGTTGACGATTAAAAAGAATGAGGCTTTACGAAATGTTTTAAGTGATGAAACAATGTAATGTCAAAATTCTAACCATTAAAATGTCAGAAATCAGTTTCGCTTGATCGAGTCTATAAATTTTCCTTTATTAGTTAATAGTAAGTGTATATTACAATCTTGACTTATTTTTTGAACTCCCTCTGTATACAGAACTACAAAGCGCACATTTTAAATAATACACAGTGCACGTTAACTTACATTCTACTCTTAAAATGCGCAGTTAAGGCACGCGCTCTACAATTTTCTAGTAGCATCCTTTGGATGGTTAAAGCTATTCAAAGTAAAACAGTTACTTAGACAGCATAATATCGGGTGTGCTGTGCGAGATGTGCCTATTGCGCTGAAAGCATAGCGAAATGCATCTTACGCACATTTTATAGCCAAGTCAAGTGCAAGCCATCTTCCCGTTACTTACAAATTCCGAGGCAACCGCACAATGGAGGCGTTCGTTGCTAGACGCCATCGATGGATAATTTGGGCTCGCATTGTATTGCAGCCTAAGGGCCCCGGGGGCATCAGAGGCACCATAATACGAGGAAACTAGTAGACCGGAACTACTGGAACTAGTCCTCAGCTTTAATTGAAACTTGACAAAAAGAACGCAAAAACAGATAAAATTAGTCGTGTTTTATTTGGTACGCGTAAACGGGTGCCCGGAATCGAGACAAAATGGTGTTTTGAGTAATTCAATAAGTGAAGTACCGTTAACTGCCTTTTGTGATTTACACCATGGTGTAAATAACCTCGTGACAAAACGGTTGATCACCGTTAATAAGGCTACAAGTTACCTAGCTAAATGTTAATGTTGTTAGTGTAATAAATAGCATGAGTATTTTATATGACCTTCCTGAAAGCGTCGGCTTTCTACAGAGAGATTGCTAGCGTCTTTGTCCAGCTTACCGCAAGCAAATTCAAACCTCAATGGATCGTGCAAATTTATGGGGGCCGGCACGGTCGCCTAAAGGCTGTACATCAGCCAAGTCAAATGGCGGAAGCAACTCGGAGCATCTCGGATCGCCGCACCGGGGACCGCGAAAATATTACAATCCAGAAATTGCACAACAGAAAACTTTTGCCGGAATGGCTTTTACGGTTCCTTTTTGTTACAAAGGAAATAACTAAATCAAATATTACTTTAGCAAGTCTTGTTAAATAATTTTCACCTAGTTTTCCGATCTAGCAATATTTCAAATTGGATATTAGAAACCAGACTAACGCGTAAATTGTTATAAATTACGCTACAAATCTTTTTAAGAGTAGAATCCGATTCCAGTAACGGTTATGGCCCTTTGTTGAGAAAATTGTGAGTAAAGTAATGGTCATCGTTTTAGATATGGGTGTCAATGAATCTACATAGCCCTTTATATTCTGCATACCATACAATATAGCAGGTAACCATATTTCCATATCGCGTTTCGACCCAGAAACCGAGTCGCGTCGTGAGAATCGCTCGCGGGTCAGCAACGTTAATGTGATAGTCACGAGTGGACGCATCATTGGCGGCTGCACACTTCCACAACGAAACGTCACGTTTGTCAACTTGTTCAAAGGGCTCTTGATCTTAAGATCCCTCTCGAACGAATGTGAACACAGCCATAGCTGTCGTAAGTAAACGAACAGGTAACTAGCTTATTATTCTATTTCGTCGTACCTAAATCAATTTTTGGTGTAAAATTAAAAGAGATGGGAAACATCTTTAAATTACTCCAAAACTGAGGATATTACAAGGAAAGAGAAAAGAAAAATGGCATTATTATAGAAATTTCATATTTATTACTTATAGTGTATTGTTTGAATTAATAAGTTTAACAAGACTTCGCTTCTTGGTTAGTTAGTGCACAAAACGTGACTATGCTACAGCATCTTTTCAGATTCTGGCCCTTCTTGGCCCTAGGTCGTGGCATCTCGGAGCAGGTTGGAATCAATTTGATGAAGAAACCAATGTAACTATGTCAGGAGGTTATAATCCGAGAGAGCCCGTCGCAGTCCGTTACTTGCAGTTCGCGCGGCCACGCGAAATTACACAAACCAATCATAAGGCAGGTGACTGCCGCGACCCTAGACGGTAATGCACAATTTTACGAAAATTGTTCTTGTGTTACCGGTTTAATACCGGATGAAAATTAATATAGTTTTTAGGAGACTAGACCCAGTTTGTAAAGTGAATTTTCAAATGGGTATTCTTACAAATTAACCATTTGTTGCATTCCAATTGTGTGATCCATTCCATTTTATCCAAAACAAAAAATAGATCTGGATTGGGGATAAATGATAAGATTGATAGGTACTTATACTCCAACTCAAATCCTTAAAATGCTAATTACTTAATCCAAACTAATATTATGAATATGAAACTACGTGAGACTCACTCATAGTGAAAATAAACGGATCACACACGTCATAAAACGAGTTTAACTCGACATGTTTCGGGCTAAACTGTAGCCCTTCCTCTCGGAGTCGCACGTCACGGCGGCTGCCAAACGCGCGTTTGGCAGCCGTGAGTAATCCGTTTATTTTCACTAATATTATGAATGAATATGAAAATGTGTTTGTTTCCATTTCCTGAAAATATTCTCGTGGGTTATAAGGCTAAAATGGCTAGATGGATTTGAATTAAGTTTGGAATGGAAATAGCTTTTAGTTACCTTGAATTTAAATATACCTATTTTTTATTCCGAAAATATCTTAAGGTAGTAATAATAAATTCTACGATGAATATGTAGATGCCTAGATCAATATACCTAGATATTTTTCTGGCACGACCGACATATGGTTAGTGTTTGACAAAATAATAATATCGAAAATCCTGTTATCGATAAGTACCACTTCAACGTCATAGAGGAATAAGTACATAATATGTAGTAGCTATTCGGAAATTTTCACAATGCCCTACAACTTTATCGGTGTAATAAAAAGGTGGCAAAATAGTTATACCAGCGTTAAAAAAATAAATATTTTTAAACTGCAGACTTTTGTAATTATTTGCTTTGCTTAATGTGCAATGCAAAATAATTGACAGTGATTGATGTCAAACACTAACCACATATATCGTTCGTGCCAGAAAAATATCTAGGTATACTTAACAAGCAGCGCATCGTATATCAAACAACATCTACATACACTAATATTATAAAGCGGAAATATTTGTATTTTTGTATGTAACGAATAAACTTAAAAACTACTGGACCGATTTCAAAAATTCTTTTGCCGTTAGAAAGCTACATTATCACTAAGTGACATAGGCTACTTTTTACTGCGGGAAAATGCCTTTTCCTACGGGAAAAATAAATTATCGCGGGCGAAGCTGCGGACGGAAGGCTAGTAGTTAATATTTGAATTATTCATATTATTTGGTGTAGTTTTTACCTGGATCCTGTACTCCTAGCACAGGATCCAGAGTCAGGAATTTTTCTAGTAAGCATTTGTTATAAAATAAACTTTTTTTTTTCAAATTGGACTAATGTTGGTACAATCGAAATATATTCATTGCAATGATCACTAAAGATGGCAATGACAAAAATTTACTATGATCGATTAAGGTATTTTTTACTTTAAATCTTGTTACTAAAGGCGACACGATAGGTTAATCGACAGCGTTCGGAGCATAAAACGAGAACTCATAAATTGATGGTATTTTCAGACGTTAACAGATACATCAAAAGTGTCGGTCATTGGGAATAGCCTATAGCGAATTTTCAATCAGTTGCATCGTACATCTACGTCAGCGTGCGGGACGCTGGATTGACGCGGTCGGGTAATCTGCGTCCAACATCGGCATGGGTTGCATGTGGTCATTACCCTAACAGCGCATTGGCGTAGAGAGAGGGACATCCATATTTATCTCCAAGAAATGTCTCGTAAAAGAGCAGGAAGCAGAATATGGTTATTGGATATCCTGTGTCATTTACCCCGTTTCTTTAGTGCATAAGAGTGTTGTAGAAGTATATACAGCGTGATGAAATTAATGAGAAATATTTTAGCAGATGGTTCAGCAAGTTTGACTCTGAACAGGGGTAAAAATAATTTTCAGGAAATTTTAGTGGTAGTTGACAATTGTTTACCATATAATATTGACCGATGTTAAAAGTGTACCTACGGAGTCAAAAAACCGGTAATTACAGGGATGTTCAGACAAGCTAATCCAACCATCTGCTGAGATTAGTATGAACCTATCTCAGCATAACCATTTCCTCTGTTTCATGATCAAATATAATTTTTTCTAGCTATTTATAACCTTTTTAAAACGTAAAAGGCAAGTAGTTAAGTTAAGACAACAACATTGGGCTTTGCTTTCAAAGCTTTCCTTATAGAAGAACTCATACGATTATTTGTTCAATATAACAAAAATATCTTCGGTGGCAAGTTGCATTTAGCACGATCGAATCGAAATATTGAAGCAAACTAAAATCTAAACTAAATCGCAAACGAAAACAGATACAAAAGCGTCTATTTTTTCTGCAAAGATAAATGGAAAGATAAACAGCAGGCATTCAGGCATTGCGAGAGCTTTTATAATTGACCAAGGAGTCTAACAATTGCCCGGTACTCTTATAATGACTCCAAATAACAGGGTTCGCAAACAGTGATGCTTCATAGGATGTTATTTCTAACAGCTAAATAATAGTAAGGTGGCAGAAATATCGCGTACCTAGGCCGGGAATGACGATAGAGCTCCCGTAGGAGTTAATATTACTCGATTCTATTTGCACCAATCTCGTACATCACTTGAGATGTCTGCACCATAGTTAATGTAAATGCAATTTGAAAGCACGTATCGATACCTTAGTTCACACTCATACTAAATACAATGAACTGCACATACAAATTAGTACTGTATGTCTTAGTAATACAGTGCTAATTTGTATGTGCAGTTCATTGTAAATAGTATGAGTGTGAACTAAGGTATCGAATTATGTGGTGTTTATTTTTGCTTCAAAATTCTTAAATGTCTGAATCTGCTTAGCGCTGAGTCAAGTGTATTGATATATGCCTGTAACGTAACATCAGAGATGATGCGACGCACAACTTGTATAACATAGCACTATAACGGCATGTGACAGGTGAGGACCTCCGCCATCCGTGGCGGGAACTCTCCACAAGCCATTACGAAACAACTACAAAGAGCCTAGTCTCCCCTCAACGATTTGTGGTTTCAGCCTCGAGGGGAATACAGACGTTAACTGCTAGCTCATTTCCACTTCGGATTTAAAGCAAACCGCAGCCACTTCGCGCCCGAGTCGGGACCGCATGCAGGTACGTCGGCGGACGACTTTATGAGCCGTTAAGTCATCAAAACCTGGTTCCGCAACAGTTTATCATTTTATAAGCCGATTTAGAGCATGTAGGATGTTTTATAATGCATAAATCACGTTAGCAGTAATAGCTTGCCGACAGCGCTTTTAAAGAAATATGATGACACGAATTAAATGATTTGTAATAGCATTTTAAGATTTGCGCAGCAACAGCAGCGCCTTGGGGGTTCTGATGTATTAAGAAGATAACGAGAATAACTATGAAGTGGGATGTTAACGACTTTTCCCTGAGATACTAAACGTACAAAGATAAATCGATTAAAAAAAGATAGATCGCACGTGAAGAAGTTAAGAACAAAAACAGCTAATCTAATCGTAGAAAAGCAAACGCATACTTGCATCAGAATAAGTGGGGCTTGCGATCGTCAACTATCACGGAAGATAGAAAAAAACAAACGTTTCCGAGTCGAGTATCGCACGGCATATCCGTCTTAATGGAGTAGAGCAGTAGTCTATAACAATACTCGGTGAGACGCATGACAAAAACTTAGCAAACACAATAAGCAGCGGTTCCCGACCTTGCATTTCACCTCGGAACTGGGCTGTGGTCGTGCCCGAAGATCCCACTTTGCTGAATGTCTCAATTACATCGTCATCCGTAATATACCGTTGCTAGTACCGCTCAACTGTCATAATATTGTAATAAAAGAGAAGACCATAATAGCAGTTTTAGGTAAACAGCGTCGCTTTAAATAAACCATGTCATTATCGGCTTCACAGCTATCGAATTCTTACCGAATCATATTGAAAGTAATTGTGCCCTTAATAAAGCTACAAATTACGTTCCCGTTCAATTATGTTACATTTGAGCGTTACCGTAGCGCATAATCTTGATAATGCAGGCATTACATACAGCAACAAAACGAAAAGAAAGGCCGCTGCAGTGAATAACTCATACGAAAGTAATTTAAATAATTACAACTGTTACATCGGTAGAAGGTATTCGCAATAAGTATTAGTTGAATAGTCAATAACGCGTGGGAAAATAATGAAATATAACAGGATTTCAAGAGCGACTTGGATGAATAAGTAAACAATACATTTGTTACCTCCACGTTTTTTCTTATCGCTACAATAAGAAACTATTTGTAAATAACAATGTTATTTGAAATTTATGCAAATTCACCTTTACGTGGGAAAATAACGCAACTTTCAAATCGATAATCGTAGTAGAATGAGTACTTTCCCTGAAGATGAAAACTGCGAAGCCGAAAGCAAGGGGTTAGCGTTAGATGCTCGCGCGCATGTAGACCGTATCGGCAAGAGAAGCCGACAAAACGGTGCTTCACGCCCAACTAAACCACGCAACTTTGGATATACAATAAGAAGATAACCATTATAATTTATTCGCGAAATTGGCTACGACTATGGAAACATTATTTACGGTAGCAATCTTAAAGGCTAACAAGAAGAAAGTGACTGTATATACGTAATATAAAATACCTATGAGCTGTAGTTTTTAAGACTAACGTGTAGAATTGGATAACAGGCATTCGCAAAAAAAAAAACAACATTCGAGCGGTACTTAATTAATTATGTAGTACCTGGGCGACCGAGCTCCGCTCGGGCTGAAACTCGGTACCAAACGTTTTCCCAGAGATAAGACCAAGCTAGACCAATTTTTCATCCCCGAAAACCCCCATACACCAAATTTCATCGAAATCGTTGGAGCCGTTTCTGAGATTCTGATTTGCTCTGAGATTTTGATTTGACAAGAATTGCTCGTTTAAAGGTATTAGATTAGATAGATTACTAGCTGCTACCCGCGGCTTCGCTCGCGTAAACATTAGGTCCGGCAGTCGAATTGAAATTTCGGGCATTCCCAAAAACTCCCGTGGGAATTCGCGAAAATTACATCGAGCTCCTCATTAACGTTGCATAAAAAACACCCGTGCCAAATTTCTTGTCTCAAAATCCGGCGGTTAACATTTCAGAATTTTATTCTGATTCCGTGGAAATGTCGGATATTATAATGTTTTTTTTTATGATAACTTATTTTATTTGAAACTTAAATAGGTAGTTAATGAAACTTTAGAAATACGAGTAATCGGATTTATTCATCATTTGAAGGGCTACGGAAAGAAAACGTGTCTAATCAATCACCCAAGCAACTTTTTGAGTTATACGGTTTGAAAGTTAGTCATCAAGAACAAGTACAGATCACAGTCACAAGAGTTGGCTCGAATGGAATGAACGAAAGCAATGTCACTTTGACATTTTTGTAGGAAAATGACTGATGCATGACATTTTCATATTTATGTGAAGTGTATTCAAATAGGTAACACATAGATACTTTCATTCACTCATTCGATCCATTCGTGCCAACTCTTGTGAATCGACCTGTACTATTGGTAACCATTTCTTTAAAAGTGAAAAAATATATATTCTTTAATTCAATCCATATTTAATTCAATGGTAAGTCATACTACGTTGCGATCTCTACAATTTTGAGATTAAAATTTCAATTTTCAAAAAAGGTGACTAGACATGTTCTTACCGTGGACCCTTCATTTGTACCTACCTACCTACCACGCAATAGCAATGCAATACAAAATAAAAGCTTGTGATGACGCATGATTTGTGTCAAATTAATTCACACCTTTGGTTAACAATAGTGCCCGAATTAATGCTAGCCAAAGATAGCGGTATTATGCGTACGCCGTGTAACTAAGTGTCGCTTCGTAGGCGTTTGTTTGAATAGTGAAAATGCGAGACAAAAACTGACCCAGATGTGTTAACAGGTGGCTTCGTCCGTGCCCGAGCCTCCGGAACCGGACATGTTTTTACGAACGCGATTATATTTGGTTAGATCTTCATTTCCGTAATAATTAGATTTTCCGGAAAATTTTCTATCACGATCTGGTAATTAAAAGTTAATACTTCTTTAATTTCATTGCTTTAATAATAGGTAATTATATATGCTGAAGTTTGTTGTGGGTTTCGTTTGTCACCCTTCGGGTACGAAATCTTAAAAATCCTATTCTAATCCTATCCTACTAATATTATAAATGAGAAAGATTGTGAAAATGTTTGGATGTTTGAATGTTTCTTAGTCAAACACGCAATAACGGCTGAACGGATTTAGATGAAACTTGGCGTACAGCTAGACAAAGATTTGGATTAAGACATAGAATACTTAACATCACGGTATTAGTTCCCGTGGGATATTTTACTTTGCACAAGAATAGAGGGCGCTGTTCAAGAACGTTATACTTTAAAAATATTCCCGTAACCTTTTTTCAGAGATCTCTGACACAGGCGTAGCCGCGGGATAAAGCTAGTGAACATATAATTGATATTCTGAATTGGCATGAACATAATTAATTCATAACAGAACCAATCATTCATTAATGAAATACCACTGTTAATAACAAAACATCAAAAACGAAACCAAGGAAAATAAATACATCTTATCAATTTGATCCAGCGCTATGAATCAATGCGTAATAGTAAATAGCGAGAAAACAATGCCCGAAGATATTTATCAGACGTGCAAACGTATGCGAGCCGCCTCTACCATCTGACAAGACAGCCTCAGGCTGATGAATCTATGTAGGCTAATGAATAGGCGAATCATCTAACTTCTTTGATACACTGATCGTCGTAAACGTAAACCTTTTGGGAGAATTCGCAGCAGAAGAATGGACGATAAAATTGACAATTACGAGCCTTCATTTCAATTGATCTAGAAACGAATGGGAAACGAAAATATTTAATTGGATTCGGTTTTGACTCTCCCATGACTTTGAAATTTACGTAAGAGATAAAGCCAATTCTGCATGTGAAATTTTATATTGACTATTCAAATGAAGACACGAATATAATTAAAATGACAGAAAACTACTTGCTGATTTAATGATAACATTCTCCTTTGTATGTGAAGTTCGTTCACTCTTCTACTGTTTCAGCTTTTAAAGCTTATTGTCTGCACTCTATCAACTTACTTAATGCTTACCTATTCTGAAGGCACTTTCATATCTCAAGATACACAGGCATCTTAAGTCAATATTACAATAAAGGAAAGACTTTGAGAGATTAAATTTTAATTCGTATGCATGAACATGCAATTACAGGTACCGCGAGGCATAATTCACTTGGCAGTGCAACCAAGAGTCTCGAGGGTCTACAAACAGCCAGTGCATCTGCATAAGAGAGGTGCAGGAAAGTGCGCGTGCTGTTCTATTGACCTAGTGTTGCAACCTACATAGAATGCCAGAGCCGCGATTAGCAGGCGAATGTGATGCAGGGTCGCTGTTGTAGAATTTAATTAGAGGTACATGTACGTAGATATCCTAAAGTTTCTAAACGGATTTGACCAACATTGTTATACGGCTATTGTTAGTCCCAAACTAAGCAAAGCTTGTACTATGGGTACCACCTGCTAGACAACGGATAAATATACTTATATAGATAAATACATACTTAAATAAATAAATATCGCGGGACAATTCAAACCAATTGACCTAGTCTCAAAGTTAGCAAAGCTTGTGGTATGGGTTAGTAGTATTATGTAGATAGATACTACTTAAATACATATTAAACATCTAAGACTCGAGCACAAACATTCGTATTTTTCACACAAATATCTGCCACGACCGGGAATCAAACCCAGGACCTCAAGCTTCGCTAGTCAAAATGTACTTAAGCGCATCTTTGTGCCAGTGATTGTTAAAAACTGTATTTTACAGTACTAATTTGGAATATTTTTTGTTGCAGGTAACATACCTACATATCTTCTTACAATATCAAAACGTAACCTAATTGGTGAGTAAAACTAGCTTGCACAATGAACAAGTGGTTATAAAAATGTGTCAAAAGGCTAATATCCACATAATACTGTAACTCCAATTGAAGAAGAAAGCTCATAAAAACGCGTTTACACCACCGCAGAAGCCACATTCTTCGCGGCGTTGCAAAAAGTTCGCAAAGGAGCAATCTGTTGGAAGGCTAAGGTGCTTTTTCAGTTGAAATTAGTAAGGCCTAAATAATTGCAGAAAATGGCAACGATCGCTATTGACAAAAAGTTTATGACGCGGTTAACAGTAAATTCTTGGTTAAAAAGCAGCACACCAAGACGATGAAAAAATAAAAATAATTTTCGCCGCCATGATTGTTTCAAAATAACGAAAGCTTTAAAGCGCTTTTCTAAAGGTGGTTCAAGGGCATAGATGAGCAAGAAACATCAGCAAGTTAGGTTTTGTGAAATCTCAGTCAAATTAAATATCTTAGACAGAAGAAGATAGCATTTTAAGGTTCAGTTAGCACTTTTAGCTCGGGTTACAATATTGTTATACAATGATTTTAAGTTTCAACCGTCGTCGCCTTAAAATTCCAGTCAACCAGGAATGTCACAGTAGGACGTTTCATTACAATTTCAAACAAAACGGTTACAATTGTAATCACCTTAAATTATACAAAGTAATAATAATTTTAACGCAGTAAGTAGCACATTTTGAATTTACTTTTTTCTCGATCATTTACATTTTATAGTTATCATACTTGCCCCACTATTATATTTGGTCCAATTGACCGCGAAGGAAGTTAAAACATTTTTTCCAAGTCCTACACGATTGACCAGTTTAAATATCTTAACGTTCAAAAATGCAGCTAGTTTACTGCTACAAAGGAATGAGTAGCTAGCGTAATCGTAATTACCGGGGCCCGAGTGACCGGAGCTAATGCACCGATAAATTGGTAAGAGTGCTGAATCTGTGTGAATACTTTTTAACCAGCTATGTAACAGAAGCTAAGCCTCCGATTGGCTATAATACTTGTCTGTTTCTTTTTCTGCGGCGCCCCAGTACGTATCGGTGACGCCATGTGAGCATAGTACGAATTAGTTTCGACACTTTCCCATTTCGTCGCGTTATTGTTTGCGGAATTGAATTTACATGGGCATTCTCATATTAGGGTTAATGGGTATCGGGATTGCTTGAGAGTCTCATGGATTCGCAATGAGTAACATTCATTTATTTTGGTGGAAACTGTAGTTCTTTTAAAATTCAATGAACATGACTAAAACTTTTGTTTCAAGTGTAGACTTAAGCAATAAGGTCGACCTTATTAGGAGCCCTGGCACCGGTCGTGATTTCGGATCAGAGCACTCATTGTTTGCGCCAAATAGAACAGTTAAGGTTAAAGGGGCGGCCACATTTTCGGCGTCCGCACCGTGACAAGCACCTGTCAAAGTGTACACCACGCTCGGAGACGCTCCAATGGGCATAGTAGACCTTAGAGTATTACGAATGATAAGGTTGGTTCAGGATTGGATAACAGTTATGTAGATTAGTATTTCAAATCAGAGTTGAGGTAGTCAAAACATTAAGTTCATCATCATCATCCCAGCCTATAATATATCCCAGTGCAGCGCACAGGCCTCCTCTTAGAAAGAGAGTGCTTAGGCCGTAGTTCCCATGCGAGCCCAGTGCGGATTGGGAACATCACATAAACCATTGAATTTTTTCGCGGATGTGTGTAGGTTTCCTCACAATGTTTGCCCTTTACCGTAAAGCTCATGGTAAATTTCAAATGTAATTTAGCACATTAATTCTGAAAAATTCAGAGATGCGAGCCCGGGCTAGAACCCACGACCGACCTAAGCACAGTGCCCAGCGGGAGAATGCATGCTCCTCTCCCGGCCTTCCAGCAAATGGCTGAGGCAGGACACTGTGGGTAGATTAAGTCCCCTCCCTACCCCTCCCCTCCTCAAAATTTAAAGCACACGTTTTTGTTTTGATAACCAATAGAGAAGGGGACTTCTGACCGGGTTTTTTAGTCCGTGCAAGTCGGACACTGTCTG
The DNA here is from genome assembly GCA_947859365.1 of Archips crataeganus. NCBI lineage: Eukaryota > Metazoa > Arthropoda > Insecta > Lepidoptera > Tortricidae > Archips > Archips crataeganus. The sequence goes on from OX402060.1 coordinate 11,155,191, forward strand.
GGCCCTCCATTCCCAGTTCGTCCGAAGGGATTTTTCCCGAGCACAAGTCACCCTTCCAATCCTTAAAGTAAAAAACAGCAAAGACTTCGCGTCTTTGGCCCCTCTGGCGACTCAATCAAAAAAAAAAAAAAAAGAACCCATGACCCTCTGCTTGAGAGGCCATAGGTGAAACCACTAGGCTAACACTAGTGAAATGTGTGTTATTTGACAGTATCGAAAAGGTTTTCATAACCCACCAATTGTTAATACTACCTATGGTTCGTCTTAATATAATACGTGTGAAAAAAAAAATTGCTTGTCAGAATTGACTTCGTATTTACTTATACTTAATATACTTCGACAAAGTTTCCAATTAACAAATCGCATTGGGTTTTAGATATATAAAAATACCTATTTATTATTTTATAAAACATCATAAAATAAAGTTGCATGAATGCTTTTAGTTTGTAACGAAGCTGTAAATAAAATGAGATAGGTTACAAAAAATTGTTAAGAACAGACTTTAGTAGCACCATTCTACTTTGGGTTTGCATTATCTTTCTAAGAACAAGTGAAACATTCACATTGATTTAGATTAAACAGACAATTCACGATCAGAACTGTATGTATTTTGCTTCTGGTAACAAAGGTGAGCGGTAGAGTTAGGTCAACGATCAACAGGTTCAATTATAGATAGAGATCTGTAAGAAACAGCTATGGGTCAGGTCAGAGGAACGCTACCATAGTAGTTCCTGTGACACTTGTTAAGTCAGGAGGAGCACAATTTATTTTAAGAATGTTAAGTTGGGAATGTTAATCTGTAAATAACATTTAAAATTAAGTTTAATGTTGATTACATTCATTTATTTAAAATACATTTGGCTGAAACAGTTCATACTCGCTTTACAGAGTCGTTTTAAAGTAAATCGTATCGTATAAAATCATTCAAGGGCGTTAATTTAATAAAGATATTTTGACTTTCGTTTAGAACCTACAGATCAATTTTTTAACTAATATGGTTGATCTAGTAATGACAAACTTTACATTGGGGCATCTACCCACGGGCGTAAAAAAGATAGTTTTATAAGAGTACAACTTTATAAACTCGTACTAGCAAAGTTGTTGAAGCATAATAGAATCCGTATAATACAACCTAATGACACTTAAGTATGAAACATCATATCACTTTTTACTATATAACGGACCTAGTTCGTAATAAATTACAGCTTATATTAAAATTAATAAGGACGAACAAAAAGCAGCCGCACAAGATTATTGCGAGGAAAAACGGGTGCACGGGGTTCATCGCACCGGGTCTCTCCGGGCTGTTCCCACAAGCACCCGCGATCCCCGCGATGGTAATAACGCTATTCACAATGTGTAATAAGTTTTACTTGATTCGTGCATAAAAAGGCAAATTACTGGAGTACAAGGATTGTAGAAAATTCTAACGGAGCTAATTCACACGGCAAATCCAACGGGATTTCAAATCAGAACTAAAGCTTTTAATTACACGAAAAACAGGACAATTTTGTGGGTCGAACTGTAAACACGCATTTACATCCAAATAGGGGGAAATTAATACAGGCCAAGTTGAAAGTTTATGTGCCGTGGAATCCATCGGAATACAGATGCTTTTAAACGTAGCCCAATTAAATGGTATGACAAGATAACTGTATCGGTATTGGCCATTTTGAACCCAAAACAGGTGCCGCGAGTTAACTACCTGCGTGTCCTTTTAACCTACAAAGTTTAGGTACTTTCTCACCGAAACACAGCTGAATTCAATTATGTACAAAGAAAATTATATACGTTAATATGAAGCGTTTAAACAGTGCGTGATTGGAGTTACGTCTAACAAGCAGTAATTGATAGAGGTCTAGTCTTTGTTAGATAACGAGTGTTATTATTATCTATTTGTCGAGCAGTTGGTCCGTTCAAAATGTTTGAATACCCGGAAGCGTCACCATAATGGCGGCAGTGTTTATCTTCACGCGATCTGGGATCACTTTCTAATGTAAAAAATAGGATTTAAATCAATGTTACATGCCTTAGAGGTGGACAGAAGACTATTATGTGATCAGAGAGGTGATGACCATAATTTATACTGTCACAAGTGTTTTAAAATTAATAATAGGATTATTCGTAATTGTAAATGACAATTTAAAAAGCTATGGTAGACAAATCATAAGGATTATTTAAAATAAGTTTTTGTTAAAAAATCTATTTTTAATACAAGCTTTTTTTGCTGACTGTACTTTTTGCCTCTAGTTACCAAAGTACTCGTCAAGACGAATCAAACGAGGCCAAACGCGATGGTGTTACCGTTTTACTACGAAGTTCCTATGGTCAACTTCCAGCTCCATCTTCAGACTCTGGTTACCATCTAGGATCAAAGTACTCTTCAAGACAAATAAAACGAGCCCAAACTCGATGCGGTCGTATCGTTTTATTTTATTACAGAGTTCCTATGGACACCCTCCAGCTCCAACATCAGATCAGCTCCATGTCATAATAATATATCATTGTCATCCTATTTACACGTGCATGTAAAATTTCAACTCAATCGGAAATTGGGTCAAATTGCCTCAAATTTAACTTGCAAGATTTGACCCGCACATATGTATGTAGATACATACATTGCTAGTTAATAAAAAGCTTGTAAAAATCTATAACATACTCTCAAATATGTAAGTAAATTTACAAAATATCACAAAAAGTTTATTACTTTTAAAACGTGCCGCTTCACTAATGGTCAAAAATTAACTTACATTCCACTTATCACCTTGTTCACTTTCAACTAACCATTGTCAGAAATCGGCACAAGACGAGTTTTAATGATGTAAGAAAATCTTGATCAGTAATAACTATGATTATCGAGACCTTTGACTCGAACAATACCATAATGTGCTATTATATATGAGTCAGCAAAAAGACTAGGTTCAAAGAGCAAAATAACATGACTTAACAAGCGATTAGAGATTCCCCGTTCACAAGTTTAATTGCCGATGAAAGTTGATTAGAGTTGAAACAATTGGATTATTCAGTAAAATACATTAAATTCAAAATTCACAAAATCGATCTCATCAAACGAAAAAATGGAACACAAGCCGGTGTCATAACAATAGAATTTTCTTTATAAAGAGCAGTTATAATATAACTACTCTATAAAGAATAAGTAACATATTATGTTACTCCGTTATATATTACAGAGTTATTAACGTTAAGATAAAAGGAAACTGACCACTTAGGGGCTGTTTCACCACATTTCTTAAAGTGCGGATTAGCTTAATCATAACCTTATTTGACAGATGCAATTAAAATTTCTGTTTCACCAGTCTCGATTAGCGCTAAGTGACGGTCAAACTGTTTCTTAATTTGACCATCAGATCAGGTGGCATTTAGCATTTTTATCCGTCACATAAAGTTAGTTTATTTTTTTGTGGCCATGGTTGGAGAGCCCTTCAGCCGGTTTCAGAAAAATAAATCAAAGTATTTTTTATTTTTTAAAGAAAGATGTCATGCTAAATTGCATAAAATAATTTAAATATCAAGATTTTAATAAAAAGATGTAGGTACACTTTTAGTATGTAAAAATAAATCCAAAATTTCGTAATATTTTTTAATAACAAACTTTTTTTCAGTGGCTCAATCGTTTGTTCTACCTGAACTTGTATGTCGCCATTAAAAAAAAGTTTATCTGTCAAATGGTTTGGCGCCACTTTTCGATTCGTTTTACGTGATTTTATTTTTCTTTGTTATTGTTAACAAAGTATCGTAAATAAATACCGTTTTTGGATCAATTATAATGTTACATATTTGTTTATGCAAAAAAAATAGATGTATTCAAAAATTATATAGTTAACCATTTCTTTTGCTTTAATAATGAGTGACTCTTTGAACGAAAGTGTGCGAACAGGAACGCGTGGTCGTGAAATGCGACGTTGCCATTCCGACTTTTTGTTAAACTCACGATTAGTTAAGTGGTACTTAGTTTGCATAGGACCGGAGTGGTGAAACTGAAAAAACACTAGCTGACAGATTTGTCCAGTACTTAGTTTATTCATTGGTTACGTAACAAGCAGTTTGACAATAAGGTGGTGAAACACCCCCTTAATCGCGGAGAGTAAAGTAAAAGACACGGCTAGGCATGGTTGTAACTCAATTTTATATGAGTGAATTAAATCATAGGAGGGCTTGTCCACCGTTGAAAGTTTTTAAGGCTTTGCCACCCTGGTTCGTTCACTGCTTCCTAGGGTTCAGTCTACTAGTATAAAAGGTAATGAATCGAACCATAGAACGTAAAACACATCTAGTGTGACATGATTTGTTCCAAGAAAATATACCTACCATAAAAATATTTTAGGATTAGCAAACTATAGGCCTACCACCGATATGCGTACCTAGTAGGTAGTAAGCGCCGCATACTTAGCAATCAAACACACAGACATCGTCACTTTGCACGCAGTAAGGCAATTCGGAAATAATTCAAAGTATCAATTTAAAAAAATAATAGTAAAAATTTCGCGGCGCGTAAAAGGAGGAGTCATTCTACACTTTTCGGCACGCATTTCTTTTTCAAATTTTTGCATTGTAAATCTTGATAATTATGACTGATCTACAAAGGCCAATCGGCATTTGATTGATGTGCGGAGCCTTAAAATTGATACAGCCCAGAGCTTCTTATGACTAACACAATATGGACTTGTTCTGAATTAAATCATTATTATTATTATTATATAGCTAATAAATGATGCGATCATAATCATCATTAGCCATAGACACAATGCACCTATCATGCAATATCATTTAGAGAATGACTAGCCTGTAGAATAATGTCCGTGTCAAAATTATACAGCACGGTAATTGCCATACAAAAGCATATCTGATTAATCACACCTCATACAAAGTCATGGTTCATACGTTTTTCAATCAAAAGAGAATAAACTCACACGTTCGGATTTGCACTCGTAGCTACCTTGATTATGCGTTTTGGATCGAAACGATACAAAATAAACTAAGCTAAAATATGTTTTATGAAGTCGGTTAAAAAGGAGAAAATTCAGAACAACGTTTTGCAAAATGGCAAATAATGTTTATAGCGATAGAATTGTTCCGCGATGGGCATATGAGTGCACCAAGATAGTCGAAAGCTGTATTGTTCTGAGGTATAGAATGAATGACCCCTACAAAGAAGCAGTTTATATTTGAGCCTATGATTGATCCAAGACTATAATTTAAGCTGAAATTATAGGTGAAGTCGTATAAATCGCCACACGCCGGCCACGATTTGTAATGTATTGTAATAACGTAAAAAGTAATAAATGAGGGCCCTTTCTCCATAAGGCTTTCTATTTTTATGTTTTGCGGTTTCTGTTCATTTATTTGTTCTCCAATTTACACTGTTTAGAGGCGATGAGTGAGCACAGTCATCTTGCATAAAATGTGCAATAAAATTGCCGCGGCGCCGTAGCGCCTGCTTTATGATACCCCATCAGATAATGACGGTTTATCGTTCTATGAAGCATTTTTCATCTGCCATTATGTAATACAGTTTTACAAGGACTTGGATTTTAGATTCTTAATTCATTAAAGCAATTGAGTATAAGGAGTACTAGAGAAATAAAATTAACGGGTAGGTACTTGAAAACCAAGTTGCGGTCAGTTTTAATGATACATATTCTTGAGATGAACGGCTGCTATAACGCTTCCGAAACGGTACCCGCTGCGCCGACAAGATTGTCAGAAAAGTATGCGCTGCCTGGCAGTAGTAAGATACAATTAATAGCTGCGATGTGACAGATAGCCCGTCAGATATAGCGGATAGCACGCACGTGGCGGAGCGGGCCGCTCACTTTCAATTTCGGCGCTACCACTCATTGTTACCATTGTTGGCTCGCTGCTCATACAGCCAGGTTAAACCATGGATAGGTATAGTTTTGTTCCCATTAAATTATGAGTTTTTTTTTGTTGAAACGGCTAGCTTCATAATTTTAAGAGATAACATACCTATATATAAAGATAAGATGACTTAATCATCTCGATGTTTTAATGTTTCTAAACATATCTCAACTACCGGTAACGAAAGCTTTTACTACGATAAGCAGTACGTTTAAAACGACCACGACAGTGATGGACGCAGCAGCATCACGGCTTGGCTTTTTTTAAAGACCATTGTCACCCAACGTCAAATAAAGAGTTTTCCCCAAACTTCTTGCAGTAGACAGTGAAGGCCGATCATTTAAATCTAGGACGAATTCCGATGCGTCACGGTAACGCTTTAAGTAGGTTGAATAAAGTCAACAAATAATGTTAACTATAAATTTGTGGGAGTTCACGATCTAGGTACGTGCTTTAGGGCGAGACGTGCTTCATGATAGCCCTTTATGTGGCCCCATGGTGAAACTACGTAAAACCTCCAGATCTTTTATGAACATAAGTGAACGTATATTTTTATATCAAGACCATTACTCTAGCATTAAACCCTAACGTATCATTGACGGTTCGATGAACATTAAAATTAGATTCTGTAGTGATTCACATTGAATTTAGTAAGAAAGAGTCAATTTTAATAAGACTTGGACATTTATATGTGGGACAAAGTAATGAACAATTATCCGCACGTCGCGATCTCACAATGTGGCGCACACAAGTCACATTAAACGAGCAAAAACCTAACAACAATATGTACCACGAGTTCTCAGGAGAATCGACGTATTTGGAACAAGTATAAAAGGCGACTTATTAAAGTGATCCGTTTATTACCTTTCGTGGCACGGAAGTAACAATCTGAGCTTCTCTATTGAGTAATTACCTAATGTAAACACCGCACGCAACGTTTTTAGCGATATTAATAAAAATAAAACAGTGGAAGCAAAGCAAGATAACGAGTATGACATTATTTTTTCATTTGAAGCAACAATCTTTATGCACAAAGCACGAGACGTTGTGGATGGTTGGTTAATGAGCGTGGTACCTACTGCAGAAGAGCTATCAATTTGCTAAAAATAAATATTTCCATCCACGCGGAAGCAACCGCTGTGTTATTTCAAAAGGCAACTCCGTATTACCCCGCCGCAATGATTGCTGGCGAAAGGGCAATTTCCTAGACTCTGTTAACTCTAAGCACGAGCTCACCAGAAATTGTATAGAAAACTCCTAAGTCGTGGTACGAGGAAACGATGAAATAATAAATCAAAATAATAATGGTGATGCAATGGGATTTATGGTGCGTCAAGCGGGTAAATGAGGAAGCAAAAAGTGCGCCTTCGGAGATTTTATGGTTTAATAAACTCGTAATAATTGGCAGTAAAATTCTAAATAGACTATGAATAAATTAGACTTATGGAAATGCGCAATTAAATACATCAAAGGTTGCGGTTAGGTTAGAAACAAAGCATTTAAATACGTACATATACTAAATGCACATTAACTTACAGCTAGGCTACGCATACGTATCACCCGGAATAATAAAACAAAAATGACGATGTACATATGTTTGAAGTTGATGATACTTTCTAATTACTTCATCAATGCGAAGGCAGTCAACATAATAAAACAATTTGGGCAAGCATAGGCATTTCACTCATGTCGGCACTTTGCCATAACAAAAACTCTAAGGTCAAGTTTGATTAATGAGACAGAATTTCTTTATAGTGCTACGTCCCATTAGTCATTCTAGTTTATGAATGGCGTGATTTACACGAGAGTACTGTCAGGCCTCATGCATGCCATGTACTTACGCGCGATATTTACCTACCGCGGGGATCATCTGCTACGATCGAAATTTCAGTAGGTTGTCACAAGCGCGCGCCGACGCACGTTCATTCGTGTTCCACGGAAAAAATATGCCGCCTGGACTTTTATAAGTGAAAATGGTGAAACAGGGGCAAACTTTAATATGACTATGCTAGAATTAATAGCTAATATAACAATTTGGAAGTTCGTATCGTGCTGTCCCTCTTACTCTTCTATAAAAAGCTATAAGCGTGAGCGGGATGGCACGATGCGAAGTTCAAAAGTTGACCGTCGTATCTAGTATAACGTTAGGGTACTATGAGCATGGCAATGTGTTCTTCGCATTACAATAAATATCCTTTTTTGTTAGGATTCCAGAGCTAAAATGGCAAAAACGGAACCTTTATAGTTTCGCCATGACCGTCTGTCCCTTTGTCCGTCCGTGGCTTAGCTTAGGGAATATTAGTGCTAGAAAGTTTGCAGGGATATAATTATAGCAATTATCCCGACAAAATGGTAAAACAACATGTAGAGAAAAAAAAATTAATCCAAACTGCCAGCCCTTGTCACTGTCGGCACGCACACATTCTTAAGGAGACGGAGTAGTATAATCTGTGGCTACAATCGCGGTAAGTACCAAGATTTTGGACGGGATGCAGTATCTGTTACGAAGTAACTATTAAGTAATCTGTGGTACTGTTGTAGGTACTCGACTGCATTAGTTTATTTAATTTTAGCACTACAGTAGGTACTCATATTTTTTTTTATTTAAAGTGTACCAATAATGAAATTACAACATTTAGCAACTTAACTAATGAGTAATAAAAGCGCAACGATTATACAGTGACTGTTGTAACGAGTTGTAACTGTTTTTACTCGTAAATGGAGCCCTAGAGCGATGCAATTCCAAAAGTTATCTCATGGCAATAAAAGGTTATTTTATTATGAAATATTCGCGCATGTACAAGATTGCACTGATGATTTGTGAGCGAAAGCGTGGATTTCTATCTTTATGGGTATGATAATGGTGTTGTCTATAATATACCCTTTTAGATTGTATAGTAGTTTTCATATAGATTTAGGTAAGAACAAGAATTAATTTCCAAATCTATTCATTTTATCGTTAAAAGATTTTTAATCTGAACGGCACCTAGATTTGTCAAGGAGCGAGCAAAATTAAATGTAGCTTTATTCGAGACTTAGTAATATAAATAGTTCAATACTTACATAATTATGCAATAGGTACTTAACTAAATAAAATTACACTTAATTAGCAACTTGCTATGAAACAATTTATAAATTCAGGCGTTTTGCGAAGGAACACATTTTTGAATTTCCCTTTTTTTCTAAATTTGGTTTTCTGAGCCAATAAAGCTAATTGTAATCAGCCGCAACAACATGTTACTAACTATCTAAGAGCTGGAAAACTAACGGCAGACTCATATAAAATATTAGTTTCACACCTTTTTCACGGTTGTAAAGCATAATGGGGACGTAAATATTATACAGCAACATAAAGCATAATATTTGATCAGCATATCAGCCAAGTTTTCCCATAGCTCCGGATATAATGCTTTTAAACGATCATGTGAATTTTACATGAGCACTATTACCAATGGTTTGAATCGGAATGAATCTTTGTTTACCGTTGCTCATTATGGATGATAACTATTGAAACAAAGTAGTAAAGCGTTTTGAATCTTCATTGGCATTCACAACACAACCTAAGAGATTTAATTATTCAGATAACTTAATCCAAGAAACAAAGACCAAAACCACAATCGGGAATCCTTTAATAATTCATAAGAACACAAAACACGTTAGTAAGATTGCAGATTCTATGCAAGTTGCATTATTAAATATATGCAGAGCTTAAGCTAGTGGCTCTAATATATTCAATGACCTGAGGGAAAAAGATAAGAAATAGCTACACGTTCCTAGTTTACAAGAAACTGTATCAAGGAATTATAATAAACGTGGTTTCGTGGAAACATTTCTTACGCCGGGTCAGTTCGAGGGTACCTATTCAAGTCTAATGCCATAAAGTTGCTAGTGTAACAGGTAGAAATGTTTCCTAGGCGATGCAATCAATTAATAACAGGTGGTGCAACACTAGACGTCACGATAGAAATTAAACTTAAGTTCTTTATTGCGCATCAAAGGATTGGCTTTAGAGCGGTGGAGGGTCCGGTCGTGATTCGCGAACGCTTCGCCAATGTAATATATTGACAACAGCTTGGCTTTCTATAGAAGGTCGTGAAGATAAATAGAACGAAACAGAAACTCTTTACTAACCTAATATACTTACTTTTTTTAAATTGCACTACCATAATATATTCATGTTTTTACATTTAAGAAATAGGACGAATATCTAAAATTCTAACAAATCAACATGAAAACATGAAAAATCTAACAAATCGTGATGCTTTAACAGCGTAGGTAATCGATTTATTCAATTAAAAAATACAGTTGCCTATTTGTGAAGTGAAGCGTGGCTATGATTAATATAGCGGCATCAAAGTTCAAAATACTTGTGGCTAATGATTGACCGTGAGGGGTGGACGTGCTTTTTCATGCTAGGCTATTAAAAGCACGCAAGCGCCAGAACGAGTTTAGTAAAAACTTGTCGGCCGTGGACTATAGGGATTACACAGTGAAGGAGTTATGACGTGGCAATTTTACGCACCACACACTGGAGGCAAATTCATAGTTCGGAACTAAATTCTCTTGGTCAACCGCGGTACAAGTCAAGATTGTAGTTAAGTACCAATAAATAGTGCAATAAAGAGTAATGCAACTTTCTACAACACATGAACACCAAAGATAAAGTTTTTATGTGTTGGTATTGTGCGGCTGTGAAATCAAGTTGGAAAGCTATAAAACTCATAAAAGTTAAGGTGTTACCGGCAAAGACGCATAAAATACAAATAAACAAAGAACGCTTCGCTTAAAAATACTTTCTAACAAAGCACAGGCGAGGATGTACTGAGCCATTATTGAGGTTCGGGTACGAGAACTCGCTGCCAAGCACGGGCAGCAGATGCGATCGCAAAACAAAACTAAACATCTCAACAACTTCGCTGCAACCACAGAAGCGATAAAGGCATTCAGACGCACGACTCAGATGTGGATAATATATACATGTGGACATATTTTTCCTATTCCAGGAACTGTAGTGACGATCTCTACGCAATACTTGGGTATAATCCCCGTTAGATGCTGGCGACTTACTCAGTGTGGCCATTACGGCATCAATCTTCGTAACATTGAACCTGACTTACATAAAAATGCACTCATGATGGTCGAGTGATCGAGCTGCAAAAACTGTTGCAGACGATGTCACACGATGAATGCACGACGTTCACCGTTACTACGAAGCACTATATTGACACGGAAGAGCAGACGAGCAGGGAAGACAATGGTTCAGAGTGAAAAAGAGGCTAATTGAGGATCGCAACGGCGACTGATGCCGACAGCGATTACCGCAAACCCTGTTAGAACGGGACCAGCTTTTGTGGACATTTCCCGGGGAGAGCCGCATATACATGGCATGGACAGCTAGCTGCACGCAAAAACTATCCGCTCCAACCAGCCTTGTACGCCACTGACAGTTTTTACTAAAGGAAACGCTGTCGTTTGAAACCTTTAAAACGGAAACGCCTTCGCAGGCTAAAAGCGAGCTTTCTATAGTAATGTCCAATAAAGTATTGGCACGACTGTGTATTGTCTAAGAAGCGGCAATGGAGCCTACAGCATGCGCTCAGTTGCGTAGCACCACGTGAATTTATCTTCAAAGGCAAATAGCACCGTTTACGGACAGTCGCCGGCATTGCGCGGGCCAATTACGTGCCGGCCAAGTATTCATTACTCGGGAGATGCTGAGTAGAATGTATAGGCGCTCCCACAGCGGTCGGATAAGCGTAACGTACGATCGCTGCCGTCTTATCTCGCTATCGGCTCCGCGAAACACAGCACGTGCCTTTGCATACATGGCTGCAATGGCGTCGATGGTCGATATCGCTAGGATATAGCTTGTCTCACGGGACAAACACCAACCGCGGAGCGCACAATAAAGACCGCTGACTCGCGTTCCGATGTGAATCTCGAATCGATTCGCTTTCGATGGCCTGCTATTGTTCTACTTTGAAGATGCAATTTAAGGACATCTTGTTGGCGTACGGCTATTTTCCAATGCAAATCACGGCTTATTCTAGAAGTGATTATATGTATAAGTAGATAGGTACCGTGCATAATTTGGTATTTTTTTATTCAGTTGGAAACTATAACAAATATCGTCAGTATAAATCTTTAGCAATTTAGTCAAATTTTACATAAGCAGCGACCTCTGATACAATCAAACTCTATGGAGAAGTGCGTTTAGGTTGATCGTAATTCACGGATATAATACGAGAGGAGCACGCAAGACCCTTGGGGTAATGGGAGATTTAATATACGATAAATTCAATTTATCTCATTGCATAATAGTGCATTTACAAGACGTATTAACGGGACTGCATTGGAAAGACGCGGAACAAATTAGCAAATTTATCATCTTGTATCGACAGCCTTTACAAAATGCACAAGTCAAAGTTAACCAGTATTGTTGTTCGGAATGGCATACCTTTCAATACAGTTTAGTAGCGGAGTATTCAGTATCTCCACTTGTTACAACGAGGTCAGGTCAAGATGGAATGATAGACTGAAACGGATACGAATCTCTGTTATGGGATGCGATAGTCATACCGTATCCATTTGTCAGTCTAGCGCAAGAACTTAGGCGTGGCTACAATGTCACAGGGTAGCGTGGGCAGGAAGGGTGCTATCGAACGCGTCAGATCTCATACGTCTCGCTCGACATATCGCGATACGCTTCCTTGCTTATTGCGTCCTACGCATGGCAATTACGAACGTAGGATTGAAATAAGATAAAGTTTACGCATTTCATTAGGGGTACATTACTACGAAGGCAAAGTTTGCGACAAAAGCTTCGGTTAATACTCCAATTAAACGATTATAGTATAGTTATAGTCTAGTATTGAGACAAATGTAATCAGAAATCAAATAATTTTATTTGCATAGAATAGACTAAACCGAGAATATTAACAAATTTGTTACAACGCGGCATTTTCTAAGACTAATGATTACAAAGTTTGTATATGTATGTAGATTTAATAACCCAGCAGCCAAGTGACTAAGTCTAGCGGAGAAAGATGGAAAAGAGATTTCTTATAATTTTAACATCAAAATTGCTATGTCTGATAAGTGATAAACTATTTGATAGCAAAATTTAATTTAATAAAATTTGTCTGCGTGCGTACTCGTTGACTAAGATTTTCTCGATCCAGAATGCTATATATAAATAATTTGATTACAGCACTTCACAGTCCAATGAGTATCGTTTATTTTTGTTTGCGCCTTGTTCGGTGCTTGTTAGTAGCATCCTGAGATAGCAGGCGTAACAAATTCCCTCCCGTGACATCGACAAGATCAGAAACCCGATCCTTAGCCCGCGTATTGGTCGCCTCTTCTATTTCATGCTAGGCTAGCTTTTGTCTATTGTCTGACTCGCCTCAAGGGGAAAGTAAATTGCGTAGACGATTTTCTACTCAACTAGTTACATTAATTATTTACTACGAAATAATGCGAAGAGTAGATACTAGATACATACATTCAAAAATAAAAATCAAAAATCCTTTTAAATTGATTAAATAACTAAAAAAGACGCACATATCGACGACTTGGTTAAAATGGCAATTCTTTAAAAATTAGAGGCACATTTTGAACTGTTTAAAGAAAGTGATATCCTTTCAAATAATCTAAAAAAGCATAGGCACGCAAGACAGAAGATCATTGGAACTGAAAGCACGCGAGATCCGTACATAGTTCTGTCCAAGCCATGGACAGTATAAACGACACGAAGGCAAGAGACGGAGGCGAGCGGTCGTGCGTCGATAACAATGCTGCAACACAGCCTTTTCTCTACAAGAAATTCTATTTCAATCTGAAAAGTAATTACACGTATTTTTGAAAATCTTTGTAATCCTCATAATCATAATATTTATATTTGTTAAGTTGCAAAGCACTTAACTTGACAGGTTAGAGATTTGTCTATATTTTTCTGCTTTAAAGACGTCGTAGTGCACATTTTTATTGAGCGCAGGAATGGCCTCTCAACTATCCTCATTTACACACACTTATTGGTAATGCTCATTTATAAGTGATAAAAATAGGGTTTTCATGAGTTTTCACGAGTCTATTCAAGTTTTTAATTGGGGTTAAATAGATGTTAATTACGAAGAATTTCTTAATGAAGTTTAATCTAATCTAAGAGGTGCTAAAAATAGCGCTGAGTATGCAACTAACTCAGCCGGCCGCTTGAGATTCCTGTGCCTGGCTCTGTGGCAATGAATAAAATTAACTGTCAATAAGTAAGACGTAAAGGCTAATCTTCATTAAGAATCAAGACACACAACACAGTTTGCTACAAAAATCGACAAGATTTAGTTTAAGTCCGAGTAGTATGCCTTATGTATAATTTTCGGACTTTAAATCCTTAAAATATCTTCTATAATGAGTTAGCACCCATACGAGTACTTCGCAAATTCGCGACTACATCACAACTACTTTGATTTTCAGAAACATTGTTTTCTATTCTGAATGCTATCGTAGAATAATTAACTCGGAATTTTCTGGTCTGTAGATAAGTGGTGTTTAATGCTTAACCAACTCTGACTAATTACACGTTATGGATTATCACCTGTGGCTAAGCAGCTCATGTTTGTTTTTATACTTTATACAATCAACTATATTGAGTATTTCATCTACATCTATACTAATATTATAAAGAGGAAAGATTTGATTGTTTGTTTGTTTGTTTGCATTGAATAGGCTCCGAAACTACTGGACCGATTTCAAAAATTATTTTGCCGTTAGAAAGCTACATTATCACTAAATGGCATAGGCTACTTTTTACCGCGGGAAAATACCTTTTCCTGCGGGAAAATTAATTTATCGCGGGCGAAGCTGCGGACGGAAGGCTAGTATATTATAAAGCTAGATTGTCAGCACGCATCTAAAGTTTAGGGTTTAGTTTAGGGATTCGCGTTGTTAGGTTGTTTGTTAGGCTTTGGTTTATCGTTACTTTAATCTTCAATTGCCTTTCAAAACTTTGAATTGTCAAGTTAAACTTATTGACTAGCAAACTTCGAACGCTCGTGTAGTTAGAACGAATAGTAATAAAAGCTTTGTTTTAAATTATAAACGACCCTTCCTTCTTCCATGGGTATGTGGACTTATAAGATGCTAAGCAATAGTGATCTCGTAAATGTAATATTCAAATTTAGTCATAAATTAACCGATAGCTGTTGACACTCCACAGATCAACGCCGTTTCAAACAGTGCGGAACGAGAAACTAAACCATATATAGGAGCACACACATAATATAGAAACTGAAGTATTGAATGACTAGCCCGCTATCCTGTTGTGAACCTGTACTTGCACATTTTAGCTATTTATTCAACGTCATTGGAAGTCTAATACGCCCATTGGTTATAATGCGTACAAGTTATAATTCCAAAGTAACGGATTCGTTAACATCCGCTGAGAAAATACGCTTACGCGAAAACATAGTTCAAAGTATAAATGAAAAGTACTGCGTAGAAGGAAATTGCTTCAATAAGGGCCAATGCTGAAAGAGATTTTGTTTCAAGGATTGTTGAAAATAAAAATAATGTGAAAGCTATAATGTACTGAAAGGGTAAAGTATAGTAAATTTTGATGAGATTATTGTGTTAAAATTCGGAGAAAACAATACATTTTGTGACACGATAGTGTTTATAACCAATAAAACATTTTATTTAATATTTTTCAACATACATAGGCAAGCATTTACCTACTCTAAGTTAAGCAGTTTAATGTTTTAATGCCTAGCGTTAAGTTTTCTAACAAATCAAGTTGCGTTAAGTTGCAGTTTTTGTGTTCTTATGTTAGTGTATGTATCTATAGACTGGGCTGGTTTCTGGCAATTAATGTTAGTTGACGTTGTGCTCGAACAAATAAGGTATAATGAATTAAGATTGTATACTTTGCTTTGTAAAGTCGACTGATTTTAATAGTAACCTGAGTACGGCTAACAGGTTCGTTACAAGGGAGACATGTAGTTAGCATTAGTAATTGATTACCTACTTGTAAAACATGAAGATGTTAAAAGCAAGTAAGATTAAACTAAATCTCATTAAAAACTAACATTTGAATTGTTGTAAAGGTAAACAAGCTTAGATAGGCGACAATTCAAGACGTGAATCTGATTAGGAGCAATTTAATGGTAAGGTAGCGATGCGTTTCAGTTTCAACCGTTAACAAAATCAACGATCATTTTCATTAACTGAAACGAAAATCTTGCTATTATGAGATAGGTGTGTGTGGTCGTCTTTTTAGCAATGGGTTTGGTCTTAGTTCGTGGACATAACTTATTGATTTTGGTACGCCGGCTGAAAAATTTCGCGGCTTTAGTTAAGTATCTTGTAATTGTTTGTGTATTTCGCGGCAGTATTACCTGATTAGAAATAGAAATAAACTTTATTGTATAACTGTGCACAGTAAGATTATTTCCACTTTGGCACTCAACAATTCTCGACATACATCGAAAGAGATCGGAAGTGCAATACTTAGGCTGAGGTTGTGTTATTAATTACATTAAATAGGTTTGGATGTGTTATGTGATGAAATTCTAGGATTTTATATAAGTACCTACTCTATGAGAAAACACGAACCTTTACGGTTTAAACTGAGACATCTCGAGTGTCAAAGTGGAAATAATCTTATTGTACATACAATTTTCTTTAATGACTACACTGATACGAGACGATTGTTTATTCAAAAGCAAAGTATGTGTTACAATTTTTACCAAAGGCAAAACCAGAGTTAATCTTTAAATATGATCTATCATACATAAATATAAGACTTGCGTTAGGAGATGTTCGGATGTTTCTGACCACTTTAATAACCTTTAATACTGGCTGCGCTAAAAAGTAAATACGAGAAGAGATCCGTTAGAAACAAAAACAACCAAGGCTTAGTTTTAAAAGTCAGTGTAAACGCAAGCAGCCTAACGTAATAAGGGACTATAAATCAATCAAGTGAAAATTGAGAAAAACCCTGTACTTAGATCAAATAAGGAAGTTAATGGTCAAGACTGTTACTTACAATAATTATAGAGAAAGGCGACCGATGGCAGATATCATTATAGTGTTGATAAAAAGTTTTCGCATTCATTGTTTAAACATAGATACAAGTTAATTTGATGTACGACGTGTTTCATATAATTGCTACTGAAAATATACGTGATTTTATGAAAGGTAACAACACTTTTTTATACTGAGATTTTAGTTCTTAAATTCGTAGGGTTCAATTTTTTTTCATTACGTTAACAGCGTTGTGTTAACGTTGTGGTAACAGCGTAAACATGATTTTTTAATTCGAAAAAAATAATAATTCTTGCACTATACAATAAATATAATAAAAGCAATTAAGTGTTGGTTGAGCCAGTATTTTTACTTTGCATAAGTGTAAATTTAATATCAAGGAATTTTATTAGTTTTCATAAACGACAGGAACGGGGGCGGCCAACCTAGTAAAATACTGAATTTACATAAATAGCAATTTTTACTTCAAATCTAATTAACTACGCCTCCGGGGGTATGTATTACAATACCGAAGTACGAAAGACCGAATGTATTAAAACATCGAATGGGTCAAAAGACCGACACGATTTTTTTCTGAAACCGTTAACTTTTTAAGATTGTTATAAAACAAACCTAACCTAACCTAATGGGTTCTGTATGATGCCGTTTTAATAAATTCTGAGAAGTTTACGGTTTCAGAAAAAAATCGTGTCGGTCTTTTGACCCATTCGATGTTTTATTACATTCGGTCTTTCGTACTTCGGTATTGTAATACATACCCGCCTCCGGATAAATTACAAACTAATGTACAAAATGATCTGAATTACCCAATTTAAAGTTGTAATTTTAATTGCATGGATACTACCTACTTGAATCAATCAATTTGCTTCTGTAATGAGTCTAATGAGCTTATGATAGAAGAGCTTCATTAGACCTAAATCGAAATCGTAGACGAAGCGGAATTTAATCTCTTTGCCAAATCACTCCTCCCTTGTATCTAGCTAGACGTAATCTAAACACTTCATTGATCAAATGAGCGATCTATTCAAAGAAAACGCGTCCTCGAACGGGTATGTTAATACATCAGAGCTGTTACGTATCGGTTACGCAAGAGGTAACCCTGAACCTGTGTTGAGGAGGGTCGCGGCCAACGAACGATGATTGCATTCAGGCCTCGTACAAGTATACGATCAAGTGATCGTTTTCACGACGGCAAGTTTGCACAGTGTGACAGACACTGTTTGCAAATGAAGGGTTCCGTGAAAAGTTTCGCGCGTGACTATAGCGCGAATACAGGGAAATTGGGAGATTGTCACGTTTGAGATTTATGGCAGGTCGTTGGTCGGTTATGTTTCAAGGGCGGGTGGAAATTTGGGTTAGCACAACAAAGTGGGCGCTACGTGGCGTCTGGGAAATAGGTTTAACTTTCTCACCTCACACGCAGTTACCTTCCTGCCAAGGTAATCCGTGTATGAAGGTATTTTTATCTAAAATACATGGTGTTATGAGTTTGAAGCTTTCGTACCTATTTCCCTTCTTTCCTCGCACGACAAAGATCTGGAATCAGCTTTCTGCGGCAGCATTCCCGGAGCGTTACAACTTAGGGATCTTTAAAAAACGAGCCTACCAATTCCTAAAAGGGTCGGCAACGCACCTGTGATGCCCCCCGTGTTGCGGGTGTCCATGGGCGACGGTGATCGCTTTCCATCAGGTGACCCGTCTGCTCGTTTGCCACCTCTTATATAAAAAAAAAAAAAAAATATTTTTCTTGTTTTTGGAACATTGAGGTTCTAAGGCAATTTATTAAAGTTTTTAGAGGTTTTATTTACTTTCCTTTTTATCTTTCTTTTTTTGTTTTATGCGATTAGTTAAAGCCAGTTATTATTTAAATTTAAAAGGACACGCACAATATAAATACAGATATTCAATACAGTAATACGTTACTAATTGCAGCTCAAAGTCAGCAGCTACACCTTGAATAAGTTTAATTTTATATTTGCTTAGCTCCATTGATGGCGAAGGATCCTTAAAAGCTGTCACATCGTTTAATAAGTGGTTCCAGTTACAAAGTGCTTAATG
Source organism: Archips crataeganus (assembly GCA_947859365.1). NCBI lineage: Eukaryota > Metazoa > Arthropoda > Insecta > Lepidoptera > Tortricidae > Archips > Archips crataeganus. The sequence goes on from OX402060.1 coordinate 11,174,169, forward strand.
ACTAAGATTAACCAGGTAATAAGCAAACATGTTGCAGATGCACGAGTATGCAGTTAATTATTGCCTCTCAACTGAACCCTGTTTTAACTATCATTCCAATAAAATCCTGTTGAAATAACTTTTAATTTCAATTTATATTGTTCATGCTAATTAAGTTGTTGAGACACATTTTAACACGAATTTTTGAACTAGCTTTTTTCCGGGTCGAATTTAGTATAGATTTTGCCTAGTGCAACGAAAAAACTTCTAACAAATCTCAGAAAGAGAATGCCAGCCAACACAAAAAAAAATATTAAATATTTAAAAAAAACTTAATATTATTTACTGTAAGACTGTCCTAACGATCAGATAACATTATACTTAGTATTGAACAGAACTAACTAATTGACTGTCGTGATACACGGAATGCAGACCTAGTTCACGTCTACTCGTAGCTGCGGGAAAAAAGATCTATGTTGATGACTGAACAATACCAACGTAATAAAAATTAATAAGCAGTGGTTGCTAATTACGCAGTAAAGTATCAAGATGTTACGGTCCGCATAGAAATATTTTTAGATGTACTAGATAAGGAGTTTAGGTCATTACGCATGTAGGGATGATTATGATCGCATGGTTTGTGTGAACATGAACATTAAATACGGGCTCATTTTATAGCGGCACTAAAAGTTCCCAATCTGCACTGGGTTCGCGTGGGAACTACGGCCCTGGCCTTCTCATTTTGAGGGCAGGCCTGTGCAATGCCGGGAGGATGAATGGTAGTTAGTGCACAAACACATGCCTCCGCCTGCAAGGACTGATATAGTAACTTGTAATTTACCACAAAAATAACATTTTTATGCACTGGGAAGTGACTTTAGTACCAATGTCCTATCGGGACTATATATAGGACTAAGGTATAAAAATAAAGTTTGTTGAAAAAAAAAAACGGATTACTGTCATTTACAATCAAGAAAAATAAAAATGACTGAGGCAGCAAATATGCGTACAATCCTAAAAAACAAAATATTGCTGTAAACATAAAGTGACATATGAAACACAATGTGACCCGAAAATGGATAGCCATTTCCAATTGTATGCAACAGCGGAGATAATTCTAAAATTTAAATAATTCAGATATCATTTTACAACAAAATCTAAAGTCCTTGCAAACCGTCGCGGGGTCGACCACTCGCGAATCAGCATCTCCATTTCTTCTTTCTTTTTTGACAACCACAAAATTAAGATAGGGGAGACCGGGGACAAAACTAACATTTTGCACTTTTACCTCATTATCTGGTTAAGCGTAATATTTTTGATGAAATTAATATAGCTATCTATAAATTTCGTTCATGCTCTTCAAATTGATGTCTTTATTTACCTAATTATTACTTATTTTGTGTGAAAAATAGGGACTTAAAAAAATTCGCCTTTCGACCCCGATACGTTGCCGAAAGTAACAGGATAAAGAAGTATTTTTAAATATGAGATGAAGTATTAAATTAATAAGTTATGTATCAGAAAACATTGAATGAGCAAAATAAAAAATATTGGCACTTTATAAGTATATGAAAATATTGAAAAAGTATTTTTTTTATGAAAATAATCAAAAAAATAACATTTTGTTAGCATTTATTGTCAGTCTAGGAAATGGCATGTTTTTTTGGCGTGAGAATTATTTTTTCTATTCATACTAAGTATTTGGTAACAGTGTTTGTTTCGGACACACATAGTTTTCATCATCATGTCTGTCTATGTTACTTTTGTACCCTGCCACATTTTTGTCAAAAAATTAAAGCTAGCCTTGAAGTGGAACGTGATTGACACAAACGAACTCAAACACCGTGTAATCCATTTAATCAAGAATGACTATACAAATATTCATATAAAAATCATTCTTTTAATAATATGAAAACGTGACATGAATGAAAGTCAAGAAAGTTATTTTTAGTTCGTGAAATCACGTTTTGTCCTCTAGCAGTAGCAGCGCGGAGCACCGACAGCGGCTGGATGCAAGTAAGAGGGGTGGAATCGACTGTCATATGAATGTAGCGAAGAGGTGTTTCGACTATTGGATAAAACTACAGAGCCTTTGCTACTTTCGACCCGCTGTTACTTTTGTACCCGGTCTCCCCTACCTACTTATTATTGGCATTACATAGTTCACCAACCTCGATGTAATCGCGATCGCAGTTTGGCCCGTTTCACGATGTTTAGATCATGATTGTAAAGCAAGATTTACTTTTAAGGTAAACATATCGTGCGATCTTTCTGCCTGCTTAACATTGACCTTACTCAAGTAACGGAATTCATGAAAACTCTTTGTATATCTGCTTAAGTAGATAAATGTCCAATCAAATAATCATTGGTACGCGCTTGCGATTTCTTCTATTTATCCTCTATTATTTTAAGAAACGGCATCATAGAGTTCTCATTCCCAGTATGTTTGAAAGTTTAAATAAAAGAAAAAACAAAAGAATGGTATTGGTTGTCTACGCCGATAAAAAAATTATAACAACAAAATCTATCCCAAATCCATAGAAATGAACAATCAGATCATTCAACTTGGACGTGACGTCCGGTTCTCTCTCGGATAATAGCAAGGAGGATCTAACCCACCGCTTGCCCTCCTGATGACTCAGTGCTCGGTCCCCGGCGCCTTGCCCTGTTATCGAGCCACCATCAGAACGGTATTCGCGGCAAGGAGCGGTAACTTAACTCTTATAACCTTCCTACTTTTAATAGCGAACCAAATTACTGGTACTTCAAGCGAATAGCCCTGTTTATTGCAGCAAGTATGAAAGCATCAGACGCTGAAATTAATTAAGCACTTAATCGGCGAAGTGCCGAATAAATCCCATCGAGCATTAAGTGAAAGCAGAGCGCTCACGCAGAAAGTGCAGCCCTAAAAGAGCAGGTAATTAATTTTTAGTGTGGAATCGACCAAAACCGGCGGAGAACGCAGGGCGCTGCGCGGAAGCGAGTGAAAGTAGTATCATACCGATGATATAGAAAACAAAGAGTGTACTCGGCAAGATGTGACCAATGGCTATTGTTGTTGTGAAGGTCGGACAAGATCATTGTGGAGGCGTACGCAACGCACGCACCAAATAGGCACAAACTGTTTCTAATAACTTTATTAGGAAATAAAGTACTAAAAATGAAATCACCTAAATTAATATTGTGAATATAAAAGGGAGTAGTAGTAAACATTTATCGTCATTTTTCTTTCGTCTAATTGAATATTATATCCGCGTGCAAAACCGCCAGCAAAAGTTAGTACGGATAAAAATGATCATTTCAAAACATGCATTTTAACAAAAAATTATTCAAACTAAATGTCGTGTATCGCCACAAAAAAGGTCTTTGTCAAAGCTAGACATCTGACGTCAATATACAGGTTACTGGACTAGATGAAGCGATCGACAAGGGTCCGATATTTATCAAAATTAAATCTCACAGCAGGTGAACATTGTAATCCATGACAATGTATACTAACTAGACCTTCGAAGCGTAACGGTTGTCAGAAAACTACTATTTACACGGCGGCATTCAACTTGTACACGTGTCAAAATTTACCACAGTGCAAATAACCCAGGAAGCTTTTAGAAATAAATAAGCAAATCATGTTGAATATTATTCAAGTGTGGAGTTACTCTTTTATTATGTATCGCATAAAAAAGTGAATCGTAAACTAAATAGGTTTATTAACCTGATCTAGAAGTAACGTGACAACGCAATTGGCAGAAAATCGCAATGTACATGACCGTGAAGTATTGTGAACATCAATCGGTCCGAGTTTTTCTAAGGAATCTGCTAAGTATTACTAGCTTGGGTGTGCGATTTGTTCCCTTATACGTGTTACCTTATACACGTTCTATTGGTATTTCCATCGGGGATTCTCTTGATTTATTTCTTATAGCAAAATTTATCGCTTTCCCGAAGTGATATAAGTTCCGAAATTATTTATGCGGTATAACGACGTAACTATCATTAAATGCCAGCAAAGCGATTTTCTTTCAAATCTGCTAAAAATATGTAAATACAGTTAGGTATTCGTAGGAAGTCACACTTGCATGAACATTTAATTTTTTTTTTGCAATTCGGGTGTATGTATATTTTGCATAAATGTGACATAATTAGTTGTTCTTTTGTCTCATGAAAATGGCACGACTGATAGATTGATTGACCACGATTGGAAGTACCAGACAGTTAAATAGGGTACTGTTTACCCGTGCAGACAATAACTGTAATAATGTATTTAACATGTGATAGTAACACTAACGTAATACTTGCATAACTTCGATACAAACACGGACAAATTGCATACACGCAAATGGCATCGCTTCGGCTTACTTTAGCAGGCACAAAACGATCACGGAAGTCGCATCTCAGCAATCGTGCTTCCTGCACTCTACTTTATTGCATAGTTGAAGCTCGAATCGTCGAGATACATAGTCGATAACTACACTCATTGAAAAATATCTGCTCAGTCGGCCGCATGCCCATTGTTTAAAAGTCTCGTGCGAATAAAATCGTAGTTAAAAGCGGCGTTCAGCTCAACAAGAGAGCATAATTCGAGATCATTGACACAGAAGCTTCGGATGAATGGGACCACGGCTTGGTACCTACCTTCGACGATTCTCATCATTGTGACAGGCTGTCGTAGCAAATTGGATGTTGCTTTTCAATAGGTCGCTATTCACAGGTGACCGCGAAATTCGTGTAACATTTGTGAAATGGGTCATCTTTGTGGATTACGATCCGAGATCAAAGACTATCTGCCACAACCTGCAAGTTAACGAGGTGATGGCGAAATTTCTACGTTATTAATTATAATACACTAGCTGCCCGCTCCGGCTACACACGGATGTACTACTTAAGAAAATGATACTAAATTTCTCTCACTCACTCACTAACTTTTTATATGTTTTTTTTTAACCCAAGTTTGCCATTGTTCCGTGCAATTCACTAAATATTTTCATTGATAGAAAACAAACCTTATCCTGACACAATAAAAACACACATACACACAGAATAAAAACATTATAAGTAGGAATAGCCAAATAGGTGCCGAGCCGACGTTCTGAACGACGTTTTTATTTAAGTACATAGATTTTGATCTCCGCGATTTAGCCCCAAACATTTTACAACGAAATTTGATTTTTGAACTTCTTATCGTACCGTTCTGTTCACGCTAATATATTAAACAGAAGACAGAAAGGGACGGCACGATACGAACTTCGAATTTCGTAGTAGCCCCCCAGATTCTAGTGTGGAGGCCGCCGCAGAACCAAAAAAATTGTTTTTTTAAATTTATTTTAAGAAATACCTTTTTACTTTACTTTTGTTAGTCCAAATCCAAACACATTTAAAAGCCGTGTATCTACACGGCGGAAGATATTGGTTGTTAAAACGGCAGCAAATTCGAGAAAAAATCTACCTACTTCTCAGTGGATCTACCTACATAAATAACGGGATCTGAAGAATACTTATGTAGGTACCTAGTTCACTTATAAGTAGGTAGTTACTTATAATAATAATAATAATTGCGCCCATCTCATTTATATTATATGGTACCAAAGGCCTCTTCATGTTGGCTTTGGCCCCATGAATGCCTTTCAAATGACCGGGTCCCCATGGGGCCGTGATCGGAAATCCGTACCAACATAATAATAATAATCATTTTATTTAATCAGACAACAAGGATCCATAATAATATTAGTATTTCACTTATGACTATGTTAGTATACATATTGAACAAGTAACATTGTGTTTTTAATTCAATTTTGCATTTATGTAGTTAGTTTGGCTGTCTGGAAGAGATCGCTTTTTAGCGATAAGACCGCCTATTGTCTACCTGAATTTTTATTTTTGTAATGTCACTGTACTGTTTTTGGTGATCAATAAAGGATATTTGTATTGTATTGTATTGTAAGATATATTTATTTTAATAAGATATATTTAAATAATTAAGATATATTTTATTGTAGTTCAAATATGTAGTTTTAATTTAAATGTCTGATAATAATTGGATGCTTCTTGCTTTTTCCAGACGGTGCCACTGCCAGCGGGCTCTACGTCAGTGTTGGCGAAGCCCACCAAATACCATTACTACCCACACAACCAGCACATTTATTTACTGCCAGAATGCGCCATACAACAGGTAATAAACAATCAATGACAACAATAACCTTTTTTGGCTAAATGCGCCAAGAGCGTGAGGCCAATAATTAAAAAAAAAGTGACCTAAATGGGTTGATCCTCTTTTGTCGCCGATTTGAAAAAAGAACTCCATTTAAATCCTAATCTCGTGAAGAATTCAAAGGCATTGTCATCTAAAGAGCTTCATTTGGTTCTTAACTGTGGCCGCATAACAAGGTGTTACCAGTTTAACATATGTATCTCTGTAGCATTGTGCTCCCAAACAGATGGACCAATTTGATCGCGATAGTTAACATATAGTTTTATCAAAATGTAGCTTATAGTGAAAATAAACGGATCACTCACGTCTTAAAACGAGTTTAACGGATAAAATCGGGCAATTGTTACGCCGGAGATACAGCATCAAGTCGATTTACCGTCCTCATATGCAGCTCAGGCAGTTGGTACGTTCACCGAAGGATAGGGAGCCCTTTAGTGGTCCCGGAGTATATAAAATTCCATGTTCCTGTGGCAAGGATTATATCGGAGAGACTGGACGTAATGTTTCCACAAGGTTATCGGAGCACATACGCAGTATGAAAAAGCAAGACAGCAAGGGGTCTGCGGTGGCCGAACACTCAATGGACTCGGGCTCGACGCACTACATCCGGTTTGATAAGGCTTCCGTACTTGCGAGAGAAAAGTTTTTCATTCCGCGGAAGGTGCGTGAAGCCATCGAGATTGGTCGTCATCCAAATTTTAACCGGGATAGTGGTTGGTCAGTATCCCCGAGTTGGAAAACAGTGTTGAATGTTCGTACTGCGTCAACGGTGAGTGTGGACGAACCTTTACAAAGTGATGTGGTTAGTGTTGTGTGCTACCCTACATTTGACAATGACAATAAAAGTGATGATGGAAACGGGGGTAGTTGTGTGTCGCTGTCAGTTGCGTCGAGTAGCCGCGCGACCAGGGCGTTAGCACGCAGTGCACGTTTGGCAGCCGCCGTGACGTGCGACTCCGAGAGGAAGGGCTACGGATTAGCCCGAAACATGTCGAGTTAAACTCATTTTAAGACGTGAGTGATCCGTTTATTTTCACTATGAGTGAGTCTCACGGTAGTTTCATGTTTAAAATGTAGCTTGTTTAGAATGTCTTAACTAACATTAGATTTAGAAATTAAACCATCCGGCCGTTTTTAAACTTATCCCATTTGTAGTAATTAATTTTGCGAATTATGAAACTGAGATTCGTAGTAACCTATAAGTATTTGTCAGCATTATAAACAACTCACTAGAAAATATCACAATATTGTTCAAGAGATCTGCCATTTCGCTGTGGTGGTTTTATACTATTTAATTTCTTCCCTAAATTTGTATTGCTTTTTCTTTTCAATTCAACTGGTATACCTATTCAAATTTGCGGCCGCAGAAATCAGAATTTGCCTAGCATATTTTTTATTCACAAGCATTTTAGCTTGCAATGTTCGAATGTATGCTTGCAAGTTGTTTTGAAATCTTGCAAATTGAATTTCAATCACGTCTATTATTTATCGGATTTACTTGAAAGGTACAGACATAAACAGACTGACAAAACAAATTCTTATTTTCACCCGACTGCCGAAGGCGGGTTATGTTTCTCGAGTGTATGTATTTATGTTACCTACCTATGTATGAATGTGTGTATGTGTGTATCCTTCTTTAGCATGCCTTGCAGCTTTTAAACGACTCGATGGATTTTAAAGTGTGAAGTCTCATTAGATTTGTCTCAGTTGCGAGAGAACGGGAACACGGATTCACAGGAAATACGGATTTCCGATACTAGATATACGATTTTGGAAACTTCCTACTGAATTTGAGTTCAAATTTGGTACTCATATGAAGGGATGTTTACAAAAACAACATAACTGACTAGACTGGTTGACACCTGTTGTTAGATAAATTGTTTTTTTTTTCAAAACAAAAATCTACAGCGTTTATTGATGGTATAACCCTAATATTTCGTACTAAATACAAACTGAAATATAGATGCACAGAAAAAACCCCAGAAAAAAGACCAATGCTGGGAATCGAATTCGAATGTATGATGTATAGGAAAGATTCGTGTCTAATCTCTAGACCAGTGGTGGTGTAGGGGTATGGCACGCGGCACGGAATGCTGAGGACCTGGGTTCGATTCCCAGCATTGGTCTTTTTTCTGGGGTTTTTTCTGTGCATCTATATTTCAGTTTGTATTTAGTACGAAATATATGATTTCACGGGATGACCGTAAAAGTAATAAAAAAATGAAGTTGAAAAAATAAGTACAAAAAAAAAGATACTTCATAGCTAACTTGTTTAAAGTTGCACAGTAGCGCCATCTCTTGTCCAGGTGAGCGGTTAGTTCCGAAGGAGTGTTAAAATCTCTCGATGAGGGTGTAACATAGATGTGCGCTTGTCACTGCATAAGGTGATGATTTAGCAGATTGAAATGTATGATGTATAGGAAAGATTCGTGTCTAATCTCTAGACCAGTGGTGGTGTAGGGGTATGGCACGCGGCACGGAATGCTGAGGACCTGGGTTCGATTCCCAGCATTGGTCTTTTTTCTGGCGTTTTTTCTGTGCATCTATATTTCAGTTTGTATTTAGTACGAAATATATGATTTCACGGGATGACCGTAAAAGTAATAAAAAAATGAAGTTGAAAAAATAAGTACAAAAAAAAGATACTTCATAGCTAACTGGTATAACCCTAAATTACAGGTGTGCAACGCAGTGTACGTACGTCTGAACTACACGCAACCTTTGTGCGCGTGTCCCGCTCGTTACCGGGACCCGTGCTCCGCGAGCCTCAACGCCGACGATTTGCATACCACGAGGCTCACCACCGATTCTAAGAAGAAGGTACGTCCACAACAAAGTTGGTAACAGGCATACTACAGTAATTCTACTGTTGCGATAGAATAGCGTACAAATGGTATGGCATACAAATAATCATCGCTATTACCAGTAAGTATATGTTAATGTCTCAATGCTCTAAACAAGCTTTTCCTCGAACCGAGACCGAGAGGGCACGGAACTTAACATTTTCTGTCTTTATATGCCATTTTGATATTCACCTTTGCTAGGGTTAGGAGCATATCGATACCTTTAGGTTCAATTGGCGTAAAGGACAAAATGCCGAAAATGAGTTATATATACAGTTTTGTTCAGAATTTCAAGCTCTATCGATCTGTATACTTAACATTTTGATATCTCGCAAAATTTGACCTTTACACCCCAGAATTTTTCATAGCTCAACATCAAAACTGCTTTGTTTAGTGGGTGTAAATATCACACTCGAAATCACATGGAATGCAAAGGACGTCATGAAATATAGACCACGACGTAAAGTCCTGATATTATACACGTTGCCCTTTAAGACCTACCATTTGGAACCTTATTTTATTATTCTGTCCTTTACGACCTTTACTTTTCTTCATTTACGTACTACATTTACTTCATAACGTAGCTAAACTATGGGCGTAAAGGACGTATATTTTTTCCTAGCATTATAAAACGTGGTTTAAAGCACTTACATAAATGCTAGGGTCTATTTATGATGCAGCGTAAAGGACTTTTTAATGCTTTACTACCCTTTTTTATTGTAAATTGGTGAACTTTATAAAAAAAATTAAAGGCTTAAAAGAGTTTTCCGTTCCTGTAATGATGTCATAACGTAAATAAATCAAGTTTTAATAGGTTTAGTTACTTTAAACCTTTGATGTTCTTCTATTTTCATTATAATTGTCCTTTCTTAATAATAATAGTTCGCGTCGTAATAAAACATACGACAGTTTTGCGCGGTAAAAAACTCCTCATGCCGGTTGTCTCTGCCATCCTCGCAATTTTGTTTTTTATCAATAGTTAAGCCCTCCACAGACCGCAGACGGAGCGCGCCCAGCGCGCTGTATTACACTACCGGTGTATGTCACCGTACATATGATTTAGTGTTATAGACCGCGCTGGGCATGCTCCACCGGCGTTGCGCGCACGCCCCACGCTTCTTGAAGCGCGCCACGTTAATTTACACCCCGCACCCCGCCCGCGCAAAAGCTACGATCGCCGCGCGCGCCGTGAACTCGCCGCCGGAGGTCACGCTTGCCAGCAACAGTGTAAATAATTTTCAGTAGTGTAAGTTGCGACCGAGACCAAGATCACGCTGTAATTTAAATGTTTAGATGCAATTACTTAGATTACTTTTGTGTTATAAATGTAAAATATGAAACTTTTTCAAAGTGGATACTTCTTTGTCCGCAGCTTGTACAGTTCCAGAATTTCAGTTAGATACAAAACTAAACTATTAGTACGGGATCCCTCCATAAGACGACCTTCACCGAGTTGGTTAATGGATGAAAAGTATTTTATGTTAAATTAAATATGTTAATAAATATATTGCAAGTGGGTTGACTAAGAAATTTCAGTCCAGAATATGATTACTAGCTTTTGCCCGCGACTTCGTACGCGAAGACAATAACGTCAGTTGTTTGGATGAAATTTGGCACACAGGTAGTTTATTACTTGGATTAACACATAGGATAATGCCAGGAAAATGCAAAGTTCCCGTGGAATATGAATAAGTGAATTCTATCTATAGCCTCTAAGCCGTGGTGGCCTAGTGGTTTGACCTATGGACTCTTTAGCAGAGGGTCGTGGGTTTGAGCCCGGGCTTGCACGTCTGAGTTTTTCCGAATTCATGTGCTATTTTACGTTTGAAGTTCTGCCCAAGTCCTCTCGCTCTGGGAGGAGGTCTGTGCCTGATTGAAACAGGCTTTTTTATCCCAAGAAAGTGCAAAGTAAAGTTCCCGCGGGATAGAAATCATTTTTTTGACCTATTGTGAAAAAAATCAGAGACAATGTAGCTTTTTATTAGTGAAATCATTTTAACAATCAGCCCCTATATTCAATTCACTTATTTCTATCCCTTAGGAATTTTGTATTTTCCCGTAGAAATGTAGCCTATGCCATTCAAATCAGCCCCAAATTTGGATTGACTTACTTCTATCCCGCGGGAATTTCGCATTTTTTCTAAGAAGAGTAGTCTATATGAATCAGGAATAGTGCAGCTTTCCATTGGTGAAAGAATTTTTAAAATCAGGCCTTAAGAAAAATTCAGTTTTTTCTATCCCGCGGGAATTTTACATTTTCCCGATGAAAAAGTAGCCTGTCAATTGGGGATAGTCATATGAAAGTTTTTTTAAAACCAGTGCCGAAGTTGAATTTACTTATTTCTATCCCACGGGAATTTTGTATTTTCCCCGGTAAAAGTACCCTATATCAATCAGGGATACTGTAGCTTACTATTGGTGAAAGAATATTAAATCAGCCCCGAATTTGAATTCACTTATTTCTATCCCGCGGGAATTTTGCATTTTCCCGAAGAAGAGTAGTCTATACTATACCAATCCGGAATGGTGTAGCTTTTAATTGGTGAAAGAATTTTTAAAGTCAGCTCCGAGGTTGATTTCAAATTTTTCTATCCCGTGGGAATTTTGTATTTTCCCGAGTAAAAAGTAGCCTTAGTCAATCGGGGATAGTCATACCACATAATATGTAAGAATTTTTAAAATCAGCCTCGAAATTGAACTAATTTATTTCTATCCCGTGGGAATTTTGCATTTTTCCGGATCAAAAGTAACCTATGTTAATCAACATCACATCTGCATACATAGTATTATAGCATATAAACATTTCATTTCATTTCAAGGCTATAGTGTAGCTTTCTAATTCTGAAAGGATTTTAAAAATCGGCTCAATAGTTTCAGAGATTCCGCTACAAACAAATAAACAAAGAAACCTTAGATATTTCCCTATCCCGTGGGAATTTCGAAAAATCCTTCCTTAGTGCACCACTACAATAGGCTACTTTCCTAACTAGTCAGTCTTTTAGATTATCAAAAAATATTGGACACGTATTTTTTATTTTGTCAATTAAACAAAAAATTACGAAGATATGGCGCGTTGAAGTTTCGCGTGACGTCACTTGTTCCTACACATTGTATGAGCGTTTTAGGAACAAGTGACGTCACGCCTCGTCACGCGGAAGTTCAACGCGCCATATCTTCGTCATTTTTTGTTTAATTGTCAAAAGAAAAATTACGTGTCTAATATTTTTTGATAATAAAATACGGACTAATAAGAATTATTATTTTTTTACCTAGGAAACATCCCTATACTGAAGGTACATGTGTGCCAAATTTCAAGTCTCTAGCCCCTGTAGTTTAGGCTGTGGGTTGTCTGTCAGTCAGTCAGTCAGTCAGTCACGGTACTGTTTTATAATAATAATAATAAATCATTTATTTCAAGTAATGTACACTCATAGATTGTTAGTAAAGCTTACTTCTAATAATGTTAGTTGAAATACTTAACTAATACCTAAATCCTAAGATACACTAGGGGAGTACGGCGCATGTAGCCGACTGCAGCGAAGCAAGTAGGGGCAGTCCAGCCTGTCCCCTATCATCTTCATGATGGCGTTGGGGCTGTCGCGCACCCGGCGCACCAGGGATGCAGCTCTCTTGCGCATAGTGGCGTAAAAACAGTCCACCCTGGCTTCGGCGAACATCCCTGATGCGCTACAGAAGCGGGGCAGCCCCACCAACACCCGGAACGCGTTGTTGTATTGGACGCGGAGGGCTCCATAGGTCCTTTGCGTATACGCACGCCACAAGCTGCACGTGTACAGGGAGGTACAGTACGCTCTAAATAGTGTAAGTTTCACTTCCCTGGTACAGCGTGCGAACTTACGAGCTATCATATTCGCGCGGACCGACAGAGCCCTCCGTTCACGCTCTATGTCTTTATCGTCTTTGAGGTCCGACGTGACTAAGTGTCCTAAATATTTATATGTGTCAACCCTTTCAAGGGCGGCTCCATTAAGTTTAATGGGTGTCACTCCGACTGTCTTGCCAAGCCCGACCTCAAAAACCATATATTGACTTTTCATGACATTATATTTTAAGCCGTGGGTGTCGGCATATTTCTCACACACCTTCAGAAGCTCTCGTAAGCCGCCCACCGATGCGCTTAGCAGAACCATGTCGTCTGCATAACTGATATTATTAAGGCAGACATCATCAATGTGACATCCGACATGCATTCTGCAAAGCGCATCCAAGAGCTCGTTTACGTACAAATTAAATAGGGTGGGTGAGCACAACCCCCCCTGCCTCACCCCGCACTCTAGCCTATACGGGTCAGAGAGCGCGTCAGCCCATCTAACGCTATTGACTTGGTTTCCATACCAGTATCTGAAAATATGAACCAGTCCAGATGGAAGTTTTATGGCTTCCAGTTTCTTCCATAAAATCTCATAAGAAACCAAGTCAAAAGCCTTAGAGAGATCAAGGAAGCAGGCGAAAACGGGCGAATTTCTGTCCACATAGTATTTCACAGTGTGCTTAAGACACAATATTGCACTTTCTGTGGATAGTCCTTGTCTAAAACCAAACTGGTTATGACTTAGGTCCACATACTCGTTTAATCGTGTATTAAGCACACTATCAAACACCTTTGCTATTACGGTTGCAAGTGATATCGGCCTATAGTTGTTTACATCAGACAAATCTCCCGTTTTGTTCTTAACTATAGGCACGACAACCGTTCGCATTAGGGTCTTTATAGGTATAGATGATTTTTATTCGGTGATCAGGAACCAATTTTTCTAGATCAGTATTCGATGGCGACCTCGTTTAAGTCGCAGTTTAAGAAGCACTCTATGCCCGTACTGTTTTTCTTTGTACACTGTGTACTGTGTATAGTTGCGTGGATGGGAGTTTCTTTTTGTGTGTGGCGGTTACATTGAAAAGTGGTAAATAACAGAAATAAATGATGATACTACTACCCACATCAAGGATATTTAGTCGTAATGTGGAGCGCTTCAAAAATTGGCAAGCGTCCGACCTCAAACACGTTCCGCTCGGGACTGAGCGGCGGGCTGGCAGCGGGGCGCCTGTAAATCGTGCCGTGAACTTCGTTAATATTGGGTTAAAAATTATATGTTTTACAAAATTAACAAAATTAAACCCGACGGACATTACATCATTACAGACGTTTATTTTGATGTGACTTTCAATACATCAAGTAGTATAATATTGAAATGAAATGAGTTTAAAGGTACAAAATAGGGGTATGTTTGGATTTTTTTTCTATCGAGCGAAGTTTGTCCAATTATGTAACGAGTGCCCGACGTACTTACAGAAAGGTCTCAAAAGCAACATATATTTTTTTCACGTGTTTAATCATTACCGTTTCTAGATAAAATGAAATTAAAAATTACGTTTCTCAGAGGTACCTCGCCTTAAGAGCGAGATATGTGATGTGTTGATGACGGTACGGACTTATAACTAGTCCCCGATGCAAACGCATGCAGATCAGATGATTGTATTATTGTAAAAATATTTTCTAACGCTGTTCGATTGAATTAGTATAGAGTAGTGATTTTGAGGCAAGTCGTCAGCAGTCGTCTACAGTGACATTGCAGTAGACGAAATAATTATTTTCTGATGAGTTGCTTTAAAGGCTTTTTGCGTTATTCTTACTACCTACTTGATACTAACTCGTTTATTTAAGGTCTAGCTAAAGCTAGTTAGTCATTTCTGAGAACCAGTTTAATAATATCAAGTTACGAAACATATAATTAACATGGTTTTATCCGGAGAGATTTGTTTGTTAGAATATGTATTGATTTATACTGGAAAATTTCGTGTTACGTTAGATCTGTAGATATAACATATGTGATAATTAGTTCTTACACAAAGAAAATTACATTATTAAATTCTTAGTAGGTAAAGTAATTTTGTACCCATATTGTGTAGCGTTTCTCTAGTAAAGTGCACATAATCAAAGTTGACTTTACAGCGATTTCTTACAGACTAATGGATCCATCCTTTCATTCACGGCATATCTTGATTAACCTACCTGTTTTATTACAATAATAAAATTCCATGGATGTAATTTTAATATTTTCAATGGCGTAAAATGCATGCATTGCATGTATTTAATGATATTTTATGCTACTACCACCTACTAAATTATTGGTAAGTAACTACTACCCTATAATTACAACAAATGATGAATATTTTCACATAATACATTCCTGTAATGACATAAATCTAAGGTAAACAATATAAATTTAGTAAGTTATAGTGGTCTATACACCCACAAATCGTATTATTTTTTACAAACGTGACCTTTACGGCCCTAACAATCTTGATTTTTTTTAAATAGTATGGTCGTAAGTGACTTTACAACGCTTTTAATCATATTTTATGCTACTACCAACTACTAAATCATTGGTAAGTAACTACTAACGTATAATTACAACAAATGATGAATATTTTTACATAATACATTCCTGTAATGACATAAATCTAAGGAAAAAAATATAAATTTAGTAAGTTATAGTGGTCTATACACCCAAAAATTGCATTATTTTTTACAAACATGACCTTTACGGCCCTAACAATCTTAAATTTCTTAAAATGGTATGGTCTTAAGGGACTTTATAACGCTTTTTACCGTGGTGTAAAGGACAATAACATTTTAAGTGTCATATTTAACGTAATAGGTACCAAATTACTAAATAGAGACAAGAATTCTAAGCACTTTTCTCATATATATCGAAAATATAGGTCATCAAAGAAAAAAGTTACAAAAAAGTTTTTCTAAAAAAATTTTTGTTTTTTGGCTCTCCTGAAAAGTGCCATTTTGTCCTTTACGCCAATTGAACCTAAAGGTATCGATATAACACGTACATTTTGCAATAATAGGTTCCTATTTTATGAATAAGCCGGTTATTTCAGAATGGAAACACACACATCAATTACTTCACTGTAGGTTTTCTCGCTGTTTTCTGCCACGTACCCATATTAAAAACAAGGGAGGCGCGAGGAAAAAAATGATTTTGGTTTGCAATGTAATTTAAACAAATTAATGCGTTATTTGTAATAGTAGATATTTACAAAAGGTGCGTAAAACGGGCCATATCACCGACGCTTATACTATATGGATTGGATACGCGGCGTTTATAAATTACACGAGCCGCAGGCAAGGATGTATTGTTAAGCATGCACATTATGTATGTAAATTCTTTAATGCACAAACTTAATATTTAATTAAGTCATGGGTAAAAAAGATTTCATGAACGAGTTTTACAATCTGCTTCTGACTTCGAACGCGAGAAAGCATAACACAAACATTATGAGCACGACAAGTGATAATAATATATTTCACGAGCGAAGATTTTTTTTCATGTTGATTTACCAATTATTTTTAACCACAACGTAGCTAGGTTATGTTATGTTTTATAAATTAGAATCTGAGCTGGCCGGAAAATAGTTACAAAAAAGAGTTTTTTTTTCAGTACGCTAACAAAGCAGTGACATTAGTGAAGACCTGTGAAGCCGTGTCCGAAATGCGAGAGTGCCGCGCGCCGCGCGACTGGTCGCTGCTAGCTCTACAGAACATACGGACCGGGAAGTCGCACTATCTGGTCATCTGCCGGTGCCCCGAGAACCATATACTTGGTAAGGCTAAGCTAATTGTTTTTATAGGAAACTAGCTGTTACCCGCAACTCAGTCCGCGAAGAAAAGGGATATAAAAATAGCTTAAGACTTATTCCTACCAAATACAGAAAAAAAGTTTCATAAAAATCGGTCAATCCGTTTCGGAGGAGTTCGATAACAAACACCGAGATTTTTATATATTAGACTAGCTATTGCCCGCGACTCCGTCTGCGAAGATAAAACATAGCCTACAACCTATTCTCAGACCAACCGAATATTTCGGAGGAGTTCGATAACAAACACCGTGACTCAAGGTTTTTATAATATTAGAAGATGTTACTGGATTACTATGGTATACAGCGACGTCGATGAACTGGTTTGGTTTATAAAGTTTCGTTCTTTTTTCGTATGGAACATGCGTAAGTCTATTTATAAAAAATAAATGTTCTGCCTCACTGAGTGATGGACTGACCAACTGACTGAAACTACGTACTCATCACTGAAATATTTATTTTGATAAACATTAAATTCTTTGCTGACTACTTTTTGTTCACTGTAGGTACTTGCATTGTCATCCAAACCGCGTAATGTATAATCATCCCAGCCTATATATGTAGGTACATCCCGCTCTAGGGCACAGGCCTCCTCTCAAAATGAGAGGGCTTGGGCCGTAGTTCCCACGCGGGCTCATTACGGATTAGGAACTTCGGACACACACCATTAAATTTCTTCTCAGGTGTGTGTAGGGATCCTCACGATGTTTTCCTTCACCGTAAAACTCATGATAAATTTCAAATATTAATTTCGCACAGAAATTTCGAATAACTCTCGAGTCCGGGTTCGAACCCGAGTTCTTCTGCTCGACTTTTTTTACCACCAATTTTATAAGTATGTCTATTATCTACGTAGGTATTAATAATCGCAAATTAAAAATTATTAGGACCCGCTACCGCCCCCACGAAAAGCTCAAGCGCCCACTAGGAACGGTACCGCCCCAGTTGTGAACCAATGGTTTATATACAAGCTTTGCAAGCAACACCTACAGTTCTCTGAAGCTTCTACCAAGCGTGCTTAATAAGCACGTAATGCTCGTCAAATAATTATGACCGTATAGGAACCCCTTAACAATAATAGTGATGATTAAATGTTTCAGAAGGGCCGATGTCCCACGACCAACCCACTTATGCCTCGGTGCCGGGCATCAGGGTGTACGGAATGATGTGTGTGCGGCACAACCCGGCTTATGCAGGTAATATATCACTACTATAACTCAAGCGTAATGGATGTTAAAGATTGAAAACAACGTTTAAATAAATAAATAAATAAATTTATTCAAAAACACACTTTACATCAGAAAAAGCTAAGAACTAAAACTTACTACAAGATAAAATACAACAAGTGCCTGAACTAGGATTCCCTGTGTTTCAGGCAGAGTTTGGGGGTAGTTAATTTTAAAAAGTGTAGGTAGTCTTTGTAAACTGAGTATTACATGTTATTAATTGCGGGCATTGGGGTACGTATCTGAATATGGAATACCTATATATCTGAGTATCGAATGGGTTCTAATATAGATTTTTTTCTGAAACAGTAAACTAACCTAACATAATAAATAAGTTCTATAAGGTGTTGTTTTAATAAATCCCGAGTTTACGGTTTCAGAAAAAATCTATATTAAAACCCATTCGATACTTTAATAGGTACATTCGAGACATTAATTTTCAATATTCAGAACTGTGCCCTGTTACTTGTCCTAAAATGCCAGATCTCATTAGTTGAATATCAGAAATTCAAGTCCATAATAAAATGGAAAAAGTGTTATAAAGTAAACCTGGAATATTTCATTAGGTTGTTGGGCTAGTTGGACTGAACACCACTGTAACTAAATGTAGATTAGATTTTTTTAAATAGTTTTAGACCAATATTTTCCTACATCGGTTAGTATTCAAAGTCAAAGATGTGTAAGGCGTGACTACTTTTTGAATTAAATTCCGACGAAAACCTTTACAGGCATGCTCAATTAAACTAACCCAACCGTATCCCGAAATATTCCGGCTAAATTTTAAAACAGCTTATAGTTATGCATCTTTGGCTCTTCTTCTATAGAAGTGGGTATTTCACGTTGATCACTCTCTAACTTACCGTTGACTACAACTAAGTACGTATACGCATAAATATTCGGGCCAAATGGCACTGGATTAAACTCTATGCAAATTACGTACAGTACCTATACTCAAGATAATCTCTTGTCGTTTCCAGGTTACACCCCAAACCGATTTACCGGCGTCCAGAGCACCACAAGCGCCTACAAAGTAGACTATTCACAACCACACGCTTACCCCGAGAAGCCTGTTTACAACCGATACCAGACACCCAGTTATTTGTCGCCTAACTACTACAATAGGCGGTCTAGAGTAGCGCGAGTGAGACGAATGGCGCCCGAATACCCCCCTTTCCCTTGGCACAAAGTTAGAGAGCTCGCACGATCGTTACACTGGATCGATTAGATTTTTAACCATTCGTATAATCAAAAGTATGTTGGATTCATTCAGGCTTCGCTTGTAATCGTTCCAAAACTCCGCCTCTTTGAATTCAACGAAGACTTTGCAAGATTGAACGCTTCGCAATGCCGTCTTACAATTAGTCACAAAATTGAAATGCCTTAAAATTTCACATTCTAAATCCGCGTTTAGTTTGTAGAAAATTATTCGAGACCTATTAAATACTCAGTGGACTGCATTTTATTATATTTGTACTTAAATGCGCTTTAAAAGCAATGAGTTTTACCTTAGAGGATTCATTATTTATTTCAGTACTAGCTTATGATACCTATATGTTACTTATTTATGGCATGCTAGACATGTATATGTTTGTTTGCCAGACGCGTAGAGATAACCATGACTACATTATAGTAATTAGTAGCATAGAAGGTAAACTATTAAAATGAATTATTGCCCCACCATGGCACCGCACAACGGTGACAAACGAACAAACATGCATAATTAATACATTTATATAACTTACCTGCCTATAATTAGAATTTACTTACACAAAACGATGTGATAATAAATTTCAGATGTTTTTTTGTGTAATGTCAATGCATTTATAGAAATGTAAGAGTTAATTTAAGAGTAAACATTATTTATTTAAGAAAACCATACTTAGAAAATTCAAGTGTAAATAGTAGTTTTAGTGAAATGATTGTAATTAAGAAAATTAAATTTAAACGGACAGTGATCGCAGTGTAAAATTATTTCGTCATTCTCCAGTCATTTTTAAATTATTATTTGTTTACCTAGATCGTAAGTTCTACAAATAGCATATCCTTAACTAAAGTGTATATTTTGAAATGTGTAACTAGGTATGTACTTACCTAATACTTTTTGGTCGACGACAATGTCGCAGGAATACATGGCTGCCATCAATCGTTGAGGTTGCGCTTGGAACGCCTTTCTGCACCCATCCTTAACAGCTGACATGATTTGGCCTGTTTGATAAATATTAAATTATACAATGGTGTACCAAAATTGCTGTGAAGCCGTGGTGTCCTAGCGGTTTAAACTATGGCCTCTCAAGCGGAGGATCGTGGGTTCAAATCCCGGCTCGCACCTGTGAGTTTTTTTGGAATTGATGTGCAAAATTACATTTGAAATTCACCATGAGCTTTACGGTGACGGAAAACATCGTGAGGAAAGAATTTCAATGGTGTGTGTGTGTGAAGTTCCCAATCCGCACTGAGGCCGCGTGGGAACTACGGCCCAAGGCCTTTCATTCTGAGAGGAGGCATGTGCCCTGCAGTAGTACGTTGTGCTCAACCAAATCTAAAATGATGCCACTATTGGCGTACGCAAGCGATAAAGGTTTCGGGTGGGTTACTTGGGAGCCCCGTGGTGCACTTATTACCACACCTGCATCTTTTGGCTATACGCATAGCCAAAAGATGAAGGTTCAAAAAACCATTTCGTTTTTCAAAAGTCTTGCAATATAGACAGATATTTTATAAATTACTAGCTGTTGTCCGCGTCTCCGTCTGTAAAGAATAGGGGTATAAAAATAGCCAACGACCTATTCTCAGACCTACCAAATATCTATGGACAAAAAATTTCATAAATTAAACCGTTTTTCATAAAATTTTATAAAGGTCGAGCAGTTACGGAGGAGTTCGATAACACACACTGTACCACGAGATTTTTATATATTAGAAGAAGAAGACGGGTCATACACACCATAAGAAACAAAAGCTGTCTCTCCTGTAGGCATAAATTTAGCGACACCGAGTCAGCAAACTTAAGATTTAACGGAGATTTGACTACAAAAAATTGGCTAATAGACCCTTAACTTTTGTCATGTCCACAGGAGAGACGCGAACAAAAAAAGTGTGTACGACCCATATAGAAGAAGAAGAGAAGATAATAATCGGCCATAGTTACCTGAAAGCGGTCCAAATGTATGCCCAGCGTCTTCGCCCTCACTCTTATCCAATGTCCATTCTTCGACACAAAAAGCGACGCCCATCATAGGCTCCTCGCATAAAGGACCCGACAGACTGGCCAGTTGGAAACCATTTACAAAACTACCCTCATATTCAAATCTTGGATCCTCTTTGATTTCTTGTTTGTGATACAAAAACTTTGTAACGTAATCCGACGTCTGATTGAGAAGTAAATTGGGCCCACAATTCCTAGGCCCTACTGACCAAATTTGTTCCGGGACTCTGCTCCACTCGGGGCCCAATTTGGAGCATATAGTTCTGAGCTCCTTAATGAAAGTTTCTATCAACTTTAACATGCGATCAGAAAGCTCATGGGTACCATTTATGTACAGTTTATCGAATCTGTTTTCCATGTTTTCATTGTTCGACGTCCGATGCAGTGATTTAATGTGTTGAGATATGGCTTTGAGTAAATCGGTGGATTTATCTAAGAGAGTTGTTATTTCATTGGGGAGAGGTTTAGCTCGTATTCTGATTCTACTTTGTTTGTTGTTTGTGTGCACGGTGATGATGGGATCGAGTTCCGTGTCGCCTTTGTCGATGTTTTGAGAGTCTATCTCTTCGTTGGCCATGTCTATTTTCGGAGGTACTATAATTGTTTCTCTGAAGGGAACTATGGGTTCCGAAACTATGATCGGGATTTTTGCATAGTTATTCCTGGAAAAGAAAAGTATTGTGAGGTATTTTTCTAAAGTTTTTAGGGTTCCATACTCGAAGGGTGGCAAACGGAACTCTATTAATGTTGCTATACGGTTTATTCGTCTGTACTGCCAGAACTACAATATATTGACAGCTATTAATAGTAAATTGTGGGATGAGTGACACCAATTGAATAGTCCCAAACTAAGCAAAGCTTGTACTATGGGTATTAGACAATGGATAAACATACTTATATAGATAAATATATAAATAAAATAAATAAATATCACGGGACAATTCACACCAATAGGGATGTTGACACCATTAAAAAATAATTCGAAGACACGACTCCAGTAAAAAAACGCTTTATTTTAGCCCTGAAAACCAGATTAATTTTCGATTAACTGCAAAATTAGATTTTTTGTTGCTTTAAAACAAATAAATAGTTAGTTAATTGAGTATGCGAACAAGTGACGTCATATGTTGCTATTTCCATTCAAACTCTATGGGAGAAATGTGTTTTGACAGCTCATAAAAAGTACGTCAGTTGATTGGTGGTGTCAACATCCCTATTGACCTAGTCCCAAAGTAAGCTAAACAAAGCTTATGTTATGGGTACTAAGCAACGGATAAACATACTTATATAGATAGATACATACTTAAATACATATTAAACATCCATGACTCGAGCACAAACATTACAATACAATACAATACAATACAAATATTCTTTATGGATCACCAAAAAAAGTACAGAAAAAATATTAATAACAATAAAAATCAGGCAGACACTAGGCGGTCTTAACGCACAAAAGCGATCTCTTCCAGACAACCAAAAACATTCGTATTTGTCACACAAATATCTGCCCCGACCGGGAATCAAAGTAATCAAACCCAGGACCTCAAGCTTCGTAGTCAGGTTATCTAACCACTAGGCCATCCGGTCGTCTAAAAAAAACAAATTGAAATTTAAAGAAACATAAATTGCAGCTACTTACAACAGCAAATAATTAATATAAAATTAAAAAATTAACTAACCTAACCTAAATCAATCAGCCAATATAAAATGATCCCACACTGGGTATATTTTACTTCGAAGCAGGGCTCCGTCAACACTGGATTTTTATAGTCACGCCCGTTTAAAGCGTATATTTTGACATATCTACGGAGTACGGAACTCTTGGTGCGACCCCAACTCGCACTAGGCCGTTTTATTCAAAAAAAAATAAGTTTTAAAAGCTTACTTTAAGTCCTCTAAACATCTTTCGAGGTGGACTTCTCCTGCTGTTACAATGACGTGTTCGCCAGTTTCTTGCAAAAGAACTTGAACGCAGGAATCCGATTGGTTGAGAAGCTTCAAACCTGAAACAAATTGAGACAGTCATTAGTTCGGTTCTTGTGCAACTACGGTGAAAGTCAAAATCACCCTATAATAATAAGCTACTGTAGTCGCATAAACTTTATAATCTGAGTTACATACGAGTAGAGTAGAAGTTTAGTATTCTTAGTTCTAGAACGTCTGGTGCTTATGGAACAATTAGATTCACCTATTGAGAAGCGTCTGCTTAAAGACATATGTGGATGATTCCAGGGGCGTTTTAACCGCTGTCAGTCCCCAGCCCTTAATACTGGCAAATATACAATTCATGTTCATTGATTATTGTGTGAAATAGATCCTAACCACTGCCAGAAGTTATTTACGTCATTAAAACAATCTACCTTCCAATTCATAAAATCTCAATCTAGGGACTGATAATGACACCCTACTCACAACATTTAATGCAATAAAGAGTTTAAGTTTGAATGATAACGGTCGAAACACCACCTATAACCATTTCGTTGATATATGGCAAGTTTATTAGAGCAAAAGTTTAAAATGCCTGTCTTCAAACACACATTCCTCTATTACCAAAATAAGGTAGGTACCTTTGACTAACTGCGACAACTGCGAAGGGTTTGAGGGTTCCAATGCCACTCTTAAAATGGGAACGGCCGCTGATTGGATCTCACTGAACGCAGGACAAGCGATGGTAGTACTGAGCGTAGCTGTTTTAAGGACATGCTCTTCTAAGCCGCCGATGCCTGGGAAAAACAAGGTAAGTTGATTATTATATTACATTACACAAAGCACTGAAACAAGTTGATTATCAGAATATTAAACCTTTAAAACGCTAGTGTCGGCTTTAGACGTTAATACAAAAATAAACCAGCCCACATCCGCATAAGAATCAATTTTGTTCGTAACAAAAACGTTGTGTGGCGTTCAAAAGGTAACTAAGTACAATTTCGTCTTTTTACAAGTTTGATTATTTATAAAAAATCAAAGGTTTTTATTTAACTTACAATGTTCATAATGTAAGTTTTTTGTATGTTAGTTGTGGATTCAAAATTTGCAAACCATTACTCAACCACTTCCTGGTATCCGATTGAGGTGAAATTTGGCATACTTATGTGTGTGCTGCGGGTGTCTATGGACAGTGGTGATCATTTAACATCAGGTGACCCACTAGTACGTTTGTCTGGCCTCTCTAACATAATTCAATAATACTCCGGTGATAATACAATAATTTGGTAGTGAAACTCTTGTGATCCGGCAAAGATCTGCAGGACGGAACTCTTCAACAGTTAATAGCATCAACTTGAAACTTGGTGTAGAAAATGTAGTTTGGATGACAACTCAATTGTAGTCAACAAAAAGTACAGTAAAAAATTGTACTGAAAATGAAATTTTTGTCAGTAACTTATTATAGTCTTACCTATAATATTGCCAGCAACTGCCTCTTCAATTTCTTCTAATTCTCTTCCCATCAATATGTACAAAGATTTAATTCTGCAAAAAAAAATGAAATCTATTAAAATTCATCATATAGGTTTGGCAATACTGAATTTGCAATGGATTTTATGCAGTTAACAACTGGAATTTATTAATATTTTTTTGTAGATACTTACTCTGTGCATGTGATATGTTCATCACTTTGTAGGTCCCTTAGCTTTTTATTAGGATCTATTTCATAGTCCTTTATACTTAGAATTCTGGACGGGTCATGTTTTGGACCTAAGACATAGACTTTATCGCCTTTTCTTAACCTACCGCTGAAAACTCTAGCAAATGCTATAAAAGCTGGCTGATCTACTTCTTTCTCGTTCTCATCTGCACAACTTTTTTCTGGAGTATCTATTTCAGGTTCTTTGTTTTCAGATACAGGGATAACTTCTGAATTGCATTCATTGGCTTTCAATTGCTCTCTCATTCGTCTAGCTTTTTCCCTTCTGAGAGCCATCTCCTCAACTGTCAAAGCCTTTGGCTTATTTTCTGGAAGCACACTTTTATCTACGCTAAACATCTTCGATATATACACAATAAGAGGTCTCTGTGGACCATTATCACAGGCCAAAAAATCATTTTTGAGTTCTTGCGTTTCAGGATGGAGGGACTCAAAATCAACTATCTTCGTGCACATTAGTTTTTCAACTTTATCGGACGAAATTTCTTTAGGTGAAGGTAGTTTTGAACAGACCATGTTTAGCACAGTTTGCGACAAAGGAAGCCACTGCGTCATAAGAGACTGAATTTGAATTTTACTATCTGTATGCCTTAAATCCCTCGTAGTGAGTTTTATGCCGAGTTTTTCACAAATAACCGGCACTTTTTCCTTCTCATGCCTCATGACGACAGTTTCATAGACGTTCCATAAGTTATCTAGTACCAATTGCACAAACAGTGGCTTCTTCGCCTTTTCCTGTGCGCCTTTCATGAAGCGTTTCGTTTTGGAGTTCAAATAAAAATCACCCCACAAAACTTTTCCAAGCAACTCTTCTTTTACTCCTGGAAATAAAGAATGTTTTAAAATACCTTAGTGCAATGAAATTTGGTAACTTAATTTCAGTTATTTCAGTACTTGTCAGTGAAATCTCGCATGTCCAATTTTATCTACTTCATGTGATCAGAATATTTAGATTGGACAACAAATCTAGTAGTTAAAATTCAAAAAGCTAGCATTAAATCTGAGACCGTATTGCCTTATGCGCAGGCGCACGCAATAGCATTCACCATCTCTTTCAACTTTCATCTTACATCATGTGACAGAGAGAATTGGTGAAAACAATGGTGATTCTGAGTTTGTTAAACAAAAAGGCCTCTGTAATCAAATTTATTTTTATCTGATTCCCTAGCTAGGTACTAAATAAATATATTCTTACCAAGTTTTGCGGAGAAAAGTCTTGCAAATGTGTGAACAGTAAATCCCCATCCGTCAATAGCGCTCGCAAACACAACATTGCCTTGTTCCGGTGAAAAGTAGAGGTTAGAATCATCTGCATCTTCCAAAGCTGAGGTCCAGTCATAGAAATTGTTATTTTCTTTTGATTTCTCCTTCAACTCCTGAAAAAAAATGGCAGAAATAGTGATAATCATCACAATTTCAGATGTAGGACATCGATTGATGCACATAGGACTTCCTCATTGATACACAATCATTTCGATTAGAAATGGCTTGCATCCACTTTAAACCTGTGGCCTTTGCTAAATCAGATCTTGTTGCTGGACTATCCACGCTGCGATTGACAGACAGACAGAAAGAAACGGCAGCAAAAATTTTGCGTGGTAGAAATAGTATACTGAATTTATGCATTAGTATAAATTATTTTTGTCTGTGCAAGGTATAGTTTAATGTACTTTTCTGTGGCTTCCCATGATGGTGTACTTGAAAGCCTTATTAAAATATCAGATTTATATAAGTATTTTTTTATAAAATAACTAGCTATTACTCGCGACTCCGTCCACGAAGAATAGGGGTTAAAAAATAGTCTATGACTTATTCTCAGACCTACGGAATTCAGATAAAAAGTTTCATAAAACTTGGTCAAGCCGTTTCGCAGGAGTTCGATAACAAACACTGTGACACGAGATTTTTATATATTAGAAAATAGGCAAACAAACAAGCCTCCAAAAGATTATTTCTAGTTTATTTAAAATACAACAGACCTGTTTATCAATCTGCGTTTCCTCATTTTCAAAGACTCCTGTGGCAAAGAGTTCTCCCATCACCGCGTTGACCTGTTCCATAACTTGGTTGAGATGGACGTAAGCATCTAACGGTGTCATTTGCATTTCTAGTATGAGTCTGTCAATTTTATTGAGCACTAGCACAGCTTTGATGTTCTCCGAGTAAACCTGCTTCAAAGCTAGCCTCGTCTGCGGGCAAACTCCTTCCACTACATCAACCTGTAAATATACAAAGATCATTTTAAGATATGAAAGGGAAAAAATAATTTAATAAAATTAAAGTACATACCCGCATACAGTTGAGGAAACTGAATTAAGTGCCAGTGTAGCACCTTTTCACAATCAATTTCAAGGTAATTTCTGAGGCTGATGTATAGAATGTCAACATGACATTTCTAACGAAAAGGTTCCACCCTGGTACGCAATTCAGTTTCTTTGACTGTACCTAAATTAGAAGTAGTTAAAAGCCGTGGTAGCCTAGTAGTTTGGCCTATACTCTCAAGCAGATGGTTAGTGGGTTCAAGTTCGGGCTCACACCTCTTGAGTTTTTCGAATTTACATTTGCAATACATTTGAAATTTACGGTAGGTATCCTATTATAATCGCCTCATTAATTTTTTGTTTAATTCTTATTTCGTCTCATTCTGTATTCATGACTTTGTCTTGTTCGCGATAGCGATTTTTTATGACGGATACGTCATTATAGAAAGAAAGAAGAAAGAAAGGAAAATATTTTATTTACGGTTTTAAAAGCACCACCACCAAACATTAGAAAATAACATTAATAACTACATCTAAAAGACAAGTGTATCATGGCAGTGACACCAATTCTCACCGAAAAAGGGTCTCCACTCAGCATGTGTTGCTACACAGAGAGTGCAGCAACGCTGGTTTTCAGTAAAGCCCAGATTTGAGCTACACAACAGCTTCACTTGTTACAATAATAATTAATTATCTTATTCCATCAAATTCTGTAACTTGTCTTTATTATTATTATTTTCCCTTAATGGCGGCCTTAAGGCTTGGGCCAATGTCAGTTACGATGAGACATACTACTCTTTGATGTAAGTAAAGTGAAAAAAAATAAATAATAATAATTTGTCTCTCTCATAATAATAAGTCTTATTCGTTTTTCATCACGGTCTTCCTTGGACACATTCGTCGTTGTTCCCTTTTGTTTATTGTCTAATTACTTACGAACATTTATTTACCAGCACCGAGCGTATCGAAATAATTTTTGCAAATAAATAAGTAAATGAGATAAAAAAACAAAAGGCAAGAATGACGAATGAGTCCAAGGAAGACCGTGACGAAAAACAAATAAGACATATAAGAGATAGACAAGTTGCAGAATTTGACCAAAAAAGATAGTGATGGGTAGCAAACAAGACAAAGACAAATGCAGAATGAGACAAAATAAGAATGAAAAGAAAAACGAATGAGGCAAGCTAATAGGATACCACATTTACCATGAGCTTTACGATGAAGGAAAATATTTTGTGGAATCCTGCACACACTGGAGAAGAAACTTAGTGAAGATTTCAATCCGGACTGGGCCACCATGAGAACTACAGCCCAAAACCTCACATTCTGGGAGGAGGCCTGTGCGTGGCAGTGGGATGATGATGAAAGTACCTACTCATTGTCATAACTAGGAAGTAATTATGAATCATTAATTTGAAAAAAATTCTTAACTAAATAATAATATTATTAATAAGCAAGTAATTAGGTAAAATATTAACCACATATTATGTGGTTAATGTTAATGTTATACCTATTAATATACAAGGTGGAAAGTTGAGATGGGGCAGCAAGGGCAGCTACTAGATCCCTTGCTGCTACGCGAAAATGCTCTTAGGAGACCTTTACTAACTTTTTGAGTGATGACAATCGACATTCACAGATTTTTGATAAAATGTACAGTCAGCGAAAAAATCAACAGATTTGACTTTTTTTTTAATGCCAATCGGTCCCATTTCTATCAAGAATTAAAACACTCGATGAGACCAACTAAGGTTAGTGTACTAGAATACCCACAAATCAAAGAAAATTTTTTCCATACAGTTTGTAGGGTAATTTTTTTTTTGTATAGCCTATACAGTGTCCCACTGCTGGGCAAAGGCTCTCCTTCCACTCGTCCCTGGCTTAGGGTAATTAATTACAATGTGAAATTTTCTTTACCTTAAAGATCATTAAATTGACAACATTTCATATTTCTAAGACTATAATTTGATACATTCTCTGTATACTGTTTGGAAAGAGAAAGACGCTGATAGGTTTAAATTTTCACTAGAATTATTAATTAATTTATTACAATTTTTTAAAGATGTGCTTATTCTAAAAGAGCGTAACAATACAATAGATCCATTACTTTTGTCTAGTCTCTATTAAAAAAAAGTGATGACGTAAATGTGACATTAAGGTTGTTATCAAATTTAAAATTATGACAGCTCTTTTTTCTAGTGAAAAGGGTAAAGGAAACATATCTATTCTGTGGAGGTACAGGTAAGTACACATATGTTTTTTAAATATGTTGTATTTTTTTAAATATGAAGAAATAAATTATAATAAATATTTTTCCGTGTTCAGGAGGCAAAACTCTTTCGATTCCTGTAGTAATTTTCAGGTGTTAAAAAAATTAAATGTTGTCAATTGTAGACAACTACAATTAGGATATAAGAAATGAGAAAAGTGTGGTATTTTGGGAATGTGGCATTTTAGGCACAAGCAGGTTAAACCTCTGAAACAAACTGATTTTAATTAAATTTGGTATGATAGAAGAACTCCCTTAGAATGATACTGATACAATTGGAATTATCGTCATTTCAAAAATAAAATTTATGTGTAAAGAAAAACAGGTTTAGTTTTGAAATGACAATAATTGTAACTGTGTCAGTGTCTTTCTAAAGAAGCAATAAGACGGTTTATATTCCAGAAAATGGCAGAGTTCCCAGGGATAGAGATAAACAAATTCTTTGCTGACGGAGTCGCAGGCAACAGTTTGTTGAAAATTGAAGTATTTGCTACCAAAAACAAGTGAATTTTATGTTATATTTTAAGCGTCTCGACCACCATCGTTTCCGGTCCTAAATAGTGAAGAAATAAGTCGCACCGAACGGAAGGTTTTTGTAAAAAGATACAGTGCGCTCGCTGTAAAATAAAAATTCATTGAAATCCCATGCAAACAATAGCTCATTTCTTTGATATATGGGTCCTGGTAATGATAGCGGTAGAAACACTCGAATAATTAGCCTGAAGTCTAGTTATGTTATGAAATAAGCTAAAAGGTTAAAACTTCTCAGCAGAGCAGGGTTTACGCAAGGTGTTGTGCATTATAAATAAATAAATAAATGTGGAATTGTAACTCAAAATAAGTTTCTACTTACAACAACAATAGCCCCATCACACAGTCTTACAGCCGTCGATACTTCGCTTGAGAAATCAACATGTCCGGGTGAATCTATTAGGTTTACGAGGTATTCTTTCTGTTCTACTGCATGATACAGTGCTATGCTGCTGCTTTTCATAGTTATGCCCCTCTCCTGTTCATCTGGCCGGCTGTCCATGTAGCGCAGCTTACCCGACATCCTCTGAGATATGATGCCATTACTGGATATCAAAGAATCTGCTAAAGTAGTTTTTCCGTGGTCCACGTGCGCCACGATGCAAATATTACGAATATTCGCATGTTTGTTTTGAAGTTCTAAAAGTTTCGACCCGTCTACCAGCCGCATTTTGAAGATATTTGCCGAGACGGCTAACAAGATTGTACAGAATATTGTGAAACACTTATGTTGACAATTTTATGTGAGAATTGTAATGTTATCACTTATTATAATTACGAGATAAAATTTCACAATGTTGACCAAGCACTGATACGTTCACGCGAAACTGACAGCGTTTTGACACTAACACTAATGACGTTTTCGTTCGGAAAGCAAAGAGTGCCCCAAAGAGTATTGTAATATTATATGAACAAGAGTGGCAACTCTATGGTCAAATATGCATGTATGGAAGGTGCTGCTGCCCTACGCCCTGGTGAAGAACTAATGTGACGTATCTATAGATGTATACCTATCTATATGTATACTGCCGTCGTATGAAAAAGGGGCACAACTAACATTTTTTTAAAAATTGAGTTAAATATAGATTCAGAATCAGGAGAAAAAGGCGCATCTGCCTGATTTTTTGTATATTTCGAGGAGCAATACTGTCGGAGATACCGTTAGCTCAAAAGGCACAAGTGCCTGAGAAATTCAGATTTACTTAAGCAAAAAGGCATATTTGGCTATGGTTAAAATTAAAGGACATAACTTATCAAATATGCCTTATGAGTTATAATAACTGCATTGATTTTTTAAGAGAAGCTTAGATTAAAAAGGCTCATATAAGTGATGTCAAAGTAAAAGGGCTTATGAAGCAAGATATGCCTTTTGTTTAATTTTTATACGATTTTGAGTAGCTTACGACCTTTAAAGAAAAGGCACAACTTACCAGATGTGCCTTTTCATCCAATGTTTTTGAATGAAAATGAGGTGAGGGGATCGCGGTACGAAAGGAATCGCGTCAGTTGTGCCATAGAACTTAACGACAGTCCACGCGCGTTCGGCTGCCGCCGGTAAGTACGTTTGATTTTTTAGTGGTGTTCGTATGCTTAATGTAATTATTGATTTGTAATGTAGTCATTATATTTCTGTGGCTCTAGTGAAAAAGGGGTTAAGTCTGCAGAAATTAAACAGCTGATTTCGACTTAGCCCCCTTTACACATAAAATAGAAAATAGCTGTTTAATTTCTGCAGACTTAACCCTTTAACTTAACCCCTTTTTCACTAGAGCCACAGATTCGAAAATATCTATACTTAATTATAAGGTAATTAACCTTGACAAACTCGTGCGCGGCGCTCGGCGGAACCCTGTCGCAGGGAGCCTCTGCTGTCTTTAACAAGATTGTTTTTAATAAGTGCGGCAAACGCTGACTGCGACAGGGTTCCGCGGAGGGTCGCGCACGAGCTTGTCGGATAAGTTTGTCCGCTATGTGTGTGTGTGTGTGTGTGTGTGTGTGTGTGTGTGTGTGTGTGTGTGTGTGTGTGTGTGTGTGTGTGTGTGTACGTGTGTGTGTGTGTGTGCGAGGCTGATTTTAATAATTATTATAAGCAAAACGTAACTTTTATAACACTTGATTGATCTCATTGTGATTTTATTGTGCCATGATAATGAATGAAGAGACAGCTAGTATAAAATATTTATTTTATACCTAGTCTAGTATAAATATTTTATACTGGCTGTCTCTTCAACTAAATTAATGTGTGGTTGTGATTTAATGTTACTTAATCTAAGTTATCTGATTGTTATTAAAATTGATAAAAAATGTTGATTAAAATTTTTCT
This sequence comes from Archips crataeganus, assembly GCA_947859365.1. Classification (NCBI taxonomy): domain Eukaryota; kingdom Metazoa; phylum Arthropoda; class Insecta; order Lepidoptera; family Tortricidae; genus Archips; species Archips crataeganus. Next base: position 11,206,334 of record OX402060.1, read on the forward strand.
TCATAATTATTTTATAATAAAATTGTAATACGGTTTTGTTTTTCTATCATGCCTAATGATAAAGTTTAGAAGGTATATTTTTAGTTTGTTTAATAATTAAAATTGTGATAGTTCTTGTGGCATGCAATATTATTGTGCCATGTTAATTTTATTGATAAGGTATCAATACAACTAAAGTAATGAGTAATTGTGATTTATTGTTACTTAGATTCAAATAGTATGATGACTGTTATTAAAATTGATAAAAAAATGTTGATTAGTAATTAAAAATTAATAATGCTGATTAATATTTTATCTTTATAATTTTTTTTAAATTGTAATACTGTTTTGTTTTCTGTCATGCCTATGCCTAATGATAAAGTTTAGAAGGTATTATATTTAGTTTGTTTTTGCTACTTAACTTTGTCTTTATGTTTTATTCCTATAATTAAGAGAGATTTAAAAGAAGCCAAATTTAATAAAAAATATTTTTTATACAACTCTTTTTACTAGGTACCCGAAGAAATAAAAATGTGGCGGATTATTACTTGGATTTATTTTATTTTAGTAAGTCGTAGAAAAGTTAAGGTAAAAATAAATACACAAAAATATTCGAATTCATTTTATTATTTTAACAAAATACTTAAGTATTTTTTTTAAATAGAAAGGCTTAAATAGTCAAATATGCCTATTTTTCCTAACTTTGTCTAAAATGTTAAAATACTAAGACAATGAAAAGGCACATTTGGTTAGTTATGCCTATTTGACGTTAAAATACTATTTTTACTCAATTTATTTTTTTAAGTAAAAAGAAAAAAACTGATTTATAAAATAAATTAATTAATTAAATCAAAAAGTATGTATGTGGTAATTTAGAATGATCGATATTTTATACATCCTCATCTAAAAAAATATAATTATCAAACGATTATGTATTTTTTTTTAGTAAAAACCAAAAAAACTTTTAACATTTTTTTCTCGACTTTAACTAAATGTTAGATGTGCCCCTTTACGTTACGGCGGCAGTATATGTTGGTAGTGATGTACAGCTATAATAACGCGTAATTTTAATTGATAGGCTAATTGCCACTATTCGTATTTTAGCCGTCTAATTCAAATCAGCATATACGAAGTATAAGCGGCTAAACCCGATTTGCACTATACGGCTAAAATACGAACATTGGCAAGTGGCCTATCAATTAAAGTCCTTGACCGTACAATTTGGTACGCCATGGCCATGGCCGATGAATGACAACTGACAAGTTTGACAAGTCAACCAAGATGGCCGCTAATTTAGTTCTTTACCAAACAACCAGAGATCGCTGTAGTCGCATGAAAAGTGTGATATATGTAAGTGTGCCCCCCCTGGAGTGCCCTAAAACCAGGTAGTCGTATTTTCCTTTATAATAAAAAGGTAGACTACAACAATAAAAAGCAAAAAAGTAGTTAAAAATTGACAAGAAAACAATTTAATAAAGAAATAACAACCAAGTAGGAATATTCTTGCAAGTAGGTATTGGTCAGTGTTGCCAGGTCCAATTTGAAAAAGTCAGAAGATATGAGCACTAAAAATCAGGAGATTGAAAAAAAAATCAGTAGAATGTTTTTCCATAGTACGTATCTGTTACGGAATAACTAATAAGTAATCTGTGACGTCGTCGTCGACACGCGTGCCTGTGTACGAATCTCTATGAGTTTGTACCGCGGTAGTCGCATAGAGACTAAAATCGCCGGGTCAGGCCTCATGCATGCCATGTACTTACGCGCGATATTTACCTACCGCGGGACCCATCTGCTACGATCGAAATTTCAGTAGGTTGTCACAAGCGCGCGCCGACGCACGTTCATTCGTGTTCCACGGTAAAAATATGCCGCCTGGACTTTTATAAGTGAAAATGGTGAAACAGGGGCAAACTTTAATATGACTATGCTAGAATTAATAGCTAATATAACAATTTGGAAGTTCGTACCGTGCTGTCCCTCTTACTCTTCTATAAAAAGCTATAAGCGTGAGCGGGATGGCACGATGCGAAGTTCAAAAGTTGACCGTCGTATCTAGTATAACGTTAGGGTACTGTGAGCATGGCAATGTGTTCTGCGCATTACAATAAATATCCTTTTTTGTTAGGATTCCAGAGCTAAAATGGCAAAAACGGAACCTTTATAGTTTCGCCATGACCGTCTGTCCCTTTGTCCGTCCGTGGCTTAGCTTAGGGAATATTAGTGCTAGAAAGTTTGCATGGATATAATATATAGCAATTATCCCGACAAAATGGTAAAACAACATGTAGAGAAAAAATTTTTAATCCAAACTGCCAGCCCTTGTCACTGTCGGCACGCAAACATTCTTAAGGAGACGGAGTAGTATAATCTGTGGCTACAATCGCGGTAAGTACCAAGATTTTGTACGGGATGCAGTATCTGTTACGAAGTAACTATTAAGTAATCTGTGGCCGGGTATCGAAGGTTTGGGTAGCGTAATGCTCGGTTTACACGGGCTTAGTACTTGTCATTAGTGTGATTAGAGACTTATCTGCAGTGTAAAAAGTGACGAGTAGCCGTCTACAAGTGAGTGTTAGAGAATGCTATTAGTAGTTACATAGATCTGGGAAAGCAAGCAAAAGAAAAAACACTTGAGCAATCAAACTTCACTTAACATGATGCTAGGTTTACACGGGCTTAGTAGCTAATGCTTAACCACTCGACAAGTGACAAGTATTAGTAGATTTTTAGCTGTGGGTAGGTACTTGTCGCTTAGTAAATAGGACCGGCTTCTAATTACTTGCACTTGCAGTTGCACTAATACTAAGAACTTATACAACATGTTTACACACATCTGACAAGTGTAAGTGACAAGTACTAAGCATTAGCTACTACTAAGCTCGTGTAAACCCAGCATAATGTACGAACAGCCTTAGATTCGTACACAGGCATGCGTCGGCCTACCTGTGTACGTACCTAACCTACCTCTATGAATTCTAGTTACGTTTATGCAAGAAATGTGCGCTCATGCAGTTCCTCCACCTCCACACTGTACGAACACACACAAATCACATAAACCCAACCATCACCACCACCAAGCTACACTGACGCGTTTCGAACTCAACCAGAGCTCATCTTCAGAGTTATCACAACCGTATGCTATGCTACCAAATGTTAAACTAACAAACCAAAACAAATGGTAGAGGTACTGGTATCGAAGATTTGTGTAGCCGTGTGTGGGAAAGGCTTTTGAGGTCTCTAGAACGCTGCGATAAAATAATAACTTGCCACCTGCATCCCCCGGTTGCCCGCAATTCTCACTACATTATATCGTCGCTTAACCTCAAGGGATGCCTTCTAACGCTGAGTGGTCTGGTTCGTGGTCGCCACTCGAAAACTTTTCCCTCTTAACTGTATTTCCTTGCAATAAAATATAAAACGACAAATTACCCCGGCAATGCAAGTGAGTCGAGCCGTTCTGTCTGCGAACTTTAATTAGAAACTATTTTTCTTAATTACGCTCTTGCCCTAGTTTACGTCTTTTCTTTCTGTAAGTATTCACGTGATAAAATAATTATAACTGGGCTATAAAAATAAGCTTATTTTATATTCCATCCTAGATATTTTTAAACGTAATTGGTGTGACAAGCTTGGAGTCTCTAGGTCTTAATTTAGCTTAGAAAGAAAGATGGGTGATATCTCACTTGCTATGGCTTACTTTATCACAAACTGCAGGCTCACCTCGGTACACAGACGGTTTCCGTTTCTGCAAGCTTGCAACTTATGTCCATAAGTGCCTCCTGTGGAAAATACTACGCTTGTGTTATCTGCAGCAGTAATTACGGACACATTAATCATTGTACGTACTGCAAATTCTGAGAGTGGAAGACGCCTGCTTCCAGCATTTGTTTTGACACGATAAGTTTTAAAAATAAGAGCTAACTAGGATTTTTTTGGGATCTACGCCATTTTTAACGTTGCCTGGGTTCTTAAGAAACTGAGACAAAAGTACCTACAGAGGTCTCATTGGCTGAAGTAAAGCTAGTATGGCTCTCGCTCTCTACGATTTCCCTTATTTTAGTTGTGATTAATAAACAGTCAAGGGATTAAAGATTAACTAAACAGTCTAGTTGCGAGCTAAACTTAAACATGATAAGCTAAGATTATGGTTGAAAACATGTTTAATTATTTATTAAGATCCCTAATATAGAGGGTTACTTTATTATGGAAGCATACACCGTCTTAGCAACATCGAAATACTATTAATCGTAGAAAATAAGGCACTTTATGGTGAAAATGGAAACTTAATTGTTGATGTTGCCTTGGTTTTAGCTGGTTTTAGTACTAAATTGTAAGAGTTCTTTCATTTCTTTAACTGTCTCTTCTACTTTGTAACTATCATGAATATTCACCAGAAAGCCACTAACTGTGAATGACATCAAACTTTTAAGGGTAAAAGTTTAAACGTCTCAAGTGATGCACTTGTTTGGACAAAATTAATAGAACATACATAATGCAGGCTGCTACCGCCTACCTGCCGCACCATCTGAGTTCTTAACAACTTTAAGTTTAGTTAAGTTAGGCACTGTGATTTATTGTAGAAGAGTAGCTAACTAACTTAGTAAGATGCACCTGGAGCGGTACGGAATAAATACTCTTTTCTTTTTATTAATCATTCGAGAAGTATAACCTTATGGTTTTGGCAGTTCATTGAAGAGTTGTTATGTTGACATTGAAAAAGCTAAAACAAGGCCCCAAATTGTTCTGATTGTGTGTTTTGTCTTCTTCGCATTTGCATCAGTGATGAAAACCGCACTGGGTAAAGAAATAAAGAAGAACCTGAATCAATAATTCTACATTGTCTGAGCGAGTGAGTGGGTAGGTGCTTACTAGATGTTTCATTAATTCTTGAGCTCCCCAGGGATCTAAAGTAGTCTTGATTAGATCAAATTGAATTTTGTCTCAAAGTTTCTTGAAATACTTAGGTACCTACGTGACATGAAAACTGTTTATAACTAGATAGGTGAGGCTGTTCATAATTACAAAGTTATTGTACCTAGTCTGTAAAATTCACGCATTAAGGATGTTAGGTAAACGGCTATGAGGCTCAAAGTCCTCTATCGTAGACCTCTCTTCGCTTTACATCAGGCGTACGATTGTGGTCAAACACTAGCCCATACTGTATAAAAAAATATTTAGGTACCTCAAGTATTAAGGCGGTGAACAGATATCAAAGACAGCTTTTCTGGCCTTATACCATAAAATTAAATTTTCTAACTTCGTATCGTGCCGTTCCGTTTACACTAATGAAACAGTTCACACGAGTGAAAGGGGCGGCACGATATGAACTTCGAATTTTGAATTTTGTATACACCGTGAAATTTTAGTGGTTGTTTTCCCGAAACGAGGTGATTTAGTTTCGATTGTACAATCGATTTATAATTACTATTTTGACTAGAGTCAAAAATCCAATTGGGAATGTCTAAAAAAAATTAACAGTGGTTTTTATATTTTTTTTTGTATAGAAAAGTCAATTATAAGAAACTAATTTCAATATTTTGTCATTTAGTTCACTGCTTTTTTCAAAATTAATTATTGAAACTATTTTGGTTGATGACGTCAGATTATAATTGAGAGCTCCCACACTGCCAAATTTCTAAATCTATCTAAATGCGTACGATAAGGCGACCCCTTTTAATTATTTTTATTATTATTATTTATTTAAAAATATGGCTTCTGTCCTATTTTCGGTAGGACAATTTCGCCAGTGTCAAAGTAAGCTCTCTTGGGAGCGACGTTGTACGGTGATAGTAGTTTCTGCAACTTGATAGTAAAATTCCAGAAACCACGTGGAGACAACTTGCGCATTAAAAAATGTCAGACACAAGAGCAATATATAATTTTGTGATCACTGTTAATTAAGGTTAATCGCCGCATAAAACACTATCAAAATTATACTTCAACTAGCCAAAGAAACAGAAATACCAAAATTAGATACTGTCTACATCCGCCATGTTCGAATGCCACAAATCGAATCTAATTATTTTTTGCGTAGTGGTACACTGTAACTAGTGTCACTTTACTGGCGCTGTCAATGTATTAGATGTCAGACAGCGGGTCCAAATCAAACTCCGTAGTATAATCCACGCGTAAATTGTGAGCAATTCTAACCACACATAATAAAGTACGACTTGGACCGGTCACGCAATTTACACCAATGTCAAATGAAGGTCATTGCTTATTTATTATGTAATAAATTCATTACATAATATTAAAATTAAATAACTACAGAAAACGAGTTTAAAAGCGTTTATCTCGAAATGGTTTTCGAATTACTATACATTGCAAAAAAATAGACATCCCCAATTGTGAAAAACGAAAGTCGAAAATGACCGCAAACCAATAGTAACGCTTCGTTGGTACAAGTAGCGTACGATCGTACGATAGGTTACGTACCAACGAAGCGTTACTATTGGTTTGCGGTCATTTTCGACTTTCGTTTTTCATAATTGGATTTTTGACTGTAGTCAAAATAGTAATTATAAATCGATTGTACAATCGATACTAAATCACCTCGTTTCGGGAAAACAACCACTAAAATTTCACGGTGTATATTCATGTCAATTTTATTATTATATTCCTAGAATTTAAAGCTAAGTTTAGAAAACAAAAGTGCGAGGCGACACACGAATATTGACGATAACGATCACAAAACAGCGCAACTGGGATGTGCCAATTTTTGACAACGTAATGAATCGAAAACTGTTTGGAGAAATAGGCTTTGTGAAACGTTTTCAGAAATCAGATTCCAAAAATATGATAAACTGAATTAAATAAACAAAATTTAAGTAATGAACTTCATTTGACCCCTGCAGCGAATCGTCACAAAGGCAGATATAAGCAGGTCTACACTCTAAAGCAAATTGGCAGTTAAAAATGTTGATGTCCTGCTTATAATAGCAAAGAGTGACAAAGATAGAAGTTTAATCACATGATGCGCACCTGGCTTTAAACAGTTGTCATTTATCGATATCGTAAAGTCCGAAATGTATACGAGTCTTTCCAATGTATTTTTACAAATTTAATTATTAAATTACTACGTCACAAGTAATTATACTTAAAAGAATTTAAATATCAGAATTTAATAAAAAATAACTATTTAGTATCACACTATTAAACAAACAGGAATAATCGAAGCTAAAACAAGAGAAATAAATAAAACTATTTGTCATGGTTCATTTAGGACCCTAAGCCGTGCTTGTATTATTGACAGTGACAAGACAAATCAGAGGCCCTACCACGAAGTGCAAAATTCGAACTCCGTTTCGTGCCGTCCACGTCCAGCACACGCTAATAGGATTTAATACGAGAGTGAGCGGGACGGTCCGATTCGAAGTTCGATTAAGGAAATTCGTGGTAGCCCCCCCCAGTAGTGCCACAGATTATGTTATGTACGACCTGAATTTTTCTAGACAATGGAACGTGGCTCTCTCACTGTGACGTCATCCAGCGTATTTCTTAAAAAAAATATAAAAAATTAAATACTCAATCAAATTCAAAATCAATGAAAATGGTATCTTAAAATATCCTATTCTTTCAAAAAAAAATATAAAAACTATAGGTTATTTTTTTTGGTGCATCCCAACTGCTCGTTACCAAAAGACGTCTAAATCAAAGAAAAGATGCAATTTATTACTGTATCCAAACCAGCTACAATGGTAAAACAATCAACCTAGTTTCCACAGTTTTAACTGGACCACTGCGCGCATAAAACTTTCGGACTCTAGTTACCAGATACAAAAATGTCCATCCAGTTTGAAAATAACAGAGCAAGCTTAACTCGTGTGTGGTCCAGATAACTGCATGGAAATAAACAGGCGAGCTAGAAGAAAACAGAGGAAGCAATTTCTTTGGAAAAATACATTATTCTTGGCACGTCTGGCAACCAATTAGTCCGGGCGTACAGTTCGTTTTATGTTCCCACAATAGCCTGGCTCGCCAGAAGCCAACTTAATGTAAAAGGCGTGTCTAATTCTACATCAAGTGTTTTCTCAAAAGCCTTACCGTCAAACATGGTGGATTGAATAAATGCTTGGTACAAAAGTAGGAGCTTTTCTTAGAAGTTGCCTCTGAAATTCCGCGAACGACGACGAAATAGAATTCCCTTGCGTTCGTTTTAAGATAAGGTTTAAGTACTTAGATGATAATTTTTACGTCGTGAATAAACTTTGGATAACCGTTTCGGTTGAGTGGTCAGTTCAGTCTGTAGAACAGAATTTGCAACAAGAATTAAGTACCTAGGTTATATAGAGCGGATCGCGATTTTTAAAATTATATGCCTCGAAAATGGGCATTTCAATTTTTCGTTGTATGTACCTACCCACCCAATTAAGAAATTGTTAACAGGGAGTTAAAATTAGTCCGTTTGGTTACGCACTTTTTCAAGTCTTTACAATAAAAAAAAACCACACAATTCTTCACTTCTTGTTAAGCATTGCAGATCTTGTCCGATTTGTTACTTTTTTTTATTGTAAAGGCTTGAAAAAGTGCGTAAACCAAACGGACTAATTAACGGAGTTAACTCCGTGTTAACAATTTCTTAATTGGGTACAACGAAAAATAGAAATGCCCCCCTACCCAATTAAGAAATTGTTAACAGGGAGTTAAAATTAGTCCATTTGGTTACGAACTTTTTCAAGTCTTTACAATAAAAAAAAAGTAACAAACCAGACAATTCTTCACTTCTTGTGCTTAACTCCCTGTTAACAATTTCTTAATCGGGTACAGCGAAAAATAGAAATGCCCAAATACCATGAAAAAGTGGTTAAAATCTGTAAGTATATTTCTACAAAACTAACAATAGTAGATTGTACACCAAGGGGATAAAGCACTGCATTATGTCACGGGCGCGATATTGAATCCTGAGCGTATCGGGGGACTCCAGATTTAACTCCCGAGCGTAGCGAGGGGGGTTTTACTTGATTCCCGAGCGATGCGAGGGAATTAAGGTGGGGTCCTGAGAGCAGTGAAGGATTTAAAATTTAAGCGCGCTCAAGGCAAAATCAGTTTTATCCCCGAGGAGTATACTCTACTTTTCTCACCTTTTGCGAGACAATAAAAACCAAGGCTACTAGAAAAATACTCGAAATAGATCCAGAAGCACTGATTCTGACACTGACTTTGCGCCTTTCGCAGTTTTCCATTTGTCGAAATCTTTGTAAGCTTTTAAGTATTTTTCCTTCGACTTCTCTGGGAGTACATTATTAACAATTTCTAAGGCCGGCTTGCGCAGGCCTGGGTTAGCTACTTAACTCCGAGCGAGTTAACTGCTAACCCAGGGTTAACAAGTGTCAAAATGTATGGAACTGTCATTCTGAACCCAGGGTTACCGATTTAATTTTTTTACCCTGAACTGTGCAAGTGGTCCTAAGGCGTCTAATTTAATGGAATCAGGAGTCAAATCACTTTCGTCACTCGATATTTTCTTAATGTTTTATCTTCTTTTGCAGTTTTGATACTTAAATTGCAGCGTATTGAAACACTCGCGGCTTTTGTTTAAGTATTTGACTTTGTTTTCGTTCGGCCGCGGAACTGCAAATAAATGAGCTGCGGCGCGGCCTCCCACGGGGCTGGGCACGTTGAGCACCAGCAGCAGCAGCAGAGCAGCACGGGCTGCGCCGCCGCGACCAGCACGTGCACGGGCTGCGCGCCGGCCTGCACGCCGGGCGATTTTGAAATTAGACTTTAAGAGGGTTTATACCTGCTGAGCTGGCAACGTTGCATTTTTGTTAGTTTTTCTCTATTATTCCATAAAAATTGAATGGAAATTAAAAATGTTTTGTATACAAATTGTTCTAATATATAAGTTAATGTGTCTACTGCAATAATAATTTGTGATAGACTTTTATTTTCTTTAGAAATGAACAAATTATTACCTAACGGTTTTTAAAGAAAATAAAAGTATTATCACGAATTATTATTGCAGTATACACATTAACTTATATATTAGAACAATTTGTATACAAAACATTTTTAATTTTTATTCAATTTTTATGGAATAATTGAGAAAAACTAACAAAAATGCAACGTTGCCAGCTCAGCAGGTATAAACCCTCTTAAGTGCATACCAATAAGAACTACGAGAAGTAAATAGGGGTACGTATCAAAATATATAAAGTTTAAAAGTCATAATGGACGAAATACATAATGGTCATTTGATATAAACCAATTTTCTCGGAAATTCTTAACTCTAGAGCATTTTCATAAAATAAACCTAACCTAACCTAAACCGATCTGTAGATTACACGATTAAAAAAGTTCGTTTAATCAATAGTTTCATGGAAAATTTTAGTATGTATTATGACCATTATGTATTTCGTCCATTATTCGTTTTAAACTTTATATATTTTGATACGTTCCCATAATAAGGCATTTTCGAGCAGGTGGTGTGAAAATAATATTATTCCTATTAGGTACAGTCAGCTGCAGGGAAAAGGTACCCCCCTGTAACGCCGTTAACCACACTCGGTACTTTTTCTCTGTAGTTGGCCGTACCCAGTTAAAAAAAATATTATAACTGTAATTTTCTACTAGGTACCTACTCTACTTTAATTTAAAACTTTCAAGTGATGCGATTTCAAAAATCTTTCTCAAGCATAATTTAAACTGGAATCAGTAAACGAAAGCGCAAATTGTTCATAGATGCTAGTTATCTGAATTTCCTTGATGCCAAATACCCACGAAAATGTGTAGATACCTTCCAGATTTAAAATATTAATAAAGTAAACTTTCATCGAGATCATTCTCTAATCTAGGATCGGTATATAATTCGATTTAATCTTAAAACTAATTGTCACCTCTCGAATTCTCATCAACTTCTTTCCTAGAGTCACTTCCTCCTTCGAAGATACCTACTTACTGCTTTTTACCTAGTAAAGTTACAGATATGTAGATTCCCCACAGGTAAGGGATAAGGGCGTAGGTATGTACCTAATCCTACGTAAGTGAGAGGATGACATTCACAGAGGTTGGGACGTATGACCGTTATGTAAATTTCTTTTTGAAGATCCCTCACAAATTCCTACGCACTTAGCTCAGTTACTCGAATATTTGAATTGAGTTCGCAAAAGTAAAGTTAAAGTGAATATTTCTACGCGTGTGGTTGATATGAATCTTTTCGAGTTTGAGTATTATTGGGATGAGGCAAAAATTAGGATAACTTTTGTTTCACGTCCTTGCTTTATTTGCTTTTTCCTTTAACAATGTATACCTAAGGTAATTTTATTATTGATGAGATAGATGTGAGAATTCAACGGTGCGTGTGAAGTTCCCAATCAGAACTGGGTCTGCGTGGGAACTACGGCCCAAGCCCTCTCATTCTGACAGGAGGCCTGTGCCTAGCAATGGGATGTATATAGGCTGGGATGATGATGATGATGTCATAAATTAATTCGGGATGTTATTATTTAATATATTTAATACAAAGTTTTATCGGTCCTAGAATATTATACTAAGTAAGTACTTAGGTCAAATGGGCCTTCTATGTTCTTACTTTTCTTTGTAAAGTGAATTGACAATGACTCCGGTTTGCTTCAGGAGAATATGTCAAATACTTTATTGTAAGCTTTAGTGAGCTAGATGAGCTTTTAACATTGAAATAGTTATTTGTTATACAAGGGGGGAAAGTTGTATTTTAACTGCGAGTGTTCATTTTGAAACACGAGCTATCGAAAGGATTCTATGATTGACCACGAGCGAAGCGAGTGGTTCAAAAATAGAATTCTTTCGATAGCGAGTGCTTCAACACACGAGACGTAAAATAACTTTTCACCCGTGTATAACACAAAACTTTTCACCTCACTACAGCGAGGAAAATAAGAAAAAGGGTTTGTACTATCAATTATTATTTATTTACCTCTTTGTCAATACAATAATTTTGAAGTACTTATAGAAATATTGGTAAAATCAAAAATAATGCAAAATAGCCTAAGCAAATCCAGTCTTTATGGAACTATTCCAATACCGACATATCGTCACTACTTTGAAAAAACTCGTATCTCCAATCAATGAATAAACCAAACTGAACTTTATTGCACATTGAGTAAAGTTCAATTAGCCAGATTATCGATTTTGAGATACGAGCAAACTGTATTACTGTTAAATTGTATACCGTTTTGACTTAAGTTTTTTTTTATTATTTCGGATGCGTTTTGTTCGCACATCGACTTACTTGGACTGTCAGAACATTTTATCCGTTTTTACAACAAGAATGAAGGTTAATGTTGAATGCTGATATTTATGAATTAAAATAAAGTTGTAAGACTGTATTTAGTGTTTTTTACTCGATGCAATTCATTAATTGTGATGTTAAAAATTCAGCACTTTTAACATTTTACGTTTTGTTAGCTGTCAAATATCACTTAAGCTGCCTTCAAATGTCAAAACTCTTTCTTCACTTGTGGATAAAAAGCGATTTTCTCAATAGATGTCAAACAAACAAAAAGGGCTTTCCGAGCTAGTGAGGTGAAAAGGTTATTTCGATCGCTTCTGTAAGTATAGCCCCCAATTTCGCTCAGAGTGCGACATCGCTATAGTGTCGTGAGTTTTAGGGCTACATGAATGATTGAGGTCTCAAAAGATGCCTCTTGGACAGAGCTATAAGTTTGTGAAAAAAAATAATTGAAAAGCCAAAAAATTTTTTGAAAACTGCAAAAATGTCGAAAAATGTCGCATTTTTTCGGGGTGTTTTCTCACTAAATCGTCTTTATTTCGGAAATGAAAAGTGATATCGAAAAAAAAACCCTCGTTGTATTGAGTTGGGCTACATTTTTAAAGAATCTGGACCTCTCTATCTCTTACAGTCTAGGTGTCAGGGAAGGCGCGCGGCTAGCTCCCAGGACAGTTTCGTCTCGCCGCCCGGGAGCTACCTATAGGTATAGTTTGTGACACGAGGCTAAGCCGAGTGTCACAATGGTACCTAGTTGAATAGTTCGGAGTTAGAGGTAGTTTTAAGAACAGTTTGGAGCTAATGTTAATTTTAGACTAAGCTATTTTTGAGACGTTATAAATCTTCAAAAATGCCAATATTGTATAAAATTCTAAAAAGTTTTAAATTTGACAAAATCAGGAAAGTCGAATGAAAGAAAGAAAGAAAGAAAGAAAAAATACATTTATTTACAACAACACAAGACACATAAATATTTTTACAAAAAGGACAATACAAAGGCTAAAAATAGAGTGTGTCATTGCGGTTGTAAATTGGACACTGGCTCAGCATAATGCTGAGGCATTTATAACACCCCAGCGCTGATTTTCAGCCAGCACCGTCGGTAATACCCGGAACGCCACACAGATAGATAAACTGTACACTTATAAATATAAGCGATAAACTACATAAACTACATGCGTAAATGGATAATTTGTAGATCATAAAAGCGAATAATTTTAACAAAATTACTTAATCATAAAATTACTATAACTCGCTTGCCAAGTATACAACTCTGCGCGGATTAAAACAAGAAGTGAAATAACCGAGACAAGGAAAAATCAAAGAAGTTTTGTGAAATAGTGCTGGAAAGGAAAGGAATTCAGTTTTCTGAAATGACTGCATAAACTACCAAGTTTAAAATTTACTTGTAAACGTAAGTATGTATATCTATACTAATATATAAAGCTGAAGAGTTTGTTTGTTTGTTTGTTTGTTTGTTTGTTTGAACGCGCTAATCTCAGGAACTACTGTTCCGATTTGAATAAATATTTCAGTGTTAGTTAGCCCATTTATAGAGGAAGGCTATAGGCTATATATTATCACGCTAACACCAATAGGAGCGGAGCGGAGCGGAATAATGTTTCAAAATCGGGGGTTTTTGAAGTAAAACTTCTATATCTCGGGAACTACTGCTCCGATTTGAAAAATTCTTTCAGCGTTAGATAGGCCAGTTAGATAGGGCGGGTTGGGAGCGGGTGGGGGGGGGGGGGGCGGGATGAGAGTGGTTTGGGGGCGGCTTGAGAGCGGGTTGGGGGCGGGTTGAGAGCGGGTGGGGGGGCGAGTTGGGAGCGGGTTGGGGGCGGGTTGGGAGCGGATTGAGAGCGAGTTGGGGGCGGGTTGGGAGCGGGTTGGTTTATTATGAAGTTTCACTTCTTCCGTAAGGATCTAAGGAGAGCCATAATTGATGAAAAAGCAAATTGGATAAAAAAATAAGCTGCCCAAATTACTAATTCCACGCGGACGGAGTCGCGGGCAAAAGCTAGTTTAATATATTTATTGTTGAGAATTAACTAGATTGAATTTTATATTACAATATTATTGATATTATTATTTAGAATTTGTTTAACTAAATTTTAGCTGTGGTATGAAAATGTTCATTAAATTTTATTTAATATGAATTTAATAGAAATAATTTCCTTTGAAAAATCGAAATGTTTAGAATGAACATATAGGATTTTAGAGCGTATTATTTTTATGGCTTTAGACAACCAGATGGCCTAATAGTGGTTAGAGAACTTTACTACGAAGCTTGGGGTCCCGGGTTCGATTCCCGTGTCGGGGCAGATATTTGTATGAAAAATACGAATATTTGTTCTCGGGTCTTGGGTGTTTAATATGTATTTAAGTATGTATATATCTATATAAGTATGTTTATCCGTTGCCTAGTACCCATAACACAAGCTTTGCTTAGCTTACTTTGGGACTGGGTCAATTGGTGTGAATTGTCTCGTGATATTTATTTATTTATTTATTTATTTATTTGGACAAATTTATATTGAGTTGGCATGAATAATAAAATCACACAATCAATAATAGTTCACAGCGCAGAGTAGTATTGTATAGACAAGAACTGTATTGACTGTTTTTTTCATTTGTTACAAGATAATTTAGTAAAGAATACAAACTTATACCTATACGTGGAGTAGAAAGTTCCTTCAAGTAAATGCATCTGCAATTTTGAAAAATAACATTGTTGCTAAAATTACTATAAAAAACCAATAATAAAAGCAATGAAAGAGGTGTACCTAATTACAATAATTGTTGCTCTCTCAATAGATCCCGATCACAAATTGGCCTTCGAAAGGAATAGTGGTCATAAGCTAAATAGTACTTGTTTAAACATAAAACATAACATTACATTTTAACTATGTAGTTAGTAAAGTGCTATGAAACTAAAAGATCAGCTACATTTGGAAATTTAGCTTACAGTGGTTCCTACACTAGACGCTTCTCTATCATCGCGCGTGATATAGCGTGATATAGCGTGATCGCATCGCATGATGATGATGATGATGATGATGATGTAGTGCCACTGTCATAACTTTGCAGGCATTTGAACGCACACGCGCGTTTGAGGCATTTGACAAAGTGTTGGGTTACCTATTATACAGCCGTGACCGAACGCATCAATTGACTAGGTATGTTAGATACGCAGTGATTCAAAATCACGTTAACCATTACTCAGGATTTGAGCTAACCACTAATTATATCAATTTATGTAAACAGTGGATGCCTAATCCTATGTAATCTGCTGGATGATTGGCGATTGCCTTTCAAATTAATCACATTAAGTAAACGTACCAATGCTCGAAATGAGATGAGAGAGAAGTGGAGAGCCATTCATCGGCTACACCGACAAGAATTTAACTCTTAAATAAGGATATATACCAATGCTCGACACCTCAGCTCCCAGAAGATGACACCCATCTGTCACATAAGACAATGACATAAGATTGAAGATGCCATGTGTTGGGTACGTGCCGAGCACAGGGACGTTACCTTATCTACCAGTAAGTCTATTCTGACCAACGCGTGGAAATTTATTCTAAGCGCTTTCAAAGGACGAGAAATTTACTAAATTACTGCTATGATTATTATTCGTAGTTTAACCGCGTACTGAGAGGGCGCGGATAAAAAAGTATTTTTTTGTAGATCACTTACGGTATCCATACTGTGCACTAGTTCACCGCAAACAGCTTATACCATATTATACACTAACATAGTCAGAGATCGGACGGATTGACATCATTGCTCGCAATAAATAAATAATAATAATAATAATAATAAATCTTTATTAACTTTTACATCGTATTTGACAAAAATAACTAAAAGGATAAACAAACACAGTAAAAATGAAAATAATACACAGCCTAAACTAGGATAAAATAAAATCCTGTGTTTCAGGTAGGTATAATAGGACTTAAAATGCTAACATACGAGGGGCGTTCAATATAAAGTGAGAATGAGATGCAAACTCTTTTAATATTACGAAATTAAATACTGGCCGGTAAAGCTAATCTATCTAGCTGATTGCTATGAAAAAAAAAACTAACTGTCTTTTGTTTAAAAAAATATACGGTAATTTCTTTGCAATGCTATTGAGTACGTTAGCGAAAATGGAGAAAATTGAACCGCGCGCCGTTATCAAATACTTCTGTTTGAAAAATTTTTCTACGGACCAAGTCAATTTGAATTTGCGGGACACTTTAGGGTCTAATGCTCCTCCGTATTCGACAGTCGCACGTTGGTGCGCCGAATTTAGACGTGGAAGAACATCGACAATGGACGACCCCCGCTCCGGACGCCCTACTACAGCAGTAACTGAAGAAATTGTGAAAAAAGTCGAAAACTCAGTTTTGGCGGATCGTCGTGTCACGGTTCGTTTTATTGCTGAAAATGTAAAGATTTCAACGGGGAGCGTCCATAATATTTTACATGAACGCTTGGGTATGAAAAAGGTAGCTGCGCGTTGGGTACCAAGAATGCTTACTGACACGCAAAAACAAACTAGAGTCGAGATTTGTCAAAAAGCTTTGGACCTGATACAGCAAGACCGGGAACTTTTTTTGGCGCGATTTATAACAATGGACGAAACATGGCTCCATCATTACGACCCAGAAACGAAACTGCAGTCTATGACATGGAAAAGGCCATCATCTCCAACTCCGAAGAAATTCAAGGTGAGCCCATCTGCCGGTAAGGTCATGGGCTCTGTTTTTTGGGATGGTAAAGGGGTATTAATGATTGAGTATCTCGAGCATGGAGCCACTATTACGGGCACTTTATACGCCAAACAAATAGCAACATTGCGCAATGAGATCCGCGAAAAACGGCGAGGTAAACTGTCGAAAGTTGTGCTGTTCCACCAGGACAATGCCCCGGCACACAAGTCCGCCGTTGCAATGGCTGCAATTCGTGATGCTGGGTTCGATATCCTTAAGCATCCTCCGTATTCACCAGATCTCGCTCCCAGTGATTTCTACCTATTTCCGAGATTGAAACAATACCTGAGAGGCCAGAAATTTGAAGACGACGACGCGGTAGTCGCTGCAGTACAAGATTTTTTAAGTACTCAAGATGAGACCTTTTTTAAAAATGGAATTTTAAGTTTAGAAAAAAGATATACTAAGTGTATTATGCTAAAAGGTGACTATGTCGAAAAATAAAATGACATTTAGTAAAAGTTGTTTATAACATACTCATTCTCACTTTTTATTGAACGCCCCTAGTAAATAATCAAATGCAAAATACCTACACACAAATGTTTTTGAGTAGATTCAAAGACAAGTTGTAAAACATTTTTGGATCTAAAATAAATACTTAAATTAAACTTAACACTATTTAATCCTATTTATTTTAAGACAGTCAATAACTTTTCTGAATCCTCATAAGACATTTTTAAAAGATCTTCTTGGAGAATTTTTTTGGTTTTATTATAAGTAAAAGAGTATGTGCCTAATTTAGCGTGTAATCTATTGTACAGTAGTGGTGCCAGGAATACATAAAATCTGGAGGAGAAGGCATGTTTTTTATTAATATTAGGAGGGCAAATTAAATCCTTACGCCTTTTTTTTGTAGCTTCATTGTTAAAGGGGAGTGCAGCGTGCTGTTTAAGAACTGTGCTCATTATAAATAATTGTCTAACTGTTAGTACATTACAAGATTTATATAGAAGGTCGGTAGGGTAAAGAAAAGTGCGATTTGTAGAAACCTTTAGGATTGCTCGCTGTGCTCTCTCAATGGTTAGTAAAACCGATTTATACGTGGCACCCCATGACGTAATACAGTAAGTTAATATAGATTGACATAGGGCAAAATAAACTTGTCTGATTGTTGACGAGTCCATGACTGAACTTAATTTTTTGAAAACATATATTAACTTACGGACTCTGCCACTTAAAGCTTCGATATGAGGCCTAAAAGAAAGTGTTTCATCTAATATTACACCTAAATACTTTATATTATTAGTCATTGCAATGTTTGGGCAATTACACGGGTTAGTATAGGAGACTTCACATTGGTGGGCAATTACTGTTGGACTAGTTAACTTCGATTTGCGCATTGAAAATTGTACACAATTAGTTTTTTCCGCATTTAGTGTTAATATGTGACGCCGAAGCCAATTATTCACTACATTGAAACCTTGTTGAGCAAGTATATAAACCTCTCTTTCGGTGCCTGCTGAAAATAACAAGGCAGTATCATCAGCATATGAAATAATTTTACCACCATCCAATTTTAGATTACAAAGGTCATTTATGTAAATTAAAAATAAAGTGGGGCCTAAAATACTTCCCTGTGGCACGCCAAAAGATGTATTTTCCAAATCAGAACTAAACGTTGTGCCTATTTTTACACATTGAGTGCGCTCATCTAGATAATTTTCAAATAATTTTAGCTGGGTCCCTCTAATACCTAAAGATTCAAGTTTCTGCTATAGAATAGGTATAGAAACTGAATCAAATGCTAATAATGTGGGCATGTCTCCAAAATTAAAAATTCTTTCTTGAAATTAGTTTTAAATTCCCGGAGATAACCATTCACACATGCATACAAAATTATTAGTATACTTAATGTTAATAAAAGTGGCAGTTGTTGTCGTTTTAATATTTTTTATATTGAGAAAGTTTTCATGTTAAAATATACCATTTATAAATATAACCCTCCGTGGACTTACTTTTTTGTAAAAAAAATATATTTTGATATTGATGTTAATTTGGAAAAAAATATTGTTTTTTTTATATATCTACAGTATAAGAAATCTTTGTGTTTTTTAATGAGTAGAAATCAAAATTAAATTTCAGGTTAGAAACTAATTAAATGATTATTTATTTAATTTAATTATTTATTTTAATTAGTTTTGGAGTCATGCCCACATTCTTGCGAGCAATGACGCCATACCGTCCGATCTCTGAATATAGTTTACATAAACTTATTGATAAAAATGCAAAAGCTTTTAGCATTAATTTTACTCACAACTCTAGCTCTTTTAAGATTATAAATTATAAAACAACAATCCTATTCTATTCTACTAATATTATAAATGATAAAGTTTGTGAAGTTGTTAGGACGTTTCAATTTTTGTTACGTCCGAAATGATTTAGGTAGGTGAAATTTAGTATGGAGATAGTTTAAGCGCCGGAGAAGTATATGGGATAGTTTTACTCTGGAAAACTGCATAATTCCCATGAAGTAGCGATAAACGACAAATAAGTTGCAGACATTAGCTAGTTTTAAGTAAAAAAGCAGGCGTTCGTTCTTATGAATATTAAGAATATTATTAATAGCACAACCGCTAACAGCTCTTGATAATTTAAACTTGGAACGGAGAAGGTATGGAAATTCTATTTTCGATTTAATTAACTACCCACGTAAGTGAAAAAGTTTCTTGCGGTTTTCTACTGAGAATCTGACAGTTTCTACTGGTAAGTACAGTGTAAACTCTTTATAACGAAACAAAAGGGACCAAGTATGTTTTATTGATATAGAGAGTTTTCGTACTTATCGTTATAAGGAATGAAAAAGAAAAATAACTGTATTCATTAATAATTTTAAAATGTATTTGATACAGTAAGTAATTTAGTCCTCTAACGTCACTTTTCTCCCTTTTCAATCGTACATAATTAAATAAAAACTTTTTTGTCAACACACATAACTTGGTTTACGACGGATAATAGGATAGGTCCCTAGTATATTGTACTGAACTCGTTATATGGGTATTAATTTTTTTGAAAAAGTTTGAATAACAAACCTTGTTTAATGAGACCTGTCAAAAAGAAAAA
Source organism: Archips crataeganus (assembly GCA_947859365.1). NCBI lineage: Eukaryota > Metazoa > Arthropoda > Insecta > Lepidoptera > Tortricidae > Archips > Archips crataeganus. Next base: position 11,226,344 of record OX402060.1, read on the forward strand.
AGAAAAAGAAAGGATTGGGGGTTTTGACAGGGGAGATGTCAGGAATAAAACTGAGATACCGAAATAAGAAAAATCCAAAAGGATAAAAGTAATCCTTAGAATTAGATCCGCGATTGTGCGAGTGAAGTGTCGTGTGGTGTGTGTGTGTATTTTCCAACGGTTATTTCCTCATACTTTCCACAAATGTGAAAACTTGAAATGACTATGAACTACGACGTTGGGAGTTACAGCAACGAAAGCTTTATAAACAACAGTTGATTTATTTACCAATCATCATATTGCGAGACCGTGTAAAGCTGAGGGAAGGCTTCGCCTAATCAAAGATAGTTATATTTGGTTTCCAAAGAAAGCAACATCGAGAAATGTCAACTTGATGTCTAATCTACGGGACAGACGAGTGAAGTTATAATAATAACAAACTTGTGATATTGTGTTTGGAATTAAATGACTATAACTCAGTGTCTATTGAATCGGGAGTGTTCTAATAATGAGAATTGTGTAGAGAATTAAATGGTGTATCAGTGTGAAGTACTGCCGTGAGTCCAAAATGATATTTCGCAAGATAATTTAACTATTTTCAGAAATAGCGGGAGCCTAGAGGCGCGAGACGTCAGCTGTCATGTGGAATAGAAGAAAAGAAGTGAGGAGTCTACGTCAAAGGTTGATGGAGTGAAGATCGAGAGGAATCATTTGACGTGTAAGTCAAAATACTGATGTCTTATTGGGGAACTATGGGGAATTTAGATAATGGAGTAGTGATGAATTACATAGAAATATGACAGGGATTAAAGTGACGACTGGAAATTCAATAATAAATTATATCTTAAACCAAAGCATAATGGACTTATTTCCAGTATATTATTACATCCATCATACGTCGGGCATTGGAACTATTGGACCAATATAATTGACATCGCAGGAATACATGATCTATGAAACCTCCTGAACCATATCAGGATTGAATAATGATTTTGATGCAATATTAATATATAATTTGTTTGACATGGATATCCATTCACTGGATATGACGGCGGGTTCCTGATTGGAGTTCTGCTGAGAGCTGCGTGATGCAGTAAGCTGTGAGGAGAGCTACTGGAGTATGGAGATGCAGACTTCGGGGCTGTATGCTGGGAACGCGATGCGTTTGGATCATAATCTTAGCTAAGTGTCTTTATAATTTTATTTAACATGGCAGTATGAACTTATAGTATATTTTAATCAAACGCGATCTTAACTTAAACCTACCGGGGTTGACTCTCGCGGCTAAACATTTATTGAAATCATACATATAGAACAAAGCTACATAGTAAGATAGATGTTTAGGTCAACGAAATTGAAGGTTCAATTTTAAACAAGATTTTGATGACTGACAGTTAATGTCAAAATGAGTAATAGGGTTCTATTTAACTAATACAAATAAACATGACAATAAGTTTAAATATTTAAATTTTAGAACAGGCAAATTGAATCTTTGTTTAAATAAATTAGAATGTCTATTGGCATTTGATATCGAGAAACCACTTTGGGTTGAAACCACATTGTTTTGAATTGATTTTATTTTTATTGTCTTTTCTCTTGGAATTATTATTTAAATTTAAATCTTTTGAAATCCGAAAGGAATTATCTTCGATAATTGACAGTGGATCTGAATAATATTCTGACTGTGAACCTTGTGCGTTTATGTTGTCGTACCTTCGTCTTAAAGTAATATTTGAAGTGAATATTATCTGAGATATTGAAGACCTCGTCTTGAAGTAATATTTGAAGTGAATATTATCTAAGCTACTGGAGATCTTGTAACCTACTGGGGAATCTATCTTCGATAATACCACAGAGTATTTAAACAGTGAAACAGTTGTACCTCCTAGGTAAGGACTCCTAGTATAATTTTAGTAAGGTTTATTACTATTTAACCTTGTGTTTTATTATGAATTTATTTTTGGGAAGTAATTGATCAATTACTGATAGAAATGGATAAACGGCCATATTATTACTGTTTATTACCTTTGTTGTGCTGTTATATAAGTCCATTTAGACTTATGGTGTATTGTATTATCTATTTTATTTGTTCTAGTGAAAGAATATCATTTTCAAAATTCATCCCTTGATTTTGGTATAAAATCTGTAACCTATTAGAACCTAGAACGGGGTTTTCATAATACTTGAGACTAAATTAAACCACTAATACTTACCAGTCCTCAATATTAACCTTGAATAAAATTAGACCAGTATAGAGAAAGTATTTCCCACACTTCTATCCGTACTATTACTCTGAGAGTGGGGAAGTGACAATACTGGTAGGCACAAATGCCAGTATAGTTACGACCGACCAAGTGAAATGGTTCTGATAGCACGCAGCTACACCATTTCGTACCATAGTACAGACGATACAGTTGCGATGGCTAGGCTAAGCAACGGTTGATGTGAAGCTTTCATTATGCGGTCTGTAGATTATCAAAATTATTATTTTGGGTGCGAGGATTGGCGATATACGTATGGTCTCCAGGGGCCAATTCTGCCTCTGGGGTGCTGAAGGTTGCCCCCTAGTGTTCGGTCTGACCAATCGGCACGTAGTGATTATGCGTAATCCAACGGGGTGTCTACTTACTCGCTCGGCAATAGGTGTCGTTAGTGAGGTTGCGGCTAAGGATAAAACGTCCCTCGAGGCGATCCGTGCAGAATTGGGTGTCTTAGGGAGGTACGTGGGGGGAGGCCAATTACTCGTTCTGGGTTGTAGACCAAGTAATGGAGCGTCCTTCAACTTACTCATACACTAATCGAAGTACCTTCTTGTTATATACTAGAGTATAAAGGGGGGAATAGAAGTAGTCTCAAGTGAGTAGGGTAGTTACTCCGTGTAAATTTTAGGAGTAATGAAATCCTACCACAGGAGTAACTACATTCTTGTTTGTCCTCTTACTCATTTGGTGACTGATACATACGATCTATAGACGGGTGACATAGCTTGTTATTCCCTTGCAATGGTCGTGGAAGGTTCGAGGGAGAGTGACCAGTAAGGCGTCGAGCTCTACTGGAGAGAGCGGGGAGAGGGCTCCTCCTATACGAACATAGACCATATTGTTATACAATGTTTTCTAGAGCAAATAAATAATGCTAAGTGTTAAATCTTTGTCCATTTCTGTCTGTGGATTGATATTTAAGAATTTATACATATATTCGCTATAATCTATCTATTTACATGAGTATGTAAAGTCTAATAGTTCACCTAGTTGTGAACCCCGGTCACTAGTATTATTTTAAAACGAAAACACAACGTAGAAAACGGTCCAAATTAGACGATCACGCCAAAACAAATAAAATATTATCGGAGCCTAAGATTTAGCACAATATCCAAGATAATTTTTAGAATTTTTTTGCTTAGGCAAATCAAGCACAATTATGCACGTGTTCAAGGCAGTGAAGAATACCTAATAACAAAAGCAAGATGCTTGTTTACGACCTCAGAAGCTTTGGGGTTTAAAAAGTCTAGTCGGCATCTTTTGTAGCCTGATAAGATAGGTTCAGAAAACAATAGTACAGGTAATAAATAAGTATTTACTGTGTCTAAATGTGAACACCTTTCTTGGTACTAGAGAATGGCTCTTGCCGCACTTTAAGAGCGCGCGCAGACAGAGAGCGGGTCTGGAGTTCCGCGCTCCGCGTTCAGAGTTCTGTGTTTTGACCGCTCGAGAGTTCCGACCGCCTGCTGTGTGCGTTATCGCAAGGGACTCAGTACATTCGAAAGAACGCAGAACTCGGAAATAGAGAAATAGAGTTTATCGTTTTATAGAATGATTTTATAAAGAGTTTACACTGTATGATACCTATAGGGGTGCGAGTCGGATAATTTTCGTATGCTCGAGCGATACGGTTCCCCCTTGGTAGAAGCCCTTAAAGGGGGAAGGGAAGAGTAGGTAGCGTTTGGGCCGGTGCACCCTGCTCAACTGTTATACTGAATTACGGACTGGCTGACATATCAATGCATTACCTAAACTGGGCATAGAGTAGCTTAAAAATTTGCACAGGGCTTCTTTACTTAGGCGTGCACTAAGTACGGGTTTTTGTGAATTCAACCCCTAATGGGTTGGAAAAAGACTTAAAGGTGTCGTATGGAAAATTAAAACCACTGAGGCTACGGATGTCAAAAACTATGTATCAGTAATTCATTGTAAATAAAAAATATTTTTTAAAAATATACCCTAAAAGGGGTGAAACAAATAGGGGATAGGTACTAGCTAGTGCGGAGATGGATCAAATTTTAATTATTTCCGCACTGATGTAATTGCGGGCAAATGCCGGTTTAATCATAAAAATGCGATGTTAGCAAGCAAAATGTTCACCTCTTTTACACAGGGGCAAACTCGCGGCATTCTACTTGTATCAAAATACACTGCAAAGCGGAACAGTCTCTAAGGTCTACTGAAGTTTAAAGTGTGCGAGGTTTGCAGCTTTAACTGGGATAGTTTTCGTTTGGCATAGTTTTATTTTTAACACGCTAGCTGTATAAAGATTCCGACTTTTCAACCTTTCTATTCTTTATTCAATATGTAAGCAGAAATTGTTTGAACCAATGCGCTGGAAAAAGAATATCTAATTAATTAACTTGCCAATATAATATCTTTGTTTGTGAGGCGGTCTTTTAGTTAAGAAAGAGCTGAGTCTAATATTTTCTGCGACCCAGATTTTTGACAAAAAAATGATTGACAAAATGCATTGTTTTTTAAAAATACGACGTTTAATAACACTTTATTATCTGCCATCTTTAAACCTTTGAAAAACTTTAAAAACCTCAACACGTGTCTTCTTTTAGGTTAGTTACCCAACTTACCCAAAACTTACTGTGTTAAGGATTTGCCACACTGGATGCGTTCTGCAGTCGCGGTCATATCAAATTGAACGCAGCCCGCATTATTTAAGAACAACATTGTCGGTCTCTATATATTTTGTGTAGATATGCGATCTGACCGTGCGACCGCAGAGCAGAACGCATCCAGTGTAGCAAATCCTTCAGCAGAAAATTACGTGTGTTCTGTCAAAAGATGCATTTTGTTACCCTAGATAGGTATGTCACAATATTATAACATGTCAATGTCACGTCTAGAGCGATGATTTATTTAATCAAACGCTTTTATGTGAAACTATAGTGAACTGTATTTATTCATAATCCTTACGTGAGCTCCACTTATAACTAGCAAAATAACAAAAAAATGTACGCAATAAATTAAAAGATACAATCCAATTACCAAGTAGGTACTATCGACATAAAGGGTTTGGTGGACTTATTTTCCAAGTTTTTGAGACCATCTAGGTTCACTGATGCTTCTTAGCATGCCATTGGTTACTACAGTAGGTACTTCTGGTTCACATGTATACTTTAAGTAGGTTGGTACGTATAGGTAGGTTACCAACAAAAAACGCTAAACTTGGAACGAACTCCGAAAACAAATTAAATTACTTCATTTAACAGAACATACACAAATTAGCTCACAACACATTAAACTTATCTTAACAAACAATCTCGGAACAAATCATAAACCCATTTAATCGAGTCCGGTCCACGTCGGTAAGCATCCCTTTATCGGATCTTCGTAACGGGTAGTCGCTAAATTCTATCTTATTCTGTCTAGACATTATTATGGGTTCACTTTATCCGAATTTAAGATTTTCAAATCAAAAATCAAATCTTGTAAGATTTAGTTAGATGCTAAAACGTCAGCATTCCATCAATGAATTCAATGAATTCTATTAGAGAAAAGCTCGATATTAATATTGCTTGACCTATATTCCTCGACTGGAAAGAGTTTTTCTTTCAGATTATTATTAACCTGATAAGTTCTACTCCAACCTTACATGTGGAACGCCTAAAAAGGGTGGACAGTTTTATTTTTTACACATAACTGACCCGTGATTGATCCACCTGATGACAAGTGCTGATGAGGCTAAAAGGTATATCTCACTGATTCAATGACAGTTTATTCTAATGTGAATAAACTGTCATAGTAAACTGTTATAGAATTTATTAATTAAATGACCTAACATTTTCTACAGCTTCTCTAATCTTTTCTAGCCGTATATTTCCTTCGTAACCTTGAAATGTTCAGCGAAACATCTACTGTCAACAAGTACATCGCCCTAAGAAATAACATGTCGCAAGTTTCGTATAAAAACGATTGATGCTCAGCCTTACTCATCGATATGACGGACAAATTTTATCCCCGAATGCCAGCCTCGTTCAGTGGCAATAAATTAAGTAGAATACGCTTTCAGTACTAATTTTTAGAAGTACTTCTTTAGGAAGTTTATCTGTACATAAAAATTAGTCCTTATTTTCCTTGGTCATGCCATAACTTGAAAAATCGGTGACGATTTCAATCATCGTTTTTAGAAAGATTTTTCATACCTTGTAATAGGTTCTTAGGGAAAAAAGTTGTTGGAAAAAGTATAAATGGGAATAAATGCGATATAGATTCAATTCAAAGTAACCTTATCGCCGAAACTGTAGCTGTAGCTATTACAGATACTTGAAAGAAAAACAGAAAAGAAAAAGAGAAAGATATTTTTTCGTTACCTTTTCCACACACCGTTTGCTATTGACCAAATAATTCAGTCTTACCTTGGAACCACATTTTTCTCGTGCTGTTTATTTCTGGGGACGCGTAGGTTACGGAACGATTACCGTTATTATGGGGATTACTATTATAAAGTGGTTTAACCAGCATGGTGCTTCAAAATAGTGTTTTACTTCAGCTGCCATGTTGTAAACACGCTTGCAATTACAATCACAATCATCATCTCTTTATATCGCCATCTTCTACCGTTCTGCACGATTAGCCTAGTGGGCTGTAACAAAGTTGTTAAAAAAGTCTGCACTAAAGAATGGGTTTCCCTTAGGCGAGCCAGAATCAAGCTGAAAAATAAATGAAAAGTATACTTCTTCACAGCAGATCCAAAATTGTTTGTTTAATTGCACCTTGCACCTTCAAATTGAACTCTCAAATCGATATATTAATTATTATTATTATAACTATAAAATATCGTCACTACTTTGAGAAAATCTCGTTTCTCAAATCAATCATCATCATCATCATGCACACTTGCAAACTTAGTAGGTAAAGTTTACTTGCCCAGATTATATCGAATTTGAGATAGAAGTTTTTTCATAGCAGTGCGACGATAATGTGCATGTTGAAAAAAATAGGTTTAGATTTACAAGAAGAATATTTCGTATTGAGTCAGTTTATTATTGTAAGGGTACTAGTGAATTAAGTCACTCATTTAGTATTGACTAACTTAAGACAAACCAAACGCCAGTCAGAAGCCAGGTAACACACCTAAGTCGTATTTTTCCGCGTAATTCCCCTGAAACTCGCGTTATTCAATTAGCCGAACTTCCTACAGAAGTTTTCAGCTTCGACAGCAATATCTCCAAATTAGGCCCTGGCATGAGTCCAGACGATTAACAAGTTGGTGCAAGCTGTTTAATTTCATGCCTGGATGCGCAGACTTAACGCAGCACCTTCCCCTTGGAGCCCTGAACTCTATGCGGCTAATTAGCAATCATAAACATCATAGCTGTGTTACATATTTACCGAATATGTTTATGCATCTGTTTATTGTCGCATCTTAGTTCCTAAACGGCTGGGCTGAGTCATATAAGTGTCCTTTTTTAACAAACTGATTCCAAAAAAATACAAAAACAACTTTCTACTTATTGGTTTGAAGTCGTTGCCTCAACACACAGACAGAAATCAAATAGGTAGTAAGTATGTAGGTAGGTAAGGTAGATGACTAGGTACACTCCAAAAGTTATTTTCGTGGTTCCTTGGAGCCCTTTTTTATGTTATCTAAGTAGTAGCAGTGTAACTTAATGACAACTGTTCTTTTAAATGTAGTTTTTCCTGATTCAGAGACATTAATTGTTGAATAGAGCCCTCCTGGTGCTTCACCATCAGTTGCACCATGTGCATTGCGACGAGCATTAATTGCTTAGCAACTGTGAAAATAATCGAATCACACCTCATGAAATACTCGTTATTGGGTAGGTAGTTCCGGTAGCGAACAGTGGTCTTCCTCTTTTCAGTTCCCCAAATGGTGATATCTGAACGCAAATGCACGAGCTACTACAAAATATACCAAAATCACTACAGGGGTCTTTTGAAGTGTCCCCTCGAATTCCCCGTGATTCACTTGTTTCATCTTGTCAACCTCAAAACATTTTTTAAACCCTTATAAATCTTATAATCGTATTCAATTTAATGTCTTAGTAACATTTTGAAACAGTCTAAGTTTCAGAAACAATGTAAAATTTATTAAGTAATGGAAATTTGCTCGTCTTAACAGAATCCAAAATTATCTGCTATAAAATCCTAACCGTCGCGCATTTAATTGAAACAAACTAATTATGTTCAACATTGTTTAATTAACCAGCACTTTGACAAAGTCCACTTTGGAAATTTGAAACAGTCTTACATTAATTAATTCCTAAAACTCATTAATCTAACTCTTTCGAGCATGGTTTTGAGTGATATTTATTATTTTGAAAACTCTTGTGAAGCGCTTTGAGTTTCGGTATGGCACTGACACCTTTTTAAATTTTCTTGTAGAGGGCATTGACGAGTGATATCGAATGGCACTGTATTGAAAAATAATTGAGCTATTTTCAAACTCGGTTAAGGACTTAATGTATTCATTCATTATTTAAATTTTAACGATGATTATTTTATGTTATATTTTTATTCGTGAAATGGGGAAGAGAATAAGCAATTGCAAGGTGTAATATTAATGGCAGATAAGCGCCAGCACAAGTAGACATCCGAACATCAAAGTAATTTTAGATAATACGATGGTAGTCTAGAGAACTAAGATTGAATAATTCATAGTGCCTGTAATGGTGGCCTAAGGGATCAAATTGGTTGACTTTACATTGAAAGAAACAATTGGTAACATAATTAATAATTTTGAATTTTTTAATGTGGGAATTAGTACGATAAGTAGCTTATTTTTCTGTTTTTCCAAGTCTTTTTACACGACTACGGCAAAGCCAAAAGGAAGTATACCTAATGATTTTAGCAGTTTATGTTTTTGTTCCTAAGTTTTTAGGGTAAGACTTTCAAGTACTCTCATTAGAGATGGAAATTTCATCTGAAGGAAAAGGAAATCCCCTATTGGCTTAGGAAATTATAGAAAAAGAAAGGTTTAATTAACAGCCCCTCAATCAAACTTGCAAGGTAAGTCAGTCAATAGTGCTGACCGGCAGGAAGGTTTTTGTATGGTCTATGTTATAAAAGTAAGAATATTGTTCTCAAATAGTGTAATGTCAAGTTATGAGTGCCCATGGACGGTGCGCTGTTTTTTTCTCCACCAACGACTACCTGTTCTTCAAGACTGCACGCCCATTGCTGCTAAAACTTATACATACTGTGAGAAATCAAAGGTCACATATTTAAAGCAAAAGCTTGCAAATCACATACATGAGGGAGTTCCATGTTCTCAAAATAGGTTTAGTTAGTGTTATGGTATGAATAGTCGGGTAGACTTTAAATAACTTCCCAAACACGTACGTGACTTGCCTAATTATTACGGTAGCTAAGTGTATCTTCATAGATAAATTCAATATCAGTCCAATTTAGAGTGCTTGAAATAGAAATGGTGTTAACTTTAGGTGGAATGTATATTAATTTAAAGTTTTGAAACCGCTTGTAATTTTTAGTTCAGCGTATTATTTAAATAATATAAATACAACTAGCTTTTTCTCGAGACTTCGTCGGCGCACAAATTTATTTATTTGTTCTTCCATGTATACAATAAAATTATCATTACAGGTTAAATACCCAATGCGATAATTTATACAGAAAAAATAAACCGGCCAAGAGCGTGTCGGACACGCCCAAGGTAGGGTTCCGTAGCCATTACGAAAAAATCAAGTAATATTTTTCTAAGGATTTCGTATGTGTACGGAATCATCCAAGTTTAGGTATGTTTTATACCTTAGGCTACTATTTACTCTTAAACTACAAATAATTTCCAAGCAATCTTAGCCGCTACAATTTTCCTAGTAAATTTGATATATTTACTACCCTTCTGAATTTTTTCAAATTTTTCCACCCAACAGTTTAGATTTTAGAGGGGGGGGGGGACGGCCGATGTTAATGAAAATTTTCACTTTAAAGTTGAATATTTCGCAAACAGATCACTGAATTAAAAAAATCATGTTAGCAACCCCGCAATGATTTTAAAAGACCTATCCAACGATACCCCACACTATAGGGTTAGCCGAGAAAAAAAAATCACCCCCATTTTACGTCTATAGGAGCTACCCTAAAAAAATTTTTTTTACTTTTTTTATTCAATCACTTTGTCGGCGTGACTGATATATATATTGATGCCAAATTACAGCTTTCTAGTACTAACAGTCTCTGAGCTTAGCCGCGGACAGACATACAGACAGACAGACGGACAGACATGGCGAAACTATAAGGGTTCCTAGTTGACTACGGAACCCTAAAAACGGTTGTCTGTAAAGTCGGTTTACGGATGATAGCTTAGCGTGACAACGTCATAACAAAACATTCAAAAAACATAAAATGAAACCAAACGGTCACGCATCCAAGTACTGACCGCCCCGACTTAACCTCGGTGATCGGACGAGAACCGGTGTTTTGTCAAATATCTTGAAAACGGTGCATCCTACGGCAAAATCAATGAAATTTTCATCCCCCTCTGAAGCCCCCGCACCCCCGCATCCCGGGGGTGCGGGGGCTTCAGAGGGGGGATGAAAATTTCATTGATTTTGCCGTAGGAAAGTTTGCCCCCCCCCCCGCACCCCGGAACCTCCCCCCCCGCACCTAACACCCCCCACCCCGCACCCCGCATTATACATCCTGGCGTTCGGCTCTCTTGCAACTGGCCTGCTTCGCTGCTCTGTATGTAGTCGACTACAAAAAGATCGATACCGCCAAAGTTACAAAGATATGTATACACACCTTTATTGACTTAACATTAAGGTCGTGTATACATATTTTTGTAACTTTGGCCGTATCGATTTTTTTGTAGTCGACTGTACATGTACGTAAGGGTATGTATTACAATACCGAAGTACGAAAGACCGAATATATTAAAACATCGAAAGGGTCAAAAGACCGACACGATTTTTTTCTGAAACCGTAAACTTCTCAGAATTTATTAAAACGGCATCGCATACAGAACCCATTAGGTTAGGTTAGGGTGTTTTATAACAATCTTAAAAAGTTAACGGTTTCAGAAAAAAAATCGTGTCGGTCTTTTGACCCATTCGATGTTTTAATACATTCGGTCTTTCGAACTTCGGTATTGTAATACATACCCGTACGTACATGTACGTACATATACTTATAATGTAATTATATACGTAACGTTACATTGCGCCATCCTTTTTCGTGTATGCAGCCGGCGTTCATCGATTTATTAGACGTTGTCACGTCAAAAACAAAAAAAAAACACAGCGACTTAAAAATAATATCTATTATGGCCAACTCCCGATCTCTATGCCGTAGGAAATTCCAAAAATCCCTTTTTACCGAACCTCTGTGATCCTAAACTTAAAGGGATGGTTACTGAGAAAGAGGGTCCAATTGAATTGAGTATATAAATCCCAATTCTGTTCTTAACACCACAATGGATGCGTTCTGCGGTTTGCGGTCGCCCGCATTATGTATAAACAGCATTGTTGGTCTGGTGCGGCCCGTGCCGAAGTACCTAACGAGGAAGGTGGACTTACCCTTCTTCGCCGCCGACCTCGCTGACTGGCCACGGGTGATTTTGTGCAAGGAGGTACTGCACGCACAAGTCACCGCTAAGTAATTTTACTGATAGTTCTTTATGCTGTAGAAGTTCTTGTTACACGCGACACAACAGCAAAGCTTATTTTTATGAAAGAATATGAAGTGGCAGTGAATGAAGTGTGCCATGGCATCAGGGGCTTTTGGCCAGCGTTAGCCAGGCTTTCCCACCTCCTTGCACACGGCAAAACGGCGCAACCAGAACCACGGCCATTACAAATATACAGAAACCGATAATGTTGTTCATACATAATGCAGGCTGCATTCAATTTGACTTGACCGCAGACCGCAGAACGCATCGTTATAATTAGTTTTGCAAATCCTTATAATTTTTTTTACTGTTATAATCGGTTCAGTGGTTTGGGTTGTGCGCTTATAGATCAGTCAGTAACGGTTGCCTTTTATATATACAGATTAACATCTTTATAATTTGAAAAATCGCGGCTGTGCTTCCGGAAATTAGGTGCAGGACAAAGGATTTAAATCCCACCCCAGTAACATTAAACACTTGAAAGTTTGTATCTATGGATGGATGGGATGCATTGACGGCACGTAAGTACGCCGCCCACGTAATTACAATGAATTGCAGCAGGTGGCCGGGACTTACGATCGTCGCGTTTAGTGTCGAGGTCAGCTTGACGCTGTTCCGCAAACTCGGGGACCTGCCTCTGCACAGCCCTGCGCCATTCAGTGAGGTGTGCTGCCAAATTTTCCCATCGAGATGGCTCAATGTGAGATCTGTTCATATGTTGCATCTGCACATGTTTGTACCGGAGGAGCTGTCCGCCATGTTTGCGTCTTCCCTCCTCCAGTTCAGAATACAAGATGCGCTTCGCCACTCTATCTACTTAGAGACGTTGCCGCACCACCTAAGCTGCCGACAACACACAATACACACAATATAGCACTGTTAAAAAAAGCTTGTCCTGACAAAGTTTGCGATCAAGTCGCCTATAGTTTGACCTATCGCACAGTGTAAACTTGCAACGATGTCGCGCCCTCCGAGACCGTACGTGACCGGACGGCTGAGTTGCTCCGTAGGCGATCGCGCACGTATGATTTCCCGATGATTTTTTGTATAACACTAAGGACCTACACGCGTGACTCCAATATATTGCTTTCTGCACATGAACGAGTAATGTGTTGAAGTCTCAACGCTATGTAACATAAATGTGTGTTTCTTTAGAGCGTGTGTTGCTTTATTAGATCGAGTACCTACCTACTTCCCACTGATATTATATTAAACGTGAACGTTTGTATGGATGGATGTGTGGGTGTTTGTTACTCTTTCACCCTAAAACGGTTAGACGATTCTGATGAAATTTGGCACACAGATAGTTTATAACCTGGAGATACTTTTTATTCCAGGAAGTTGCATAGTTCCCGCGGGATAGCGAAAAACGAATTCTTTATTTTTCGCCGTCGTTGTTGGTTGGTGGCAATGTTCAAAGAAACAGCTAGTAGGTATTAAATAATGATTTATTAAATAGTGTTGCTGTGGTCGAAAGAATTATCAGCGGACATCCAGGCGAGGAAGCGTCTTCACCTTTATGTGGCCCGCACAAAGCGGTTCGCTTCATCTTTCCTAACGAACTGCGAAAGAATGGAATTATTTCCAGATAGATACAACCTAGGGCTCTTCAAAGCTAGAGTGAATATAGGCTGTTACTGAACCAAGGAGTTAAACCTTTGGCCTCATCTTCACTTTTCATCAGGCGAGATAGGGGACAATGAACATCTCTCTCTCTCTCTCTCTCAATGACGAGTCAGTTTTATGTAAAAAACCTTGCTCGTTCTTTCTAATTACTTCTCACTGTTGGGCACAGGTTTCCTCTCAAACTGAGAGGGCATGGACTGTAACTCCGGCACAGTGTGGATTGGGAACTTCACACTCATTCAGTACCTCTACCATGAGTTACACTAGTTTACAGTGACCGTACTCGCTAGCGACGGCGTAAATGATTTTGTATGGAGAATTGTACTTCCGTAAGTGACCGCTAGAGGCGCTGCACAATTCTCCATACAAATAATTTACGCCGTCGCTAGCGAGTACGGTCACGTAAACTAGTGTAAACTCATGGTAGAGGTACAGAGGTGCACAGGTGGACACAATGTCTGTGATCAAAAAATTCTTACTCCTATGCCAGGGACACGCATGCGAGTCAACAGAATTCGTACTCCTATGCCAGTGACACTCATTTGCGACTACGATCATTTCAGCCGGCGTAGCGTAAGGGCTTAGTGGAACGGTGCCGGAGCCGAATGTGTTAAACCCACCACCCTCTGCATGAAAGGTCACCACGGGGCTGCCACGGTGTCCAATTATTTGCTTACTGTTTAACTCACCAGGACTAGGAATACTGCGTTATGAATACTAATTACTGGCTTTCTCTATTTGTTTTACGATGCGATGGTTCCTTTGTTTTATCATAACAATGCTACTATTCAATCTACTATTTATCTCTATCGAACCAATTCTGTTTAACCATGGAGAAGAAGTTATCATCAAAATTATAATTAACTATAGTGAGTGAAAAACTACTCGTAGCACCCAAGCGTTTTTCATCTTACACTGCTTTTCATCTTATTTTCATCTTACCCCCACTCACCCTAGCGTAAACAATTTGATCCACGAGTCGAATTAAATTCCGACTTAACTGAATTCCCAAGGGAATTAAAAAAATGTACAATGGTTTTCATTTACGTTCTATGAAGAACACACATGCAAAATGTCATGTCTCTAAACTCCGGGTATTTTAGGATTTTTCATGGATCCCGTGGGAATATCGGGGTAAAAAGTGTCATATTTATGTATGTGTTATACCGGATATCCAGCTATATAGATAGGAACCAAATCTCATGCAAACCCGTCTAGCCGTTTTAGTGCGTAGTACACACATGCGCGTACGAGTTCATAAAAAATGTCATTTACATAAATGTTAGGATTTTTCATGATTGAAACTAAGAATCAAATATTAATAATGAATGAAAATTAACTATAAACTAAATACCTAACCTAAAAATAAGTTTTTTTTTAAATTTAATTTTTAAAGCATGCTTTTTACCTGACTGTACTTTTTGTTGACTGTACTTGCATTGTCATCCAACCTACATAAGTATACCAAATTTCAGGTGAATCCAACCACTGGAAGTGGGTCAAATTCGACTTCTAAGATTTGACCCAAGATAAAACAAAGGGGGTGAGCTAAATAAAAGCTTGTAAAAACAACTAGATTAATTTTATAATAATAAGGCCCCCGTGGCATCGCGCCCAAAAGGCTGGCAGCATTCCATCGTTGAATAACTACTGACGCTTCTGACGCTTACCTTCGCAATCACTATTTCTTTCTTTCAAACAGTATTAAAATGATGACAAAAAGAGATGGTGAAAGCGAAGCTTCACAGGCGTTAGACAATACGGCTTCAGGTAGTAGGAATATTAACTACTTCGATTTACCACCCGTATCCCGAATTAGGTAAGGAACGTAATTGTTGTTATTACAAATCTAATTATAAAATTCATGACAGACAAGTCACTTCAAATTTAGATTGAGACAGGTTCAAAATTTGATACGCCGTCTGTTTTCAGCAGAAGAGGAAATTAGATGTTCTCGGTTTTACCTTATCCTTTTACCAATAACTTACATTTGCTGACGACTTTTTCAGAGCAGAAAAAAAAACAATATGACGATTTAAAAAGCCTTAGTAGCTTAGCTAGTGGTTTGACCTCTCACTCAAACTTAAAGAAAATTATACTATTTCAACAACGTGACAATAAAATTATCGGTGACTATGTAAAGCACGAAACACTACAATTGAAAAGCAGGTCTGACACAGCTTTTATCTCATGTGAAGATTTACCCACAAATTTACAAAATATTGTATTGTTGATCGAAGATATGCGTCCTAGAACAAATATTTTTTGTTTCACAACACAATTTTTATTAATTTTATATCATTATTTCTACAAGTCCCAAAAGAATTGGAGCTTAGCATCAGTAAATTCTTATCTAGAAATATCTGCAAAACCCACATTCAACACTGTATTTTATTCGTGATTGAAAAATAAGCCGTTCGTAACATCGGGTATATTCACTGCCACAATTTAAGCCCTCGAATAGTTCCCGGGATCAAATTTAAAGCCATGAAATCGAGATCGAGAAGTCTCAGGACGAAGACCCTACTCATGACGTTAAAATCTAGGTCCCTCGTTACTAAACGGACACGGTTTGCTGCTTACGTAATATCTACGAGAAGATTATTAAATTGAAATGGCATGTCAGATGAAAAAAAGTTCATATATCTACGAGAAATTTCACTTTCTTGCCAACCTCGGTCAGAGAATTACTGGAACTTAAAAATAGCGAAATGTCCTGTTTATATTTTTCTTTGCGAGACAAGTTTGCAAAAAAATCAAACTTGTTTGAAATGTAAGTTTGAGAAACATAATTCTCGGTAAAATGATAATTTTCTTGGTGATTAAAATGATATCAATGACTTCAATCGATATTAATACACGTGTTTAAGTTTTCAGAGACAAAGTAAGGCTATGTAGTCGTATGCTACCTTATTGTGTGTATTGTTAAATGCTCTTTTCGGTCAAACAGATCCACAGGTTCCGATTTAGCTCCAAAAATACTCGCAAATTCAAAATTAATTTTATTTATGCAACATGTTCGAGTTAACCCTCACAACTCTGCGGTGCAGTGCAGTGCAGTGGTTGAAAATGCGTCAACACTTGAGATCTCAGTTACTGTATTTGTAAACGCTTACTTACAGGGAAGCCCATTCGGATCAGTATGGGTAAGTCTGAAACTATAAGACATACAACTACTTATCTGTTCTTAGGAACCATGTCATCGACTTTAGTGACAAAAAATTTGCGTTCATAAATTAAAAAAAAAAACGTTTTTTGTATTTCATTTTTAATGCAAGTTTTTTGCTGAATGTAA
Organism: Archips crataeganus; assembly: GCA_947859365.1. NCBI lineage: Eukaryota > Metazoa > Arthropoda > Insecta > Lepidoptera > Tortricidae > Archips > Archips crataeganus. The sequence continues at coordinate 11,243,112 of OX402060.1, forward strand.
TTTTTTAAACTGTATTTGTATAGAATCTTCCAACCTTTTTTGCACAATATACGCTTGCGTTTGACCAAAATCACGCCTGATGGAAAGCGAAGATGAGGCCTACGATGGAGCACGCTTCAAATGTATCTACATTCATAATGTACTTATACCATATTTGAAATCAAACTGACCACGAGAAGTGGGTCAAATAATAATGACTTTCTAAGATTTGTACTGACAGACGGATACCGAAACTGGAATGAAGGTAAATATTTTTCTTCAAAACGACCGGCATCGATTCCCAAACAAGTAAGACTGTTTTTTAAATCTATTAATTAATTTGTCCTGTCACTAAAATCGATAACATGGTTCCTTAGAACAGAATGTGTTATAGTATCAGATTTTCCCATACTGACCAAACTAAATATGCCACCCGTTATACTTACTTACGTCTACATTGTCAATTCGCCTTTATATTCGATAAACTTTGCAACAACTCAGCTGAATACAAGTGCAGTCAAGTCTGGCCTCAAATGCAAACGGTGGGCGTCCGGAATTAAATTTAGTGATTTACAGCGCTGAAGCGTGTACCGCTCGAAACTCGATTACAGGGGTTGTCAAGGCAAACAGAGACGGGTGACCTTCTAAATTAATTGCACGATTCGACGTGGATGTGACGTACGGAAACTTGTTCTGATTGAGAGGTCGTCGACGCGATGACAAACCGTTTGGAGACTTGTTCGATGGTTATTCGTCGAGTTCGAACGGAGTTTGCGGACTTGTGTTGTTAAGTGGGTTGAACTTTATTTACAAATCAATGCAACGTGAATTTTTGAAATGTCTACCACCAAAGTAAAAGCATTTAATTCTTTTGATAATTTTTCAGCATCATATTTTAGGTATTATTGTACTTTAAGGGCAAAGCAATGCGACATCTTGTAATATTATAACCCCTAAGTTAATGTGACGCTTTTGCATAGGTATTATTCAAATTAACCAACAGTTTCCAACCAACTCAACTCATTTCTATTTCCGAACTTCTTAATATTTTGACAGTTCTTAAACGGAATTCAAATACTTTTGATTTTACTAATACAATATTTCCCAAAGGTTTACGCACGCACGAGCTAATTTTCAAAACAAAGCAGGCTATGCTTAATTTACAGGGACGTAAAAACAAAGTTCAACTTTAAAGAAGTTTAATGAAAAAGCGATGTGTGTAGATAATTTGAATTTTCATTAAAATGTTTGAATAGGTCTATGAAGAGCCGTGCTCTGTGCGGGTCAGTGAACGATATTTGTATTATCTTGTATGAGCTTATTTCTCATTATCACATAGATGAATTTCAAGCTGATTTAAATATATTGACACTCCTGCAAAACGTTCAAGTAAACTTTGTTTGTTTACTACTATCGTCTTTATTATTTTAGAATTAATCAGATAAATAGGCGCTTAAAAACAACCACTATCTTTGAATAAGAGCTTACCTAAGCCTTAATGTTGTTTGATGTCACTAAATGTGATGTCATTAAAAAGCTATAATTATGTAGATTTCCCTATCCTGAACCACTCTAACTAGAAGACTTATTCCGATATCGAAAACACCTATAACTAATCTTAATCTTAAAGTCGTACTAATAACAATCCCCTAATTTCTCAAACTCAAATAATAACAAGTAACAACAACACGACACGCCTTAACTATAAATTACCTACTTAAAATAAAACAAAAACCAACAAAAAAATTTAAAGCGGTGTTCTATCATGACCTTTACATCAAAATATTCCCAACGTTCGCCTCAAACACAAGAACAAAATTTACGTTGCAAAAACCCCTAAGCGCCGTAATTTGCCAGTGTGTACGTACCCTAGGCACGTAAATTCTCGTCCAAGAGTCCTTCTTTGGGCGTGCGTTTGACAGATTATGAAAACGTAGTACAACGTATTCTCTCTTGTTTCCGATATACCGCGGCAACAAAGAAGCCTTCGTCATTCGTTAGGAGCACACTTTTTTTTTCTAATATAATAGGGTTGGTGGTAACATAATAATTATTATGAACTAGTTATTTCCCGTGACTCCGAATGTGGAGAATTCATTTATCGCTATCCTGCGGGAACTACGAAATTTTCCGAGATAAAAACTATCCTATGCCTTCCTAGGGTATCAAACTATATTCATATACCCATCTAAGTAAATCTATTCATTGGAGATTGATTCCCTATACAAACACTCACCCCTTAAAGGATGATTTCTGACATGAAAAATATCCTATGTCCTTTCTTGACACTCAAACTAGGTATTTATATACCAAATTTCATCTAAATTGGTTCAGCAGTTTAAGCGTGAAGAAGTAACAGACAGACACACTTCGCGGATGGCTTGAGAGTTATGTCATTAGCGATATAAGTTCAACTCAGTATTCGTAACTCTAAAACTTGTGATAACTTCAGCTTGTAACAATATTAATTCATGAAATTACACCTAAATTAAATTATTTTAAAGGTACAAGATTTGCACAACTGTAATTAAACGAATCCTTTCGTTTTCAGAACTATGAAACTTCGTAAAATATATAACTGGAAAGATTTACTTAAGCTAAAATGTTATTTAGTTACCACCAAAACCTAACGAACTTGACTCAGTAAAGAATTTCAAAACGTTAATTGCATTTCAAACTTTCGTAGTTCAATCACGTAAACATCAAATTAATTAGAATTCGAAGAATGTTCTGGTAATGAAAGCATTAATTGGATTTATTTGAAAAAAGCATAGGGGTATAATGGGAATTTTGTTTGGTAAACAAGTCTATATTAAATTATCCGATATTTATTTTTTGAAATATTCTAACTGCTTCATACCATGTACACACAAAACATTCTATGTTTTGTACTATTGATTTTTGTAATGGAAATTTTGTACTTTCCTGGATAATTGGCTAACACTTGTCACCTAACTAACAAAACAGAGATTAATTTGTTAACAAAGTATTCGGAAATATTTTTCTTTACAATCTTTTGATATTTGTTAAGCTAATTTAGAAATGTTTATTTATGTACCTATCTAAGTACTCACAATGTAACGCACTCATAATGGACTAACAATCTTAATCTATCCATGTGTAAAATTATAAAAAAGTTTCAGTGTCTCTATCTTTTCTATAAATTTGGTAAAAAATATCTAAAACATTCAATCTTTTGATAACTGCTTCGTATGCAGCTCGTATTTTTAATTAAAAGTTGTAGAAGCAACCTCTGGAATTAAATACATTTTAATTTGTTCGGTTTCTTTCTCATAATTACTAAAACTGACAGCTTTGAGAGTAATTGGCCATAGTTATGCAGAAAGAGATCAATAATAAAAATCCAGTTTCGAGATATAGCCGTTTTTAGGTTGTAAAAATTTTTTTTACACTCCCTATTATGTTTTATTCAAAATAAGTAAGCCAATTTAGTAGAATATAGTACAATGCATTGTATTAAGCACCTTTTATCTAAATTTAATGGATTTTTCTGGCTTTTTTTTAAATCAAAAAAGTTGGTCGTTTTCTGCAGAATTAAATGTTTGTTAATCTGTTTTCAACCGTAAATCAATGAAAACGACCATAATTTAGTCGGTTTATGCAAATTACCATACGATATTACTTAATTTTTTTGAAAAAAGCTAATTTGATGGTCGTAATCAGCAAATTACCTTGGTCGACTTATACAAAATCTTTTATTCCGGAAAAAATAAAATAAAATTAAAATAGTATACACTTTCTAGTATCTGCCTTATTTTTATATGAAAAAAAATTGCTTGATACGTTTAGTATATACTTAGTATGTATGTACGTAGTGTAATTACAATGAATTTTTATTTTTATTTTTAAGATTTTTTTTTGATTTGTTTTTAGAAATTAACAAGTGATATTTATTTATTTATTTAATAAAAATCAAAATAACAGTCTTTCCTGAACATTAAAAGTCTTTCCTGCGCAGTCAAACATTCTTATTCATAAGAAACGACCACGGCACAGTAAGTTCAGGTACTGTATTTTGGCGTAAGAAAACGACCACACTTGGAATACACCGTAAAAACAAAATTGCTGAAAGCGACCATATGTCTGGTCGTTTTAAGCAGATCAAATAAATGTACTAACTCATACTTCGTTTTTTGTTAAATCCGACCAGGTGGGCCGAGGGTAAATTGGCTGTTTTCTGCAGATTAAAACTGTAGTCTTTTTACGGTAAAAATAGACCAAATACAGTACTTGGCTGGTTTTGACAAATAAAAACGCAAAATTTTGCAGATAGTCGTTTTAAGCTTAATTAAATTTCTCAGTGAAATTAAGTCTTAAAAATTACCGCGTTTCATTAGAATATGCAGAAAAAAATCTAGTTTTTAATGGCATATTTAACTCATTTCTCGAAAAATGGGGTTGGTCGCTTTCTGCATAACTATGGCCATTATGCAGTAAAAGCGCTATTGTAAAACGGAGTAAGAAATGATTGCCGACGAGATGTGCCTGAACCGTTTCAACTTTGTGTAAATTTTGCACAAATTACTTAAATAATAGCCTTTACTCTGTTTTGGTTCAGTAGATACTATTAAACTCAGTCATCTCGTATCTTGCAAATTTGCGTTTTCGAGCAATAAAATAAAGTCCCCAAGCTCGCTATTACAAAATCATACATTGTTTTAATCCAGTACTCAAAATGTAGCTCTATTTCTTCTACAGTTAAGGTTAGATTTTAAATATCAAAAGAACGTAACATAATACGTTGTAATATTGAATTAAATGCGGTGTCTGTGAGTGGAAAACTGTCTAATTAAAGAAGAACGGACGGTCATCTAACGGATGAATATTAATCGCGTCATCTTTAGATGAAGTTAGATATAAGACCAAAGATCGGCTGTGAATAACAATTCCTTTTCATTAAGCTATTATCGAGAATAAAGTACTGCTTCATAAACAATGGCCAGCGAATAATGCTATTTTTTTATAAGCCCCGTGACCCTGACTTGAAGTTATTGATATTAATTAGGTTAATTTAAATTTGTCGTTGATTTAACGACGTCGTTTGTTATAAGGTGAATCAAAGTGCCGTAAAATTTGAGCGGAAGATGATACCAATCGGTTTTTCATGCAGGGTAAAGGGCCCATTGTCTCATGTACCTGATCTAAACCGTTTCGATGGGTTAACTGATACCTTAATCGGTATTCAAGATTTGACGAGCAGGAGGAAAATGTTGTGATATAATAAACCGGGTCTAAGTATTGATTATGTGGAGGGGCATTACATATCTGTATTTATTGACACGAATCCCGAGGGGTGAAAATATCCGAAACGTTTTGTAACTTATTAGATTCCACGTATGATTTGTGTTCGACATACTTAATGAAGATTGATATAAGTGGTTGGGAGTCTCACATTTGGCGTTAAATTAGTTACAGCCCAAGAAATAGAAACTAGTTAGAGTTTTAAATTATTCAATGCTTGGCAATGATAGTCTTTCCGAAAGCGCTGGTAATTTAAAAAAAAGTTGCGGCCTAATTGCAGAATAAACGTTTTGATTTTTGAATTTGGGACTTCGTGAAATGATTCTCAGTTAAATAGTCGTTTAATTACATTACATAATATTAAAAACCGTGGCAGGCTTTACCCTCAATAATGTGCCTTTATAAAAATGTTTGTGAAAAGTTATGTTTTGCGTTACCACGAGCTTTTTGCTGAAGACAGTAGAAAATTTAAGAAATCAATCAATCTTTATATTTACCTATTTGCAGAAGAAATATTTCGCCTTCAATGCTATTATTTATTAGTAAGTAAATAAAAAGCAGCTTGACTTATTAATAAAACAAATAATGATGTAATCGATTGAAGTAAAATCCTGCTGTGAGCGGGCGTAGTGACTAGGTACAATTTAGGAGCAGTACTTATAAACTGAAGAAAACTTGACCAGTTGTTTCGTCAAGGTAAACAATTGAATTTTTCTTTTGTTTTCAAGTTAAAGTTAAGATGGAAGTGGTGTTACACGGTGCGCTACCGATCCTGTTGGTAAAGTAGGTAAGTGTAAACTTTTCCTCAGAACTGTTTCTGCTGTGTTAGTGGTTTTTAACATAAAAGCAGTACGAGGATAGAGGGACAAACTGAGCAGGTTTTAACTTTTTCATAATTATGTCTTGTCCGTTTCCAAGAATCAAGGATCATGGTGTTTTTTCCAGTAGGTTTTTTTTAAGATATACATAGGGTGGTAAAGGAATAAGTGGATAATTTTATGGTAAAAAGGCAGGAAAGGGCTCGTCGCAACAAGCCAGCTTTGCCCAACAACGAGCGTAGGTGATTTGGCGAATCTCCTAAAGTTGCGTGCAGTCATATCTCCTGCCTATATCTATAACACATCAAGTATAGTATCTATCTTCCTCATGTTGGATTTACGATGCTAGAATTCGGTCTGACTCTATCCTACCACTCCTCATCCTGACTGCACATGCCCTACAGTCCCGTCCTTTCACTTAGGCTCTCTGGTGCCTCGGGCAGGAGTGTCGGCTGAATCTTTAGCGAATCAGTTAGCGCCCTTAAGTTTTAGGTTCACCCGGGTATATACTACGTCGCGATACGGGCAGCCACAGGCCAGTGGTTGTTAAGACCCCACTATACGCCACAAGCCAGCGGCCGGTACTGTGACGTTGCATCCGCCGGCGTATGGGCCTCTGATGTTCAACGCCTCCACGTCCTTGCAGCTGAACAGCTGGGGCGCTACTCCGAAATTCGAAAAACGAAGTTCGCATCGTACCGTCTCGCTCGCTCTCGTATTAAATACTATTAGTATGAGCGGAATAGCACGATACGAAGATCGAATTTTACACTTTGGAGTATAGGCCCAGGTCAGATGAGTCACGATAACGACGACAACAATAACGAATTTTATGGTAAATAGGCACCGCCACTAGTCTTTTATTTGCAACGTTATGTTATGTTAAAAATTTCACAACTTTCCCGAAGAAAGAACAACGACAAAATATTTATTAGGTATACTAGAGGTATTTATCATCATTTTTTTTATTTATGTGTAAATATTATAAATTTATTGATCCTTGCCAGTCTTGTCAATGCGCTAAAATCAGGCCCTAAATGTTAATTGTTGGGAACAAATTAACTCGTAATATTTAGAAAAAGGTAAAACCTAGTCGTAACATTAATATTGCAGCTATCCGTGTACCAAGTACTCGCAATTTTCTTGCAGCCTTGCACGTTGTCTTTTGAAAATGGCTTTTAGAAGATACATCGTAATGCGACATTCGATTAGTTGCCCGTAAAGTCGAGTTAAGAATATATTTATATAGAACATTTTTCAGGAAAGGAAGTTTAAGCGAATATTCGATTTAATACCTAATGTTATATTATAATGGATGGCTCTTTAAACATGAAATTACCGTGAGACTCACTCATAGTGAAAGTATACGAATTACTCACGTCTTAAAATGAGTTTAACTGGACATGTTTCTTGCAAATCCGTAGTCCTTCTTCTCGGAGCCACACATAATGATAATATATAATACGCCAGATACGAATTCATCTGTTCACTGAATTCACGTAAACTAACAGACTCGAAATTTTGAAAACTGACAAGCGAAATAGTTTAAGTACTGTATAGATTCAGGCGTTAATTTTCCTTGCTTGGAATACTTATCTTGCTCCTCCGCTAAGTAGTGAGGCCAAGTCATGCGAAATCAGCCATGTCTGCGTTGAAAAAATGCTTTTCCATGCAATATTCCCCCCTCCCTCCGCAACACTCCGCAAATGTACCCATAATAACAAAACCCAAAATCAAGAGAACCACCACCACCACAAAGAAAATCCCGGACACGTGATTCGCTTCTCTCCGAAGCATCATCAGCGATTGTTGATCCTACGACGCTCGATCGAAGAATCAACTTGGCCTCACTACTTACCGAAGGAGCATGATAACTATTCCTTTTTTATTAGAAATACTTAATAATAGGCCTTTACATCTTGCGCTCGTGGCTAAAAAGACCGATACGGGATAGGATAAATACTTAAACACTAGCTTTTTCTTTGCTCTCCGTCCGCGGAGAATTTCTAATTTGTGGCCACCATTTCATAGATGTGCTTCACGCTGAATGATACGTCTCGTTAATCCCCCATTTTGTATATTTAGTTGATACCTTGAAGAATTACAGATTGAAAAATTCACAGTATATTCATATAGCTTTGTGTTTTATACTGACTACCAACAACACGGCAGCCAGTCAAATAAAAGCTCCTCGCAAAATAACACAACAATTTGACATTTAGAATTTATCCGCTCAGTGGGAACTTCAAAAGGGATCCAGATTACAGTAAGCGTAACAAAATTCTGTTTCCACAGTCCAAAGCCATTAATCAAGCAGTATTCGCTGCATGCGTACTAAATGGCCAGCAACAAACCGTACAATATTCCCCACATGAATATCTGGGCCCTGAGGGGTCGACATCATAAAAATGGATTGCATACAGATACGTGCCCGGACTATAGCAACGAGTGATGTTGTTGTTGAAACAACTAAACGGGATTGGACCTGTCTCGTTGCTCCGTTTTACTGCTGGCGTATACACGGACGAGCGGTTACTAAGTTTGGTTATTTGTGAATCATCAGTTTGTTGAATGGAACTGGCATACGGCCGTTTTGCTTCATGAAGCGCTTCGCGAAGGCTTTCGGTGCTACCAGGCGAGTAAATTTATATTGCATTCAAAGATTATTAGACTAACTGTTTCCCGCGACTTCGTTTCGATGAATTCGCTTATCGCTATATTGCGGGAACAATGCACTTCTCCTCGATAAAAAGTGTACTTTGTTGAAACTGGAACAAATTTCAGCCAAATCTGTTGAGACATTTTTGCGTGATTGCATGAGCGTTGGTACACAGTTTAAAGCTGGCTTTCCGTTCAAACTAAACAAGAAAAAGAACTACGGATTCGTTCGAAACAAGTCAGGCATAAATCGACTACTAATACGTCAGATACCCATATTTATTATTTGTCTTATGAGTCACACGGTACTTTTATTTCAACGATAGTTTTTACTTATAGAAAACAATACTTCGCCCAACCCAAACTGAGTAAGTTAAGCAAATTGATCATTAAACGCGAACAATAGCATTTCGATAAAATACGGTAAGAAATTAAGAAGATGCAATTAATCTTTATTTTCTATTTTATCAAATCTTCTCACTATCCATTTAATAGTACAAACAACTTTGGCCATAAAACAAATTAGGCTACACAGTGTTCTGGTTTCGTGAATAAAATATTTTAAATGGTGTTGCTTTCCGAGCATCATTGGCTATAAATAATAACGGTGACAGAAAGGGGTTGAGTAACGAGCAAAAAATGTAGAGCACGTCGCGGGCAACACTGAACACTTAATTCATAGTTGACTCTGCTATACCTACTGACTCGGGAGGCTTGCGAATAGGAGACTCGAGACATTTTAATAGATGATAAGATATATTATATATATGATTTCATTCATGAATATATATATATAATACCACCACGACGACCAGACGACCAGACGACCGACGACCAGACGACCAGATGGCCTAATGGTTAGAGAACCTGACTATGAAGCTTGTGGTCCCGGGTTCGATTCCCGTGTCGGGGCAAATATTTGTATGAAAAATACGAATGTTTGCTCTCGGGTCTTGGGTGTTTAATATGTATTTAAGTATGTATCTATCTATATAAGTATGTTTATCCGTTGCCTAGTACCCATAACACAAGCTTTGCTTAGCTTACTTTGGGACTAGGTCAATTGGTGTGAATTGTCCCGTGATATTTATTTTATTTATTTTATATGGATTATAAATGAATTTTTATTTTTTGTAATGTCGCTGTACTGTTTTTGGTGATCAATAAAGAATATTTGTATTGTATTGTATATTAACCACGCAGTATACTTTTCATTTTTTAAAGCAAGAAGTTTTTATTGAAATTTCCTTTACTTTACAAAAGTTTTTCTCTGACTATTTATTTGTTTATAAGGGTTCTCTATTATTTACTCGAATTTCATATGCCATTATGTATCGTTTTCCATAGCATAACTTTCATTTGTCAAAAAGTCACGGAGTATATGAAATTAGATATAGATTATAGTAATTGAAATAGCTGACGCTGCATACCTTAACTACCCAGGTTATATCCTGGAGCACAATTTCAAACCTCGTGCTGGTGTCTGCCTCTATGCTCGCGATGACATCTGTTGCCGACGCCTCCGTAATCTTGAAGTCGCCGGTTTCTCAGTTCTGTGGATTATGGTCGACACAGGTATGGATAAAATTATTTTTGCCTGCCTGTACCGATCGCACAGCGGTGATGAGGAGACAACTAGGCTGTTCTCTTATCTCAGTGACTCAGCTGAGGTGGCCCAACAGCGGTTCCCTACGGCGCAGCTTGTGCTTCTGGGGGATTTTAACGCCCATCACCAGGAATGGCTATTCCCATACCAGAAGACTGACCATGCTGGGAGAGTAGCACATGCTTTCGCACTATCACTAAATCTCTCGCAGTTAGTGAACTGTGCTACACGGGTCCCTGACGCTGATGGCCAGACTGCCAATTGTTTGGACCTTCTACTGACTACCGAACCGGACCGCTACCAAGTGTCGGTTTGTGCCCCTTTAGGAACTTCCGACCACTGTCTGGTGAAGTCTGTATCTGTCCACTCTCCGACTGATTCTGGCCCTCGGGGCGTCAGACGGGTGTGGTGATATAAGTCAGCAGATTGGGATGAGATGCGGCACTTCTTTGCATCTTATCCATGGCGAAAAATGTGCTTTTCTTCGGAAAATCCGTCGAGCTGCGAGAACGTGATTGTTGAGGTGATACGTCAGGCTATGGAGTATTTCATACCCGACTTTGACACTTCTCACAATAGCAAAGCGCGCCCTTGGTACAATGCAAGTTGCGCTAGTGCTGAGTCACTTAAACGCACTGCATTCCAGGCCTGGGCTGACGCTCGTAGACGCAAAGCTCCGGAATGTCAAACCTTGAAGAAAGCCTTTAACAAAGCCGCCAAGTCCTGCAAAAAGGTATTGCAAAAGGCACGCTTTGATCACGTTGGCCGCATTGGCGCCAGACTTGCTTCTTTTCCCTCTGGGAGCAAAGCATTCTGGTCGCTAGCCAAGTCAGTTGAGGCGAACTTTTGCCGCCCGTCGCTTCCGCCACTGCTGAAACCTGATGGGTCACTCGCGCACTCTGCTAAGGAGAAGGCCGATTTGTTTGCCTCTCTTTTTGAGGAGAATTCGCGTCTGGATGCTACACACCAGTCATCTCCAAGCGTACCTCGTTGCGAACATACAATGGGTACAGTTTGTATTCGCCAGAATGAGGTTCTTAGACTGCATCGCGCACTAGACGTGAACAAGGCAAGTGGTCCTGACGGCATTCCAGCCATTGTTTTGCGGACCTGCGCTCCTGAGCTGTCTCCTGTCCTAACGCGCCTGTATCGCCTCTCTCTGAGCCAAGGTAGAGTCCCCGAGTCCTGGAAGGTTGCGAATGTCCAGCCTGTACCAAAAAAGGGAAGTCGTGCCAACCCTGCTGATTATAGGCCAGTTGCTATCACCTCCATTCCTTGCAAGACAATGGAACGTGTATTAAACAACCGCCTCCTTGCGTATCTGGAAGCCAGTGATCTCCTTAGCGACCACCAATATGGTTTTCGTCGGGGTAGATCCACTGGTGACCTTCTAATTTACGCAACACATTTGTGGGGTGAGGCCATCGAGAGGCACGGAGAGGCACTTGCTGTTTCTATGGACGTCTCGAAGGCTTTCGGCAGGGTTTGGCACGATGGACTTGTGAGTAAACTCCCTTCTTATGGGATTCCTGCTGGCTTGTGCACCTGGATAGCTGACTTCCTGCGGGGTAGGTCTTTTAGGGTTGTGATCGATGGCTGTTCGTCCGATCCTATGGACATTAATGCCGGTGTTCCTCAGGGTTCAGTGCCTTCTGCCACTCTATTCTTGCTGCACATAAACGACCTGTTGGTATATCCCGGTACTTTTGGATATGCCGATGACAGCACAGTGTCTGAAAGATATTTGTCCGATGCTCGAGCCAGTGGTTCAGATACCAACACTCTCAGAGAGACTATGAAACCAAATGCCTCTAAAACCCAGGCGTGTTGATTTTCCGCAAAACGGAGTTCCTTTAACCTTACTCCAACCTTTCGAGGTGTGCCTGTACCAATATCTGACCACCTTCAGCTCCTTGGTTTAGACCTCTCGGCTAAACTGAACTTCGGGAGTTACATTGAATCCTTGGCAAAAACCGCTGCGAAAAAACTTGGTATACTATCCAAGGTTAGGCGATACTTCACTACGGACCAGCTCATTGGTCTTTACCGAGCCCAATTTCGATCCTGCATGGAGTATTGCTGCCACCTTTGGGACGGTTCTGCTAAATATCAGCTAGCTGCTTTGGATAAGGTAGAACAGCGAGCGAAGAGGCTCATTGGCGTCGCTTGCGATGCGGATTTTTGTCGCCCGAGCCTTCGTCATCGCAGAAGAGTGGCTTCTCTGACGGTATTCTACAGGCTGCATTTCGGTGAATGTGCTTCGGTACTGCACGACCTTATTCCGCCTGCTCCTTTCTTCCACAGATCGACCAGGAGTAGGCGGGGTCTCCACCCTTACGTTGTCAGTATTCCCAAATTCCGCACAAAGCGTTTTCGCTCTTCCTTCATCAACCGCACAGCTAAGGAGTGGAATTCCCTGCCTGCGACTGTGTTCCCTGAACACTGCAATTTGGCCGCTTTCAAGTCTAGGGTGAATGAGCATTTACTAGGCAAGCGTGCTCCATCGTAGGCCTCATCTTCGCTTTCCATCAGGCGTGATTGTGGCCAAACGCAAGCCTACATAGTATAAAAAAAAAAAAATTTGCTTTGCTAATCCTGATTACAAGAGTTAGAACTAGTACTTAACACGTATTAATAATTGTTTCGTAGGTTTTATAATTTATGAAAGTCTTTATTGTAACTCATTGTAACCTGGGTAAGCTAAAGCAAATATTACCTAAGTAATGAAAGTACACTGTTGCTTATTTAACACGGTATCTATGCAACTTTTGATTTGATCGGAACAGCCAATGATCCTGCTATTAACGATGAGTAGTACTGTCAATCGATAGTTGTTTGAAAAAAAACTCATAGGTTTATCGACAGTAAGTAGTTCACTTTCGATAACTAGCCAAGGTGCCGTATACTGGTTTTATACCGACAGTGAATAAGAAGAATTTGAAAATTGAATAAAATGTTTATCAGTTCAGGAATTTGCTGCTGAATATCTCGCATACAAAGCCGCAGGGAAAAGTTTGTCTGAAATAATCGACGAAACTTTACAGACGGAATACATTTTTGAGATGTAAGTATTGAAGTAAAACAAATATATTGAATCTGCTTATTAGTTCACCTTCCAAGAAAACCAATAACCAAATGTGTCCTGAAATAATTTTCGAAGAATATAATTCTACGATAGGTACAGACTTGAGTAAATAATGTTGCGATTATTATGTTTTAGGTCCAAAGGTATTTTTACAATGTCCCTTACGTTTAAATAGAATGATTTGTTTTAAATTGCTTTCAGATCCATCAGGCTAAATCTAAATTTGGCAACCGTAAAACATAATAAGGACAAAAAACTGCGTTTTATTTTTAGGGTTCCGTACCTAAGGGGTAAAAACGGGGCTCTATTACTGCAACTCCGCTGTTTTCATCATCACGTCAAACGTGGGTAGTTGTGCGCCGGTATCAGTTTCGTCGAGAAGCCGCACGAGCAGAGCGGTGGCGCGTAGTGCACGTTTGGCAGCAGCCATAGCGTGTTCCTCCGAGAGATAGGGCTACAGATTAGCCCGAAACATCTCGAGTTATTTCACTCACTTCACTTTTTCATGTTTAAAAATATATATTATAATGCTTCCTAAGTACTAGTAACGTAATAGTACCTACAAAAGGACAGCTAGTAAATAATAAAATTTCCATTTCTCAGTTTGACCCAGATATGTGTAGTGAGATTTACTAACACAGATCCCATAAGCAATTAATACAAATTGATTTTCAGTGGAACGTTTTGTTCTCTGATAGGAATCAATGGGGCGCAAATGCCATTAGCGATTGTACGTAATAACGTAGCTTATTAATAATTTAACCTTCAGTTTCCATTAGTCAGACATTTGGTGTATTAATACTATTATTAGTAGTATTACGAGTTGGTAGCGTGAGATATAAATATACATAACTAGCAGTTGCCCGCGACGTTGTTTGCGAAGAATTCGTTAATCGCTATCCCGCGGGAATTTTCTGGTATAAAAACTATCCTATGTTCTTTATAGGGTATTTATGCGTGAAGAGGTAACAGATAGACAGACTAGAGTTACTTTCATATTTATAATATTAGTAAGGATAACGATTGTAGAAATCGTTGGTCTTAATTTTATTAATTAGAGTGATTTTATGGTGGCCTTTTAGCTTTGGGATAAACAATGGATCAAATGTTAATTAGATCAAAAAATTATAGTGTTAAGATTTATTTTCGGATTGCAAGCTGTCTAGGTCCAGTTACTTGATTACTTTGTTACTTAGTGTAACCATCATCATCATTTCATTTTAGCCGAAAGACGTCCACTGCTGAATATAGGCCAGGTGGGATTCAACCCCGTAGGCTACTTGCGCTAATCCACCCGAAAGTTTTGATATACGTCAATGGTAGCGCGTGGTGCCATCTATCGCAATTATCATAACTCACGATTCCTACTAGGGCTATGCTATTAGATATGATGAAATCCGCATAAGAACTAAAGTCACCGACATGACATAGCTCGAAGAATCGCCAGACTCAAGTGGCAGTGGACAGGGCACATCGCTCGTAGAAGTGATGGCCGATGGGGAAAAAAGGTTCTCGGATGGCGTCCACGGACCGGAAGACGCAGTGTAAGTAGGCCTCCAATAACATGGAGCGACGAACTGGTTAAGGTTGCGGGATGGCGTTGGATGCGGATAGCACGGGACCGATCTGTTTGACGAGCCTTTGGGGAGGCATGTTCAGCAGTGGACGTCTTTTGGCTGAAATGATGATGATGATGATGATTCCTACGTTCCAAATTAATTTGGAAAGGCGTAAGAAATGATGTACGGTTAAGTGCAAAAATATTAAATTTTCGAGAGTCAATCCTCTCATCGTTATCTACCGACACCTTAATTCGACGACATAAGAGCTATTGGGACATATTTATGAGCAAGTTGTGTGCAACCATTATTTTACATTTGGCTGCACTTCTATTTTTCTGATATTTGATTTTGAGTCAATATCAAAAAAATTGTACACAATTAAGGGATTTAATTAAAACAAAACTTAATTGATTCCTTTGTGTGACGCAAGTTACCCATATAATTTGTATGACTAACTTTCGTCACACAAAGGAAGCGATCATGATTTTGTTTTCATTAAGCCCTTAATTGTGTACAATTTTTTTGACATCTCTTTTATCACCAGTAACTTTGCTGAACTAAATCTATGATTTAAAAAAGTTTTTGGGTGCGCCATGGTGCAGTTGGCAGCGCACTTGGTGCGTATAGCCAAGAGATACGGTTTCGAATCCCGTCCAGCAAAACTTATGTCATTATTAAAAAATATTAAAATTTGTCGTCATACTACTAATAACATAGAAAAAAAAGTAAAAAAAGTTACATATAGTCGAACATAGACCCTCCTCCTATTTTTGAAGTCGGTTTCAAAAACGGTTTTCGGTGTCGGTTTTGGTCGGGGTCGGTTCGGTACAAGATTTGTTAGAATTTCTTATCTTCCAAAAACAAAACACTCTAATAGGTAGTTATCGAGTACGTTTTATACAAAACAACGGAATAAAACTATGGCGATAACAGCGATGAATCTGCTGAGTTCAGTGTTTGCTATTTAAGGGGTTATTTGCTTTGCCTTACAAAGGGTGTGGACTTATGGAGTTAGGGCAGTTCCTTCTTCCAGCAAACACGTGTCCTATTTGAACTTGGAACGTGCTTCGGAACTTCCACCGATATTCCCCGTAGTGCAGATGCTGAAAGCTAATAGTAGTGTGCAAAAGGGTCATGCGCATTTTTTCCCGTCTGTAGAGACGGGAAATATTGCTACCCTTAACTTTAGCTATGTCCACAGTAGTGTGGACATAGCTAAAGTTAAGGGTAGCAATATTTGTCAGTCTACATCGCGTGTGGGACGCCTGGCCAACTTTCGGCCCATTTAAATGGTTACCTAATGAATCGCCGACCATTTTTACGCAGATTATTGATCGGCAGGCAACGTTTCGCCGAGTAACAGTACGCCGATGGATTTGTTCGTTGATGTATTGTTTCGCAGACTAACGTTTCGTAACTCAACCTTTTGCAGCTATTTTAGTCGGCTTATGAGTCAGTAAGCTGAACAACTATTGACAGAAATTCGTTTAGCATATTAATCACTACACATTTTAAATATTTGCTCGAACAACTTTTCGCTTTTAAACGGTTGAAGTTGAACTTTTATTCAGTGCTCAAATCAAATTTTTCAAAAAATTATTCAAAATCCAACTGCATGAAATTCCGTAGGATCATTTGCCAAATATATTATTTATTCCGCAAAATCATTATCCCGCAAAGGTCAGGGGTACAAAAGGCAACCATATAAAGGGTACAATATACAATTATGTACGGAGCGGTATTTAACATACAAATTTCAAATTTCGAATGGTGATATAAATAAATATAGTGCATATCGAAAAATAAAAGTCAGTTTGTTTTATTTTATTTTTTGGTGTACATATACGTATATTTTTGGTTTAAGCTGACTGCCATTTTATCTACATATTCGTACCTACCATTTAAAGTAGATCCACTAGAATTTGGTGAAATGTGACTTGCAATATTTTAAAACAATTTACGAACATTGCAAGTTAAATAAAAACCAGGTTTTTTTATTTCGTATAATTTTAATTTAAGTTATTTTTCCAAAAATGACTCATTTTGAACTAAAATTAATGTAAATTAGGTCCTCAGATTTTGCATACTCGCTTCCTCTAGCGCCGCTACTTAGTTGCAAATTCCGCTGTTCCTCTTGCCCTAGTTTACTTCCCGCTTTTTAACTTCCAGAAGCTACTATATCTGAGAACGTTCAAATAAATCTAAAGTATGTCGCATCGCATGGATATCGTCAAAGAGACGCCTTGGGGGCATAGCATCCGAGATTATTTTCCCTCTTGAATTTCGAAAGTACCTAATATTGTTCTTGAGTGATATTCAGTGCATATTATTTGGCATTTGAGTTGACTTTTACTGAAGCTGTATCGATTTAACATCGTCAGTCCTCATGTACTTTATCAACAATAAATCAACCGTAATACCTAATAACACCCGAATGTAGGTGCGAAAGTAAGAAAATTAAGAACAAATTGTTCAATGAATAAAAAGACCTTTAAGTTTTGTGAAATAATTTCCGTAATAATTTTAATAACTCTTATCTAGGTCTTAAGGGCCTACCGAGCTTTTCGATTCGATTTCGATGATCGACTGCAATGCAGTTGCGTGCGATGTATGGGCGGTCGGCAGTTGCAGTTGCCTTGCAGTTGTAGTGCGGTCCGTCTGTATCGGCCCTCGCACACGAGTCCTTCACAGGTCCGTTAATGTATCCGTTTGCACCCCAAATATAGCTTACCACAATCTTAAAATATAAAGATTTTTGTAGCTGTTGGTTTTGTGATGTATTTGTTTATTTTTAAATTTTTATTTTTTTTATTTTTTTAAAGATGTATTTTTTTTGTATGTGTAGTATTACCCCGTTGGCTAATAGGTTTATTTTAAAAAAGATTTCACTAATTGATAGTTTCACTACCCCTTATTAACATAGTCCACTTTTTATTCATACGTTAGTATACCTTAGTAGTTTGTGTTTTATTCCGGGAAAATGTAAAGTTCCTGGCGAATAAATTTGCGAGCAACAACTAGCTAAATCTTGTTTTGAAAGATTTTGATATTTGTAACCTTCTTTACAAAATCATTTTAAAAATATTAATGCATTAAATGAAAGGTCCTGACTGCTTACTTTTTTTTTTTAATGTGTCGCCAGAGGGGCCAAAGACGCGAGTCTCTACAGTCTTTGCTGTTTTTTACTTTAAGGATTGGAAGGGTGACTTGTGCTCGGGAAAAATCCCTTCGGACGAACTGGGAATGGAGGGCCCAGACAGTGTCCGACTTGCACTACTGCTATACAGCAGTATAGCATATGACTGCATGATTTATGTGGGTAGGTATGTATTACAATACCGAAGTACGAAAGACCGAATGTATTAAAACATCGAATGGGTCAAAAGACTGACACGATTTTTTTCTGAAACCGTAAACTTCTCAGAATTTATTAAAACGACATCATACAGAACCCATTAGGTTAGGTTAGGTTTGTTTTATAACAAACTTAAAAAGTTAACAGTTTCAGAAAAAAATCGTGTCGGTCTTTTGACCCATTCGATGTTTTAATACATTCGGTCTTTCGTACTTCGGTATTGTAATACATACCCGATTTATGTTACCTTTCACCTTTGGGAAGCTGAAAATTTTGATAAATTATTTACGATGCGCAAGAATGCAAGATACTTCAACTAAATATAAGTAAGAACCCTATCTCTAAAACCAAACCTCAAGCATAAGAATTAGAATATGACTGTCATGTAATGTCACATCAGCAGTTCAAAAAACTCTTTTATTAAAATCACGTAAGTTCCGTTGTGGGTGTATGATGTGTTTACTCGTATTGCGTGCGAAGTGGCCACTACAGAGATCGCTTTGCGCGCCCCTCGTACAAATATACGAACCTATAAAGAACAAAATATGAAATTTCCCTTAGTGAAAGGCCTATTCAATTTGTGAGTTTTGGTAGATGGATTTGTCACATCATATGTCACGCTGTCCCGTGTTCGCCGGCGAGGTGTCTACCGCGCTTCATACGTAGTACATCAAATAGGTTCGTTAGAATTGACAACTCACCGCCACAAATGGCACAAGCTTTTATCGCACGTAAACAATTAAAGATATTCACAATAGTGTGTGATTGTTTTGTTTTTAATTAGTCCGTCATAGCGTCTTGCTGGGCAAAGGCCTCCCCTCTCTTACTCCATTCTCGCCTATCAAAAGCGAACTCCCGCCATCCCAAATGATCTAGACCTAGACCGTCCCTTCATATTAAATTCGGTCTGCCTCTATTGGTTTATAAATTGCCTTCACTTGCCTTACTTTGCGTTAGTGTCTAAGTTATTAAATCATCCCGTCCTCTCTTTCTTGGTCTGCCTCATCGTCGTTGGCCGCTCTCTGGCGCCCACCAAGTGACTGTGTTAGCCCACCTCTGTGGTGCTGATGCATGAGACAGACGTGTCCAGTCCAGTCCCATTTTAGCTTAGCAATCTTTTTCCCAAGTCCGGATTCTGTCTATCTAACCCTTTCAATTGATTCATTCAGGTGTTATTTTTTGGAGGTCCATATCAAAAAACCTAAGGGAAAAGGTGGTAAGCTGAGAGAAGGCCTGTGCCCTGCAGTGGGACGTATTTTTACTGTCTAGGGTGGTAATCGTACTAATGTAAACTTGCATTAAGCGCACATAATAAAACCAAAATAAAGAACCCGATTTTAAAGTAATATTTAAAATGAATAAATATAACCGTACGTCAATCTATGATACAACTTCATAGTTTACGTATAGATAATAGATTTAGAAGTATGTTTCAACTAGCTTTTGCCCACGACTCCGTCCGCGTGGAATTAGTAATTTGGGCAGCTTATTTTTTATTCAATTTGCTTTTTTATCAATTATGGCTACTCTATTATTATTGGTAAATGTTGTCATTTATTTTATAAACAAATATTTGACTAATCTGTCATTATCCCGTTAAGAGGCATCACCTTATCCCGTTGCACAAGCGTCGTGAGATAGCGGACATCATCTTTGCCCTTAGTATCACCAACGGTAAGGTTGATTGTCCCGAACTGCTGTCCAGTATATCTTTTAATACCCCTTATAGGTCAAAAAGATACTATCCACCTATTTCCCTTAAGTTTGGCACAACTAAATACAGGAGGAATAGTTTTTTGAGGCGAGCTTGTCGTAGTGTGAACGGCGTTGCGGAAGAGCTGGATATCGATATATTCAACTGTAATCTTTCTACGGTGAGGCGGCAGTTGGTGGGGGGGTGGTTTGATTGAGCGTGCTTAGGTACTAGGTAGTGACTGCTTTTTACTAATATGTTTTATTTTTGTATAGAGATTAGCTCTGATATCTTTTTGTATCAAAATTTGTGTGGCACAACTTTGCGATTGTTCGCGTACTTTCTTTCTTTTTTTTTTTCTTGGTTCTATTTGTGAGATCCTATAATTGGCTCTTATATTATTAAATGTTTAACCTACTCTGTAATTTGTAGCTGTTGGTTCTCCGAAAATAAAATAAATAAATAAATAAATTATTTTCTACTTTTTTTTTTAATTCTTCAAGAAAAAAGAAAATTAAGTATACATATTAATTATAAACAGCGAGCGAAAATCGCGAATGATGAATGATGATGATGATGATGATGATGATGACTTAATTTTCATGTTGTCGAATCGCTGTAACTATTAAAAATACATTTTTGTTTTAAACAATACGAATCGTCCTAAAGTATTAAACGGTCGGTGCCGAAAAATTATCTTCAATGTTCTAGAATATTTTGGAAATGAAAATTCATAACGTTTCTATATTATTTTTATTTTATTTCAGTAAGTAATATATAATTTATGTTTTTTGTTCAAGCTTTAGAACTTCTTCGTACTGAAATTAGTCGCTGCATTAATCTGCACACTCTACCATTGACAATGTCATTTCACGCATTAATTCGTAAAATACATATGTGCTCAATCGTGAAGTAATCGCGGTTTGATAATACCTACTTACCCACTGTCTAAAGCAGACATGCAACTTGTAGTGGAGCAAACCCCGACGGATTTGGAACACTGCCGGTTGTTGACACTTTCTGATGACTGTCACTGTAGCAGAGAGATGTTGTTTGTTCATAAATTAATATGTGAAGTTATTTCAGATTTATTTTTACCGGCTTGAATTTTAAGTAGCTCACAGTAAGATAAATTTAACGATCTTTTTTGGTTTGAACGCATACGGGTGTGTAATGAATGATCGATATAACAACATTTGATATAATCTTCTTTTCATATAAGAACATTTGATATATTTTCAAATGGTATAATCACTCATTTGATATAAATAACGTTTGGTATAATTTTAAAATAATATAATTTTAAATAAATAAATAAATAAATATCACGGGACCATTCACACCAATTGACCCAGTCCCAAATTAAGCTACTTAAATACATATTAAACACCCAAGACCCGAGAGCAAATATTCGTATTTTTCATACAAATATCTGCCCCGACACGGGAATCGAACCCGGAACCTCAAGCTTCGTAGTCAGGTTCTCTAACCACTAGGCCATCTGGTCGTCTACTTTATATGGTATAACCTTTGATCAATTATAACTGAAGATACACATTGCCGAACAAAATCCCCTTCAAAGAATGTCCGAACTTTTTTATTTGTTTGCATAATAATTAAAATCATCACCTACACAGAAATTTGAACCTAGTCTTTACTTCATTACAGTCGAATTTCGGTTGACACTTGACAATTTCACGCAACGTACTGAGAAAAAAGAAGGCCACTTTTATCAAAGTGGCGCTCATTTGGCTCGGACATTTTCGGGCGCGCGACTATGGATCTACAGTTATAATTGATCAAAGGGTATAACGTTATTATACATCTCGTGAGACGCAACCATTTGTTTTGTGTAGGGGGTTGCAGTTCTAACCTAACCGAACCTACTTTTCTGGCATTAAATACAACCATTATTATGACTGTTTTATTTTTACTTACTCTTTGTCGGTCCCTTACTAAATGCTCCTTTCATCCACTCAAAGGTTGACTGGTAGAGATCCCTTAAAGGGATAAGTTCGCCTTTGTACATGCATTTCAACGGTTGTCAATAATATTTTTCTTTTTTTTTCCTTATTTTTCTACAATAAAGAGTTTACATATACATACATACATACATACATACCATTATTATATAACCATCATTATATCTTATGAACGTTATATAAAAAGTTGATTATATCAAATGAGCGTTATAGCGACTGAAGTTATATCAAAAGTTTTTATAGCGATCGTTGTGCACCCTACTAATCTGTTCGAAGTCAGTGCCTCAGCTCGAGCCAGAAGGAGTGGACCTAGTTATCTAACTTACCTTTGTACATACCTACTATCTATAGAGCTTCTACACTCCTGCTGGCTCGTTGATGAGGCACCGACTTCAAACAGATTAGTAGAAAGATATTTCCATGCTTATTGAGGTCAGTTCAATTATTATTGGGAATCAATAACCGCTAAGCCGATTGAAATTAAGTTTGTTATGGATATATTTTGAAACCCGGGAAGGACGTAGGATAGTTTTTATCCCGAAAAATCTCATAGTTCCCGCAGGACGTCGAAAAATGGATTCTTCGTAGTCGTGTCGCGGGCAACAGCTAGTTTTATACATATGTATAAATTCAGTTAGACCCGCGTTTCTCTGCGGATCACATTAGAAATTATGAAATCAGGACTCAAATCCGCAAATGATGAAAGTGTACTTGAGTCTGTGGCGATTCTTAAGTGGCAGTGGGCAGGGCACATCGTTCGTAGATCTGATGGCCGATGGGGCCAAAAGATTTTCGGATGGCGCAACGACCTGGTTAAGGTTACGGGAACGCGTTGGATGCAAATGGCGCAGGACCATGTTCAGCTGTGGACGTCTTTCGGCTGAAATGATGATGATGATGATGACTTGAGACCCAGAGTAAAGTTTTTGGGCTATAATACATTCCTTTTGCACGTGTTATCAACCTCGCATCATGTTTAGCTAAAAAGTTTTTTGTGGATAATTAGGTTTGCTTTGCGCTCTCAATCCAGAGTTTATTTGTCTAACCAGCTTTAGACGAGGGTTGAGTGCTGGAGAGGGCATCGGAACAAATTTGCTGGGAAACGAATCTGCTATTCCCCAATGGGAAGCGTGGTATACAGAACATTAATATTAATTTGTTACTATTCACGCATTCATACGAAATGGTACAGTTTATGTAAAATCTTATATGTATGTAGAGGTATACTATCAAATATACCTACCTCGTTGAGCTTCTTGCCGGTCACTTCACGATAGAGTTTTTTCCGTTTTTTAGATTTTAGTAACAAAACTAATAAGACACACGGGTCACTTACGTTACTTACTTATTCATTACAGGTCTAACGCTTAACTGAACTGAGTCTGATCCTGCCTGAGGTATGGGAGCGGTAGGGGAGGGATGACAACTAATGACAAGTGACGCCCGATTAAAGTTACAGGTTCGATTGACGTTCCGTAAACACACCACTCCCGTACCGCTCCCATACCTCAGGAAGAAACTCAGACATGTCCACTTGGGGTCCCGGCGCACACAACTTGGTTAAAGAAGTGCAAAGCGTCTGGTCGACACCACTGGAGACCAAAAGGCTGGCAGCTATCTCTCTCAACGAGAGAATGCTGCCAGCCTTTTAAGTGATGCCACGGGGGCCTTTTTTAGACTTAGGGGCTGTTTCACCACCACCACTTTTTTTAAAGTTCGGATTAGCTTAATCATAACCTTATTTGACAGATGAACTTAAAATTTCTGTTTCACCGGTCTTGATTAGCACTAAGTTACGGACAAACTGTTTTTTAATTTGACCATCAGATCGGGTGGCATTTAGCATTTTTATCAGTCACATAACTTTTTAATTAGTCAGTTAATTTTTTTGTGGTCATGGTTGGAGAGCCCTTCAGCCGGTTTCAGAAAAATAAATCAAAGTATTTTTTATTTTTTAATGAAAGAAGTCATGCTAAATTGCAAACGAGGATTCAAATATCAAGATTTGAATAAAAAATATAGGTACAATGTAGTATGTAAAAATAAATCCAAAATTTCGTAATATTTTTTAATTACAGACTTTTTTTCAGTGGCACTATCGTTTGTTCTACGTGAACTTGTACATCGCCATTAAAAAAAAAGTTAATCTGTCAAATGGTTTGGCGCCACTTTTCGATTCGTTTTACGTGATTTTATTTTTCTTTGTTATTGTTAACAAAGTATCGTAAATAAATACCGTTTTTGGATTAATTATAATGTTACACATTTGTTTATGCAAAAAAAATAGATGTATCTAAAAAATACATAGTTTACGATTTCTTTTGCTTTAACAATGAGCGACTCTTTGAACGAAAGTGTGCGAACAGGAACGCGTGATCGTGAAATGTGACGTTGCCATTCTCCCTCTATGTTAAACCGACGATTAGTTAAGTGGTACTTAGTTTGCACAGGACCGGAGTGGTGAAACTGAAAAAAAACTAGCCGACAGATTTGTCCAGTACTTAGTTTATTCATTGGTTACGTGACCAGTAGTTTGACAATAAGGTGGTGAAACACCCCCTTAGTCTAGTTTTAAGTTACCTAGATATTTAGTTTACACACACAAGGCCTCTTACATCTTGACAGATGATTTAAGCAGCGTCTATTTGAGAGAGGCAACGCCGTTCGTGATTGTAAAGTCCGATCCGAGAGCGGCACGTTCACCCGCATTTTTGGCACACGAACTGAGGGCCCGGCGACAAAGCAGAAGCTGCATCGTAGCCGTGCCGTCTCGCCCGTTTCTGTGCTAGAATCTGAAACCAGGCGCTGTCGTGGGTTTCACAACCCTCCGCGAGAGTCTTTCTCCACTCATTGCGGTCGGAAGCAAGATCCTCCCACACGCCGTGATCGATGTTGAAGGCGACCATGTCGCGCTTTGCGCAATCCTTGAAGCGGAGACTGGGACGTCCTACCTTACGCTTCGCAAATGCCACTTCGCTCAACAAAACTTGCCTGGGCAATATTATATTATTATATTTAGTTTAAAGATAAGTTTTATTCATTGTTATTCTTTCTTAATATTTGTATTCTACAAGTTAAGTATGAAGTATCTTTTTCTATTTATTTTTTTATTTTCTTCAACTTCATTTTTTTATTACTTTTACGGTCATCCCGTGAAACCATATATTTCAAACTAAATACAAACTGAAACATAGATGCACAGAAAAAACCCCAGAAAAAAGACCAATGCTGGGAATCGACCCCAGGTCCTCAGCGTTCCGTGCTGCGTGCTTACCCCTACACCATCACTGGTCTAGAAGTTAGCGACGAATCTTTCCCATACATCGTACACTTCAGTCTGTTATAATCACATTTAGGCAGTGATAAAGCGCATCTATGTTATGCCCTCTACCGAGAGACTTCAACACTCCTTCGGAGCTACCCGCTCACCTGGACCAAGAGATGGCGCTACTAGGCCAACTTTTACAAGTAAGTTTAAAAAAAAAAAGATACTTCATACTTAACTTGTAAAAGTTGGCCTAGTAGCGCCATCTCTTGGTCCAGGTGAGCGGGTAGCTCCGAAGGAGTGTTGAAGTCTCTCGGTAGAGGGCATAACATAGATGCGCTTTATCACTGCCTAAATGTGATTATAACAGACTGAAGTGTACGATGTATGGGAAAGATTCGTCGCTAACTTCTAGACCAGTGATGGTGTAGGGGTAAGCACGCAGTACGGAACGCTGAGGACCTGGGTTCGATTCCCAGGATTGGTCTTTTTTCTGGGGTTTTTTCTGTGCATCTATGTTTCAGTTTGTATTTAGTTTGAAATATTTGTATTCTATCAATTCTATGAATAAATGTATCCGTTCTCGTCGCTCGGCTCGTTGTTAATATTTTGTATGACAACGGATTAGGTGGACATTGGACATGTACCGTTAAGCCTGTAGTTATCGAGGTATGCCTGACATTTTTGAAACGAACCTGTGGTTCTTTCTCAAGGTTGGTTTGATCGGGAAGCGTACTGTGAACGCTCGCGCTTGGATTCCCTCTTATAGAATAAATTTAATAAAAATATTTTGACTTAACTTGATTAGTATGATAATAAGGTACAATACAATACAATACAATACAATACAAATATTCTTTATTGATCACCAAAAACAGTACAGTGACATTACAAAAATAAAAATTCAGGTAGACAATAGGCGGTCTTATCGCTAAAAAGCGATCTCTTTCAGACAACCAATTACTCAGAAATTAATAAATATCAACATACGAATGTAGGTGGCAGAAATAACAGACAAGAGAAACGCAGTATTACTTAATAGACAACAAACAATAAAAACAATACAAATATAATATAAATTATATAAATAAACAAATACATTCAATATAATACTTAGACACTACATATACTTAATACAAAATATCAATGGAAAAAAAATGTCAAAAGGCCGCATGTGAGAAAAGGATTTAAAAAGGAAATTAAAGAAACAATATAAACAAAAAAAAAAAAAGAATAAAGAAAGAATAAAAGAATAAAGGTACAGTCAAAGAAACTGAATCACGCACCAGGGTGAAGCCTTTTCATTACAAATGTCATGTTGATATTACATACATACATCTGCCAAAAAAATCGTCGTGAAATTGGTTATGAAAAGGTTCATGGTACACCATTCGGTTTCTTTGACTGTGCATAGTTTTTTCTACTAGAACTACTAATAACTAATAAATAATCAAAATTAAAAGGGAGAAAATGATATCTAAGAAAAGACAATTTTGTGGCTTTGCAAACGTAAACGAACCTCCGGCACGTTCTGACAGTGAAAAATATTGCGGTACAGGTACAAGATGCAGAGGCGGAGGTACGATTTCTTGCGGAAGTTTCGTATTGCGGAGGCGGAGGCGAAGTTCCGTGACAACCACACCCTGAAGTAACAAGTAAGTAATTATTTATTTTTCAAGTACTGTATCAACGAGATAACTGGTTAGGTTGAACGCGAGCAAACATTATGCCTGTGACAGCAAAGCAAATAAAATCACAATTACGGATATCAACTTTACTGTTGATTAAAATGTCCCATTTGTACGTTAACATAATATCGTTGTATGAATATCATTAGTTCAATGCCGCGTGTAACAGAATATCATTTTACGTGTATCATTAGTTCAACGCTGTGTGTAATAATAATTAACAAGTGATTATTTGAACGGATAAATTAAAAAATAATTAACTCAGTCGCCTACCTTTGTCTATTGGAGAACTAATAACTGTTTTGTGCTTTAACTTCTTTAAGTACCTATAGGTACATCGTAGTAATACCTATTGTAAAAATTAAAAGAAAAAAAAACTTTTTTAAAAACTTTTTATTAAGTAGATGGCTGAAAATAATTAAATTCTGATTAAAAATAGACCATGCATTAAATCTTTGCGTTTTTATCACAGTCCCAATTATATGAATAAAAGATTGTTACACCTTCATTATTACTCTTGAAGTCAAAATGTACAACATAATATAAGGATTGACGCTCTTAGCAACTATTGCAGTAGGTTAAATTAAACAGAACTTAATTTACCTAATAAGACACAAAAAAGGAATCATAGTATGTACATTATTTACACCAGCTCTACATTTATTAAAGAGCTAAACTGTTAAATTTAATTACATTAGACACATAACTGTAAGAAATGCTTTAATGGGATCATAAAATCAAATCGTCTTGCAAAAATCTGTATGAAATTGCACTTACGTGCGAAATGAGACTTCATAATGTGTCATTTCATTGCCCTAAACCGAGTGTTCACTGGTGGAATAGAAGTAATTAAAATATAACTTTGAAATTAAGTAAGACTGCTTAACCCTTTATAGAGCATGAGGGCCATACAAACCGTAAGAAATAAAAGTTGTCTCTCCTGTTGACATAAAATCAGCGACTTCGAGTCAGCAAACTTAAGACTTATTTATACGGGCCGAAATTTGTAGATGTAGACTTGACTAAAAATTTTGGCATTACTTTTTAACACCCGACGCAAAAAGAGGGGTGTTATAAGTTTGACCGCTATGTGTATGTGTCTGTCTGTGGCATCATAGCTCTTAAACGGGTGAACCGATTTGGATGTGGTTTTTTTTATTTGGAAGTAGGTTTCTTGGCAATGGATTTTAGACATGTTTTATGAAAATTGATTCAGCCGTTTCAAAGTAATAACTTTGTTAGTTGCGGAAGGTATCTAAGACGCATAATGGGCATTTACTTTATTTTCAAACACATGTGTGACCAAATTGCGTTGGAGGTTTTTGAATTTATAGTTATGCCATATCCGCAAGAGAGATGAACCAAAAAATGTGGTTTACCTATATGCAAAAATCCACAATTTTTTGTAATGGAAAAAAACGACCGGACTCGATTCGTATCCGAAAAAAAAAAGCAAAAGTAAGGTGGGAAAAATATTGCCGCTGCCTTATGATTAAATCACGTTACTCCCTTTTCATCAGGCTTGTTTGCTGTTCAAGATGACTGTGCTTTCAAAAATTGATTTCATATCATTAGCAGCTCGAAGAAGATAAGAAGTATCTTGAAGATGGGAGCGTGTCAAAATATACAACGTTTGGAAAGAATAATGCCGAAATGCATAATGGTCATTTAATATAGCTTAATTAAGGTAATTTGACCCAAGTTAGGTAAATTTGGCCCATATAAAAAAATCAAATATAGAAAGTGTCTGATATTAAACGTAAAAACGTGAATCGTCAGCTAAAATCATAGACAATGTGCCATAACTTCAATGCAATAATAAAACTTGGAGCGAGTTCATCCCAATTGGCCAAAGTTACCGTTTAGTTCCAAATTAACCCGTACAAGCTTTCAACAATTTTCGGTGAAGTAGATGTATTTTTTTGATCGTGTACTGTTTTCATGTACTGATTGGTTAGGTTAGATTTGTTTTCTAACGATACCGTAAAGTTGTAATTTTGTAAGAAAACCGCACTGTATCAGATAATCATAAATATTTCTTCTATTATTATTTTTGAACTTTATGTAATTTAATACGTATCCCTTGGAAATAAAAATGTTGCCCACTCTTTTCTCAATCTTAATACTTGATAATACATAAATCAAGTGGGCGAGAATATTCTACAAAATAAAAACTCTCTGATGGCAATAAAATTTGTAAGGAAATCCGTTTATAAAGCACCCAGGTGCAAAAGAAAATTCATAATAAACTCACCACTTTTTCACATTACAGGAAGCACTGTAGGGAACTTGAATAACATGAAAGAGTTTTTACTTAGTTTTGCTACCATATGAAGAACGATGAATTTCTTAGTCTAGTAGCAGGTGTCGAATAATAAAACTAAGTACTAGGGGCGTTCAATAAAAAGTGAGAATGAGTATGTTATAAACAACTTTTACTAAATGTCATTTTATTTTTCGACATAGTCACCTTTTAGCATAATACACTTAGTATATCTTTTTTCTAAACTTAAAATTCCATTTTTAAAAAAGGTCTCATCTTGAGTACTTAAAAAATCTTGTACTGCAGCGACTACCGCGTCGACGTCTTCAAATTTCTGGCCTCTCAGGTATTGTTTCAATCTCGGAAATAGGTAGAAATCACTGGGAGCGAGATCTGGTGAATACGGAGGATGCTTAAGGATATCGAACCCAGCATCACGAATTGCAGCCATTACAACGGCGGACTTGTGTGCCGGGGCATTGTCCTGGTGGAACAGCACAACTTTCGAGAGTTTACCTCGCCGTTTTTCGCGGATCTCATTGCGCAATGTTGCTATTTGTTTGGCGTTTAAAGTGCCCGTAATAGTGGCTCCATGCTCGAGATACGCAATCATTAATACCCCTTTACCATCCCAAAAAACAGAGCCCATGACCTTACCGGCAGATGGGCTCACCTTTAATTTCTTCGGAGTTGGAGATGATGGCCTTTTCCATGTCATAGACTGCAGTTTCGTTTCAGGGTCGTAATGATGGAGCCATGTTTCGTCCATTGTTATAAATCGCGCCAAAAAAAGTTCCCGGTCTTGCTGCATCAGGTTCAAAGCTTCTTGACAAATTTCTAGTCTAGTTTGTTTTTGCGTGTCAGTAAGCATTCTTGGTACCCAACGCGCAGATACCTTTTACATACCCAAGCGTTCATGTAAAATATTATGCAAGCTCCCCGTTGAATTCTTTACATTTTCAGCAATAAAACGAACTGTGACACGACGATCCGCCAAAACTGAGTTTTCGACTTTTTTCACAATTTCTTCAGTTAATGCTGTAGTAGGGCGTCCGGAGCGGGGGTCGTCCATTGTCGATGTTCTTCCACGTCTAAATTCGGCGCACCAACGTGCGAATGTCGAATACGGAGGAGCATTAGACCCTAAAGTGTCCCGCAAATCCAAATTGACTTGGTCCTCAGAAAAATTCTTCAAATACAAGTATTTGATAACGGCGCGCAGTTCAATTTTCTCCATTTTCGCTAACGTACTCAATAGCATTGCAAAGAAATTACCGTATATTTTTTTAAACAAAAGACAGTTAGTTTTTTTTTTCATAGCAATCAGCTAGATAGATTAGCTTTACCGGCCAGTATTTAATTTCGTAATATTAAAAGAGTTTGCATCTCATTCTCACTTTATATTGAACGCCCCTCGTATCTTGCATTTTTCGTTATCTCGGCTTCCACTTACCACCCACGCGCTAGTAGTCATTCGAAACACCTTGCGTTAGTTTAATGGCTTTAATAATGGATGAATAAGTTTGCACTGAAACGTCTAAGATTATTGCAATACTTACTAACTTTAGTTCCCCCGTGGCTTTCTA
Organism: Archips crataeganus; assembly: GCA_947859365.1. Taxonomy (NCBI): domain Eukaryota; kingdom Metazoa; phylum Arthropoda; class Insecta; order Lepidoptera; family Tortricidae; genus Archips; species Archips crataeganus. Next base: position 11,273,914 of record OX402060.1, read on the forward strand.
CAAAGGATTTGAAACTTTGATATTCATGAGCTAAAGAAATGCGACTTTATCGTGCATATAGAAGTAAAAAGAAAACTCCCGACTGGTTGACTAACCGATTCACTCACTCACTGACTCAATGACTGGCTGACTCATTAACCCCCAGCCCAAACTTTTGGCCATAGAAGGTCATAGAAGGCTGAAATTTTGCATAGAGATTGTCTTTATGATGTAGGGAAAGAGTAAGGATGAATTTATTAAAATTCCCACGGGATAGGGAATAAACGAGACTTATATGTTCAATTCAGAGTGACTCTATCTTCGTAACTATGATTACTAGATTCTTCAAATTTGCAGGCGTAAGTAGGGATAAGTAAAAAAACCGGGATTTATTATTAACTAACTAATAGCGATGATGATGGTGGTGAATTTTTGCTTTATTCAATTAAAGAGATGAAGAAGCTTTACCGCAAATTGGAATTCTGCGAGGAAAAGTTCCGAGCAAAAGCCTAATTATATTTTAGTTGATAAACAATATGATAATGACAACGACGAATCTTTTTTTTTTTAGCTAATAATAGTCGCGGATTATGCAAACCCTGTCCATCCGAGTGCACATGAAACTGATTATATTTTGTGGTAATGTTGGTTTAGTTGCTAATTGGGTATTGACGTTGCGTTGTTATATTATACTACGTTAATTAGTATACAAGCATCATAATTAGTTTCATCAAAAATTTTATGCATAATTCAATTGATTTTGAACTAATCCCGCAAATATAGTGGTAATATTGAATATTAGTAAATTTTATCTGCTGAGTTCCATATTACCTGTTGCGGTATCAAGTCTTCTTGTAGATATTGAATTAAATTCGCCAGTAAATAATCATTTGCACATGCGAAACACACGAGTCTTACTCGTAGAATTACCATATTCGTAGTGTAACCGTAACCTTTCTTTATGGATTTCTAAAATGGGCAAAGCTGCGGGATAAAGCTAGTAAAATATATACAACTAATATCTTCGATATTATCAAGCACTTAACATAATACGAGACAACGAAGAACACTACTCTTTACACCTTTCAGATGACATATAAGAACTGGTTGTTATGAAAATAACTACGTAGGTATATCATTAATGACGTCAAATTGTTACCTGGAAGTTCATGTTTTATATTTTTCTTATAGCACATTTCATCTACACTAATATTATAAAGAGGAAAGATTTGTATTTTTGTATTATTGTATGTAACGAATAAAATTAAAAACTACTGGACCGATTTCGAAAATTATTTTGCCGTTAGAAAGCTACATTATCACTGAGTGACATAGGCTACTTTTTACCGCGGGAAAATACCTTTTCCTACGGGAAAATTAATTTATCGCGGGCGAAGCTGCGGACGGAAGGCTAGTCTTTTAATAAATTTAAGCCTTTTTCGCTACTCTCTGGTAAGTTCCTGATACTTAACAAGACAGATTTCATGATGATATCCCCGTTTATACGAACAAGATAAACACGGATGGCATCAAAGAAAAAAAATCCAATCCAATAAATTACCAGGGACTTATCAAATATTTGTAAGAAGAACCAAAGTGTTGAAAGTAATATTTTTTTCGCCATTTTTCAGGAAATGCAATCAATGGACAAAAATGTTCCATTACAAAAGCAACAACTATGGATGCAAAATGTTTATTTCATTTCAATCCACACAAATTATAGCATGCTTAAATTAAATAATACAACATCAACCGCATTAATTAGCGAAGAATTAGATCCGTATAATTAAAATTTTCAAACATTGTGCACCACCCACAAGCGGCCATTGTTGGATACGAAGCCATTCGTGTTATCCTGTTCACACTTCATTGAATCAGCTGAATGGGAAATATTCCATTGTAGAACAGACACAGATAACTGGTGGAGTGCTAAAAACCCGTAACGAATTGCGGTCATATGTCGGCCGAGATCATTATTAGAAATATCGTGTTTTCCTGAACCTGAATTGAATATCGTGTTGCCGACAAAAAAACGTTGTTATTATTTTGGGAGTAGCATTACCTTGTCCTAAATTTTATTGTGAATACCCATCTTCTGCGTATTTATGTGGAGATTTGTTTATATTTGATAAGTTTATATGTCATGCCATGTAGTGTTTTAAATTTAAATTTTACTATTTATTAATCAGTGCGCACACCCAGCGCAGGCGCTGTCTCGAATAGAAGTGAACTAGATCTCGAATTACAGAGCGCACTACTGACAGATTTGACATTGATAGCTAACCGTCTATATCTATACATATAATAAATCTGTAACAAGTCGGTGTCTGTACATTGAAGATATTTGAGAAAAACTGTCACTAGGGCTATTTATTAGCACAATAGAACCTAAAACAATGATTTTTAGAATTATTGTCTGTTTGTCTGTTTGTCTGTGCGTTTGTGCGCGCTAATCTCAGACACGGCTTAACCTAGAAGGATGCGGTTTTCACTGATATGTTGGTATTTTCTTGGATTAACATTTAGTGTTTGTTTCATTTGAATCGGTTCACAAATAAGAAAGATACGTCTATTTTAAGAATTTATCGAACAGGTTTTTTTGTTTGAACGCGCTAATCTCAGGAACTACTGCTCCGATTTGAAAAATTCTTTCAGTGTTAGATAGTACATTTATCGAGGAAGGCTATAGGTTATATATCATCACGCTAACACCAATAGGAGCGGAGCGGAGCGGAAGAATGTTTCAAAATCGGGGGTTTTTGAAGTAAAACTTCTATAGGCACGCTTGACTTGGGAGTACGGTGCACGGTGTTGAATGTGAACGCGGGTGTGCGGGGGGGTGCGGGGGCGCGTAATTTTTTTTATATCATGGAACTAAGGAGAGCCATAATTACTGAAAAAGCAAATTGGATAAAAAAAAAAATAAGCTGCCCAAATTACTAATTCCACGCGGACGGAGTCGCGGGCAAAAGCTAGTAGATTAATAAAATTACAAACAAGATTTGGAGTTGTCACTCGGATTAATTAAAGTAAGAACATATAAATTTCAAAACTAGTCAAGGAGAAGATAATTTGATTTAATTTAAAACCGCTTTTTCTTTAACGCTTTTTTAGGGTACCGTACCCAAAGGGCTTTGGGACCCTATTACTGAGTCTTCGTTATCCGTCCGTCCATCTGTCACCTGGCTGTATCTCAGGAACCGTGATAGACAGTTGAAATTTTCACAGATGATATATTTCGGTTGACGCTATAACAAGAAAATTAAATACTAAAAACAAAATAAAATAAATATTTCAGGGGGCTCCCATACAACAAACGTGATTTTTTTGCCGTTTTTATAGATCACCCTTCGAGCGCGAGCCCGACTCGCATTTGGCCGGTTTTGTTACTCATGATGTATAATAAAGTTTCTATTTGAAGCGTAAGAAAAATATTTAAGGAATATAACTTATTAGTTATATTCCTCTCTTGGCTCTCACAAGAGTTTCTAATTTAATTATGAAAATCTAAAAGGCACTTGGCTCGTATAACGAAGAGCTTTTATTTTTTTTTCATATCGTATTCGATATGAAAAAAAAATAAAAGCTCTTCGTTATACGAGCCAAGTGCCTTTTAGATTTTCATAATTAAATTAGAAACTCTTGTGAGAGCCAAGACCAATAAAATCAAATTAGAAATTGCACTGAGAAAGTAAAGCCTAATACAATAAAACTTATAGTTAAAAAAAAACTATAAAACATGGTCTAATGGTAAATCTGTCTGACTGCTCCATTATTTGGCTTTGCGGAGGGATGTGGCGTCTCTCTGCATATTATACCGTATTTATCATGGAGAGTGTTCTGACGAACTGTTCGAATTGACAACATTTCATTTTTTTAACACCTGAAAATTACTACAGGAAGCGAAAGAGTTTCGCCTCCTGAACACGGAAAAATATTTATCATAATTTATTTCTTCATATTTAAAAAATATATACCAAGAAATATGTTATGGCGTGTAAATAGCCAATTTTTAAGGGGTAGCGGAAGGCCAGGAGCCCGCTGGTGCCAAAAATGTAATTTGGAACAAGTGCAGAAGCACTCACCTGGTTGAAGCTCCGGCCGATGTTGTAGGAGGCGGAAGGATGCGGTGGTAGTAGATTTCAGGCTTCATGCACAATTATTACTGCTTGCGGTGATTACGACGATAGGTTATAGATGACAGTCAAAATTAGTGTGACAGTAGTTTATATGACAGACAGTTTTTTCTTCTAGGAGCCAGAGAGCACCCCTGCACTGTATAGAACCAAAAGGAGGTTTTAGCGCGCGAACATGCTCCCGGCCTTGAAATTCGGAGAATTTCAATGAAGATGAGGTGCGGTGCGGTGAAGTATGATGCGGTGCGGTGCGGTGATTGATATAATAAAATGGTCTAATCTACTGTGAAGGTAGAGGATATAATTTTACGACAGGACGCTTAAATGATCCTTTCGCAGTTTTTATCATGGCTACACGAACCACATTTATTATATTTTATTTTATGCTATGCCACGTATTGTACTTCTTGCTCTCAGGATCCAGAATCTCTGGCGAATTTCATTTAAGACGAGCTCGTTGAAGTGGTGTGACGCTTTAACATGTTCATGCAGGATCAAGAGTCGGGTGACATGATGACGGCCGTCGAGGATGACTGGTGACTTCATGTTGTCGTTTACTCCAGGGGCAGACCGTATTCGTGAGTCTAGTCTTAGCAAACCGTCTCTGTCTAGGACTGCTGCGAGTTTCTTAAGGCGACTATTATTGGGCACTGGTTTTGAAGATTGCAAGGCTGATAGATCCTCAGGAAAACTCTCTATCTGTGCTAGTTGAACGAGCGACTTCTCCGCTTTCACTATATCTGCAGCGTGCAGTTGGTAGGGAGATGTGGTGCCGTCTATGTGCAATTTAGAATTTGGATCTATTGGCCGAGACAGTTTTAGCCGAAATAGTCGTGCGCCCTGAAGAACGCGGGCGGTGGCGCGTAGCAATCGCAGCCAAGAGCTAAAACGCGTCGGGTTCGGTAGTAAACTCGAGGATGGTGTGGTGAGGAACAGAACCACTGCGTCTGATTTCAACTCTGGGTCTAGTGGGTTCGGTTCCTCAACGATAACGCACTCGGTCGGCCAAGTGCATGCCGGCTCCGCTAGGAATAGTGGGCCGGTAAACCATCGATGAGAAGCAGTCAAGTTCAATTTTTTTGGCTTTGTCGCGTCATCGGCAACGTTGAGAGAGGTCGGGATCCACCTCCAATCAGAAGGATTGGTAGTTTCCAGGATCTCTCCCAACCTGTGCGCTACAAATGGTTTAAGCGCGCGAGCATCGCTCCGAATCCACTTAAGGACTGTGGTTGAGTCAGTCCAAAAAGTGATGTCGGAGGGCTTGAAACGATGGGCTTGTAAAATTGTTTGCGCAAAACGTGACGCTATAAGAGCGGCTTGCAATTCTATACGGGGGATAGACACCGGTTTCAGTGGCGAGACGCGAGCCTTGCTACCAATGAGTGTCGTGGACACGGAGTCATCGCTGTACCTAAAACGCCAATAAGCTACGCAAGCGTAGGCTTGCTCGCCACCATCGGCCACGACGTGCAGCTGAACATCCGACACGTCAACCCTAGTCATATACCAGCGAGGAATATTAATATTGGCCGCAATCCGCAGCTGTTCGAACCAAGCCTCACACTCGCTGACATACACTTCGGGCAGGGGCATGTCCCAATTAACGCCTGACCGCCATAATTTCTGGATCAAAATGCGGCCCCAGATGACGACTGGCATCAGGAGGCCGAGAGGGTCGTAGACCTTCATGACGCTTGACAATAGGTTGCGTTTGGTAAGAGTGTCAGTCGGTATCTGGGGCACGGTGCGAAACCTTAGCGAATCCCGGCCTGGATTCCACTTAACACCTAATACGCCGACTTCACTACTGAGAGGCAGGGAAACGTCAGATGTGGAGGCACTTTGAAATTCCTTCGGAACGAGTGAAAGTGCCTCCGGGCGATTTGAAGTCCACGCGCGCATTTCAAAGCCGCCGGCTTTGTGCACCGTGAGAACGTCAGCGGCTAGTTGTGCAGCGTCAGCGATACTGGGGTAGCTTCCCAGGTAGTCGTCCATATAATGGTCTTCGATGATAGCCTTACAAGCAGTAGGGTAGCTGGGTTCCAGCATTTTTGCGTTTTTATTTTTTATGTAAAGCGCTATAAAGGGACTACATACGGCGCCAAAGATCATGGATGACATGCGGTACTCTCTAAGGATGCCATCCTTACTGCGCCAGAGGAAACGTTGCGCATCCCTGTCTCTTGGGATGATTTTGACCTGGGGAAACATTTCCTTGATGTCGCCACTTAAAGCAACGGCACCTTCTCTAAAGCGGAACAAAATGTCGAGAAGTGAGCACAAGAGGTCAGGTCCTTGTAAGAGGAGGCTATTGAGGCTTACGCCTTTCGTTGCTGCAGCCGCGTCGTGGACTGCTCTTAGCTTCTTCTTCTGAGGATGCAAAACACCGAAGATAGGCAGGTACCAACGAATGGAGCCGTCTGTGTTGACACAAGAGGCGTTTTGCGGAAGACGCTGGTGGTAAGTGTCTGGGTCACACTCCTCAGCGTAGCCTTTGTCGATTACGTCATCTATGAACTTTTGGAAAGCTGTAGCAAACGCTGGGTCTTTTGACATCTGTCGTTCAAGGGCTTTGGAGCGAGATAGTGCCTGAGGGTAACTGTCGGGTACGATTTTCGGCAAATCTTTCTTCCATGGCAGACCAACTTCAAAGTGGCCACCGTCGAGCTGATGTATTGAGGATTCGACGATATCTACTGCTCGTTGGTCTTCGTCATTTGGACGGGGACTCTTTTTCGTGATGCCTAGAGCATCAATGTCATATTGACTTTTTATGAGGTTGTCCAAGTCATCCGACACATGATTTATGAACTCGAGTGGCTTTGATGAGAGAGACAGTGCACCATGGAGTACCCAACCTAACAAGGTCCTAGAGGCAACGGGCTCATTCTTATTTCCGCTACGAACTTCGCGACTTAATGATAAATGCCAGTCTGGTGCGCCAATAAGGACTGTAGGAGAAACGTCAGTGCAATACGAAAGTTCGTTAATTAAACCTGATAGGTGACTATAGTCCGTGAGATTTATCGTGTCAGGATTTTGCGCTCGAAGTCCTAGGGGCTTAATAGCCCGTGCGTGCGTAATTAAGTAACGATTGGCATGGCCACGGCCGCGAATATAGAAATCAACATAACTCACGTCAAGTTCCTTGCTCATACCACTAACACCTTCGATGCGAAGACGCTCCTGACAGGTAGGCTTCGCGCCAATGCGTGCAGCTACCTCACCGTCGATCAGTGTCGCCGTGCTGCCCTCGTCGAGAAGTGCTGTCGTCTCGAAGTCGCCGTCGGGACCCTCGAGTACGATCGGGACAACCTTCAGCAGACCACGAGGGCGCGAGGTCGACGGCAAGGATCCTGTAGCGTTAATTAGGCAGTCAGAAGTATTCGCAATTTTGTCAGGGTGGTTGGTTACGGCGCCAATATTATTTATATTGACGGAACCAGTCGACCCGACAGAGCACGCTTCGGTTATGTTGCATTGTCCACTTGATGTAGCGCCAGCACGGGTGTCGACGGTCTCCGTGCCGTGGAGAAGTGCATTGTGACGTCTTGAACATCCGTCAACTCCACAACGTTTCGCTCGGCAGTTGTTCCATGTGTGCGGGTTGGCCTTAAGGCACCGGTAACAGATTTTTGACTCCCTTACCCAGCGCCATCTACCGTCAATGGAAAGCTCTAGAAAGCGTTTGCAGGCCTTTATGTTATGAGGCCCTTGTTTACAAAATGTACAGCGCTCAAATATTTTGCCATTGGATGCCGTAGCGTGTACCGATTCCTTTTTTAATTGAAATTTGAAATTATTTGTTCGAGATAAATTCGGGTGCATCGGTTGAGATGGCGCCTTAAATGTACTGTCAGCGACAAAATTGTATTTTAATTGTTTATCTGCCTCGGCCAAGAGGAATTGTGACAGTAATTCGAGCTTTGTTATATTTTGTTCCTCTGGTACATGAATGGAGGCAAAATCCGTAAAGCGGGCTCTGGTGTGCTCGCTTAACTTAACCAAAATGCACTTAAAAAGCTCCGGGGAGGACAAGTACTCGTGTTGATTAAGTAACTTGAGGGTCGTAACGAAGTTACGTAATTTATTGGCCAGCCCATTTAAATCCTGTGGAGAACTTAGCTTTGGGCTGTTGCGCAGCTCGGTGACCTCGCGGGCCACGAGGAGCTCCGGTCGAGCGTAAGTCTGCTCCAAGGCCTTCACGATGTCGTCGGGGTCGCCGGAGGTCCACATGAGCGACGCGACGGCCTGGTACGCTTGACCGCGGACTGCGTTGTTCAAGCGGTCTAAATTTTCTGAAGGAGAGAAAATAGATTTAGTTCTCTCGTAGCTACTTTTGAACGCCATCCATTGGCTAGCTTCACCCGAGAATGTGACAAGTTCTGGTTTCTTTGGCCTGTTGGAAAGAGCGTTAATAGCTTGAGACAGTTTTGTTATAGGGTCGGAAGAAGAACGTTCAGGTAACTGTTGTGTCATCGTGTCGTATTTATTATTAAGAAGGCTACACGTATGTGTGGGTTTAGAGTGGTTTGCACGGTTGACATCGGGCATGTAAAACGATACCGTGTTGGTAGGGGCGGCCGGCTGTGGATAAAGTCCTTGAGGATTACTCAAGGTGACAGTCGGCGCCTTACCAGGCATATCTACTTGGTTTGCCGTGGTCACGTTGGCATTTTGTTCTGAAACCCACGTGGACGTGCTAAAATAACAATAATAATAAAATAACAAAAAAATAGAAATATGTTATGGCGTGTAAATAGCCAATTTTTAAGGGGTAGCGGAAGGCCAGGAGCCCGCTGGTGCCAAAAATGTAATTTGGAACAAGTGCAGAAGCACTCACCTGGTTGAAGCTCCGGCCGATGTTGTAGGAGGCGGAAGGATGCGGTGGTAGTAGATTTCAGGCTTCATGCACAATTATTACTGCTTGCGGTGATTACGACGATAGGTTATAGATGACAGTCAAAATTAGTGTGACAGTAGTTTATATGACAGACAGTTTTTTCTTCTAGGAGCCAGAGAGCACCCCTGCACTGTATAGAACCAAAAGGAGGTTTTAGCGCGCGAACATGCTCCCGGCCTTGAAATTCGGAGAATTTCAATGAAGATGAGGTGCGGTGCGGTGAAGTATGATGCGGTGCGGTGCGGTGATTGATATAATAAAATGGTCTAATCTACTGTGAAGGTAGAGGATATAATTTTACGACAGGACGCTTAAATGATCCTTTCGCAGTTTTTATCATGGCTACACGAACCACATTATCAGACCCTGGATAAACATTTGTTACAACAGCTAAGGGCCAGTGAAGCGGTGGGACATTGTCGTCACCCATTAACACGACCGTCCCTACTTTGATGGGGTGGTCTGGGGTACACCATTTATTCCTGGCTTGCAACGTGTGCAGGTATTCAGTACGCTAACTTTTCCAATATGATTGGACTAAGTATGCTGTCTAGCAATTTCTTCATATTGTGAAGATTTCGGCACTCGTTCGACAAGTCAGTAGCGGATAAAAACTGGAGTGGGATTAAGAAATGCACGGGTGTTAATATTTCTAGGTGCAGATCCGAAGATTTATGCTCTAAGCGGTGGCTGTATCGAATGTACACGCTGTATAAAAGCTGTCAAATATTTTATTAATGAAAGCGATGTTTTCACTGAAGTGAAATAATAGCGGTTTAAGTAATAGAGCGGTTTAAATAATAAAGCGGTTTTAAGAAAGAGAGCGGTTTTAAGTAAAAGAGCGGTTTTAAATAAGAGAGCGGTTTTATATACAAGAGCGGTTTTAATTAAAAGAGCGGTTTTAAAATAAGAGAGCGGTTTTAAATAAAAGAGCGGGTTTAATTAAAAGAGCAGTTTTAAATAATAGAGCAATTTTACACAAAAGAGCGGTTTTAAGACATTTTATTTCCGTCACATTAAAGTAATAATTATATCAAAATGTGCGGGTAACTTATTCTAAGAAATCAAAAGGTTTAGGTAATCTGTACAGTAGACTGTTCAGTTTGAACAAATGCGGTTAAAGTATAGTTTTGTATTTAAGCATCTTGACAATTTTGGGGGGCAGAAAGATTGGACAGGCCATTCCGTAGGCGAGTTTTGTAACCACGAAGGTCCGTTCCACCATAAATCATGCGACATTAATTGTGACGGTAGCATACCGCGAGACAAACAATCACTAGGGTTGTCAGCTCTAGCAACGTGATAAAAGTTCTGTGGTGCAACATTCTCTTGACATTGCGCAACGCGGTTACTCACGAAAATGGACCATCTATGAGGAGATGATTTAATCCACGAAAGAGCAATTGTCGAGTCTGTGAATGTATATATTCCTGCAATTGGAATGCGAGCTAAATATGTGTCCTGAACAGTTTTGATCAATTTGGACATTAAAAGAGCGGCACATAGCTCTAGACGAGCAAGAGTAGTTATTTTTGTGGGAGACACTTTCGACTTTGAGCATAGTAGCCTCACAGTGATATTACCGGCTGGGTCCGTAACATGCAAGTAAATGACACATCCATAGCCATTGAGACTGGCATCCGAAAATCCGACTATGTTTACCATACAGTCAGCAGAAACGCCAAAGTGACGCGGAATTTTTAAAGTTGAGAGCATTGGAAACTCTTGTACTAAAATTGAGTAGCTTTTGATTATATGGTCGGGGGGTGTGTCATCCCAGTCGATTTTGCAAAGCCAAAGTTCTTTTATTAACAACTTGGCGTATAATACAACGGGAGCTACTAAAACAAGGACATCAAACAAGCGAGCTACGGTCGACAGTATTATTCGCTTGGTGCACTTCCCACCAGCAGGCGGAGACGTGGTTATGAAGAAAGTGTCATTTGTGGGTTCCCATGACAACCCTAACACCTTTGCAACACTTTGCTTGTCGTTAAAGTTGACAGAAGCACGGTGTGAGTCAGGAAGACTATTTAATAATACAGAGGAATTACTTGACCATTTGACTAAGTCAAATGCACCAGACTTGAACAGTGCGATTAATTCTTGCGACAAACGCATGGCACTTTCATTGTCAATACACGAATGGACCAGATCATCCATGTAAAGCTGGGAGATAGCTACATTTGCAGCGTCAGGAAAGCGATGACTCTCGTCTGAGCATAACTGTTTGACAGTACGCATAGCCATAAAGGGGCTTGACTTGAGTCCAAAAGGGACGCGAGTAAATTGAAAGGTGCGGATTGGCTCGCTTTCAGAAAAGCGAAACAATATTTTGACATATTTATAGTCATGCGGAGGCAAGCAAATTTGCATATACATTTGTTTAATATCAGACGTCATAGCTACTGGGAATAAACGAAAGTTCAGCAAGAGCAAAAACAAATCAGCCTGTAGATTGGGACCAGTATGCAAGATGTCATTGAGTGACATACCTGAATGAGTCTTAGCACTGGCATCGAGAACTACTCTAACAGGAGACGTAACTTTTTCCGGGCGGATGACAGCATGATGAGGGATATAGTAACCATCATCAGTAACTTTAGACTCTGGTACTTCAGTTAGATAACCATTCTGCATATATTCAGATAAAACTTTATTATAGGCATCGCGAAGAGTAGGGGTTTGCTTGAACTTTTTTTCCAAATACATTAGACGGCGGTGAGCAACAGAACGAGAATTCCCCAGTTCTGAGGGATCTTTAGAGAAAGGTAAGGCCGCAGTGTATCTACCTTCCTCGTTGCGGGACACAGAAGTTGTGTATAAATTTTCACATTTAGTCTCTTCTGGACTTAAATGGCGTTTGAATGGGATTTCTTCTAATTCCCAAAATTTATTTAGGCTCGACTCGAGGTCATTGAGCACCAGAGCGGTAAAAGAAGTGGCGTTACTAGGGTCAGACTTACAAGGATAGTCACCCATTAGAACAAAACCGAAAGCGGTTAGAAAGGCGGGAGGAGCACAAGAACCAGACTCTACTTTATTCCCCAAATAAATATACGGGAACAGCTGGACACCGAGCACTACATCAATGCACCCAGGAATGTTCCACGTGAGGTCTGCGAGCGGTATATTATTAAGGTAAGCCATGTCACGTTCATTATATTCAATAAAATGCGAGGGTAATTGATCGGTTATACAATCTATCACTAAAGCGTGTATGTAGTATTTATTATTCGGATATACGCGGGATTCAATATTTAAGTAAACATATCCGTGAATTGGTCTCGAAGTTAAACCAACACCCTTTATATAAGAGTTAGTTAGCGGTATTATAGGTAAATTCAGTGATTTGCAGCAATCGAGCGTTATTAAATTATTTTGAGATCCGCTATCAATAAGGCATCTAATAATCATTTTTTTATCGCTATTATTTTGTTTAGCATAAACTTGAGCGGTCGATAATAGTATTGTCGAATTTGGTTTCGACTCTGCCTTCAGAGAAACTGAAGCGTTCGCGGGGTTAGCGTTATTGACCGGCAGTGTAGTCGTTATATTATGTGACGGCGGCGACGCGATTCGATTACTGTCATGCGGCGGATGAGCACACGAGCACGCGGCTGTGGGCGGCAGCGGGGCGCGAGCAGCGTGGGCAGCAGCAGCTGCTGGCTCGCGCGGGCACGATGCGGCTGACGAGGCGGTCGGCGCAGGCGCGGCATGCGAAGTTGAGCCGTTCGTGAACAACTGCGTCGATTTAACGTACGGCTTTGCGGGGAAACGCTTATGCGGTTGAGAATTAGTATTAGTATTGTCAAAGTGCAACAACGTATGATGACGTTTTTGACATAACTTGCAAGTCGTACGTGAGCTGCAATGGAGCAGAGTATGTGATGTGCTTAAGCAGTTAACACAACCACGAATATTTTTAATAAAGTCGAATCTTGCCAGCGGCGAACTCATATTTTTGAATTTAGAACAACTATACAATTGCACGTGTTCATTGCTTTTGCACAATACACAGGGTTCGTCATTTGCGGAGCTCGAAGAAGGAACATCGTTACTAGCTACAAAAGCTTTGTAAGTAGTACGCGCGGGTTGAGCCGGTGTATTGGCGGTAGCTTTGTAAGCGGTTCGCGGAGTATTTATAGAAGAACTATTGCCTGACCGTTCTAAAATTTTGACTTGGCTCTGTATAAATGTGACATATTTTTCGTACGATGGAATAGTTTCGTCACGAACAGACATTTCGAAATTTTGCAAAGTCTGCTGGTCAGTTTTTCGCAGAGCACACTGCAGGAAAAAGAAATCTGACAGATCAGGAATGTCTAGTTGTTTTAAAGCGGCCACAGTCGCAGAATATCTTTCGATGAAGCTATTGAGACTGCTAGGCGAGTTTGAGCTCGGCTTAATGTCCAAGATGTTATTGAGGTAGTAAGTACCCAAGGCGCGTTTGTCTTGATATTTTTTCACTAAACTTTCCCAAATAATGGTATAAGTCTCTCCTGTGGGTACCAAACCTGCGGTAATATTTAGGGCGCTATGGGTTAGCTTGCCCATGAGGTACTGCACGCGTTGCGAATCAGTAAGATGGTCGTTATTGTGTATATTAGCTTTAAACGACTCATAAAATATAGGCCAATTTTCAGTCCTACCATCAAAGAAAGGAAGGTCGATAGGCGGGAGCTTAATGGTTGGACCTTTAGCTTGCGACGCGGGTGTAGAAGTCGAACTCGTTTGCGGAGAAGTTATTTTCAAAATATTAGCACGAGTGCGCTTTATGCGGGCGTATAAGTCCTCAAATGTATCCAGAGTCTCATAATCGGGCTCATGTTGAGGATCAAGGGACATTGAAATTGCATTAATTTCGTCCAGTATTTTTTCAAAATTCACGCGAAAATCATCGATCGTCTCTGATTCCGCCATAAAATTTTCGTTGCTGCGAGAATCGAGTGTAGATATTTTTTTCGACAAATCAAAGAGATGCGAGAATCGACGTAAAATTCGTTCCTCTTTGGTTTTTAATATGGATAATTTCGATTCTAAAGCTGATTTCGCCATAATTATGTAACGCGAAAATTTAGAATTTAGTTTCTAAAAATATATGAGATGTCAGAAGAAAATATGACAGAAATGGCGGTTGAAAATTATGCCTATTGTGAGAGCCAAAAATTACGCTATGTCACAGGCGAAGCGGGTGAATAATTTCGTTCCGGGAATCAATCCATGATCTTTGGAAAGCTGTAGCAAACGCTGGGTCTTTTGACATCTGTCGTTCAAGGGCTTTGGAGCGAGATAGTGCCTGAGGGTAACTGTCGGGTACGATTTTCGGCAAATCTTTCTTCCATGGCAGACCAACTTCAAAGTGGCCACCGTCGAGCTGATGTATTGAGGATTCGACGATATCTACTGCTCGTTGGTCTTCGTCATTTGGACGGGGACTCTTTTTCGTGATGCCTAGAGCATCAATGTCATATTGACTTTTTATGAGGTTGTCCAAGTCATCCGACACATGATTTATGAACTCGAGTGGCTTTGATGAGAGAGACAGTGCACCATGGAGTACCCAACCTAACAAGGTCCTAGAGGCAACGGGCTCATTCTTATTTCCGCTACGAACTTCGCGACTTAATGATAAATGCCAGTCTGGTGCGCCAATAAGGACTGTAGGAGAAACGTCAACATGAAGTCACCAGTCATCCTCGACGGCCGTCATCATGTCACCCGACTCTTGATCCTGCATGAACATGTTAAAGCGTCACACCACTTCAACGAGCTCGTCTTAAATGAAATTCGCCAGAGATTCTGGATCCTGAGAGCAAGAAGTACAATACGTGGCATAGCAAGCTCCTGCGTACGTTGCCGAAGATGGAAGAACAAACCTATCCAACCACGCACTGGAGACTTACCACTAGAACGTCTGGACCACCACAAAAGGCCGTTCACTCATGTTGGGCTCGATTATTTTGGCCCTATTCTGGTAACAATATATCGACGCAAAGAAAAGCGCTACGTCGCATTGTATACATGCCTAACAACCAGAGCGTTACATTTAGAAGTTGTCAACTCTCTCTCATCCGACGCAGCCATAATGAGCCTCAGACGCTTCATCGCGCGCCGAGGATCCCCCACCACCATATTCTCCGATAACGGGACGAACTTTGTTGGGGCCTCGCGCGAGCTACGCTGTCTACACGATGACTCCGTGAGGGAATACGCCACCAACCACAAAATTATTTGGCGCTTCATCCCCCCTTCATCTCCATTCATGGGTGGCGCATGGGAACGGCTCGTACGGACAGTGAAAACAGCTCTCGGATCCTGCCTCACAAACCAAGCGATAAAGGAAGACGTCCTGATAACGCTCCTCCTTGAGGCAGAAGCAATCGTCAACTCGAGACCACTTACCTACATTTCATCCTCTCCAGATTCCCCTGAAGCCATAACACCATTTCACTTCATCCTGGGCTCTTCGTCGGTCGTGCCGTGGACCTCATCATTGACCGACGCAGACTTATTACGGCGCTGCGACTGGCGACGAACATTGCGACTCGCAGACAAATTTTGGGCAAGATGGTTACACGAATACCTCCCAACGCTCAGACCGAGAGGACCTACAAACAATATTGTAAATCTTGGTGAGGGTGATGTGGTGCTGATCGCCGACCCTACCCTCCCTCGTGGGCTTTGGCCATTGGGAAGGGTAGCGAAGGTCTACTTCGGACCTGATGGAGCGGTCCGCGTAGCAGACGTCCGCACTAGAGGCGGCACGCTGCGTCGACCGGCCCGAAAACTTGTTTTATTGGAAGCCGCACCTCAGCCAGTAGCCACCAGTTGTTAAGTGTTTCACTGGGGTTCCGGTATGTTGGCGACTGGCTGCGGTGTGACCTCTTTTGTATTGTTTGATCTGTCACGTCCTTTTTCTTAATATGCTTTTTTAAATACAATGTCAGTTGTTGTAGCGAGTTGCTAGGATCTGTCTGTCTGAACTGAAATTGTGCCTTAGTTATTAAATTAATATCGTTTAACACGTGTTTTCATCCATATTCATAGTTTTCTTCATACAGTCCACCACTAGCTATCATTTTGGTCCTTAGTTATTTTATAATAACATAAAATAAACCACATTTTGTAGCTTGAACGTGGGTTTATTGAATTTTAAATAATATTATTTTACAGAGCACTTGTAGATGGTAAGAGAATAAGATGGAAGAGAGTGAATGACTCGAATGAACTACATACATCGAATGCATTGAATGAATGTTCGGTCTGAACATATTCCCGGGGACGGGTTACAACCTATTTAAATTTAATTGTATTAAAAAATTATACAATAAACCTACACTATTACTTTTACTTCAATGAATAGTTGTGATGTACATTGCAAATACAAAAACATAAAAATATACATTTGCTGTTTACAAAAATAGTTATTCTGTAACTCACATGAATTAACTTTAACTTTGAGTTTATACATAGTACATCTTTTAATCTAGATATTTTATTAACTTAAATAATTTTACATACTTGCTGTCTAGCCATATGTAATAATGTATGACTAGATGTTTAAAAGTAAAAATAAAATTAACTTTTTATAGGCAGTATGCTTATTTTATTTATTGCCCTAGATGAGACAAACCCATTTGGCATTTTTACTTGTACAACTCTAACTTTGTTGTCTAAACCATAGTGTACCTTGGTGACTCTCGCCACAGGCCATTGCAGCGGACTGCATCGCTCGTCTCTGAGGAGCACCAAGCTTCCTTCCTCGACATTTGGCAAACTGGAATGCCACTTAGGCCTATTATTCAGTAGATTAAGATACTGCTTGTGCCAAGCACTCCAAAAATGTTGTTTGATTTGCATACATCGTCTCCACAGGCGTAGCCTATTTAGTGGTATTTCCGTTATATCTGGCTCAGGTATAGAATTTATAGCTCTACCTATTAAAAAATGACCTGGCGTTAGAAAGCTAAAGTCCTCAGGGTCTCTCGACATTTGTGTTATTGGTCTTGAGTTAAGTATCCCTTCGGTCATCACCATAATGGTATGAAATTCTTCATACGTAAATAAACTGTTACCAATAACGCGTTTAAAATGATGCTTGGCCTGTTTTACTGAGGCCTCCCAGAGACCTCCAAACGTCGCTGAATAGCTAGGTATGAAATGAAAGTCTATACCTCTTGATAATGAATAGTTAATAACTGAGGTTTGGTGTTCTCTAGAGCTGAGGTTGAATAATTCTTTTAAGGCATTATCAGCGCCCTTGAATGTCTTGGCATTGTCGCAATAAATCTTAGTTGGTAACCCTCGTCTAGATATGAACCGCTTTAGCGCAGCAATAAACGTAGGAGTTGTCATATCTGAAATTAATTCCAGATGTATAGCTTTAGTAGAAAAGCATACAAATACACAAACATAGCCCTTTGAAACAAGGCTTCTCCTTAATGACGATTGTTTTAAGTTGAAGGGGCCACAGTAATCTATTCCGACAATGCTGAACACTTCGGCCTCATTGACTCTATCAAAAGGCAAAGATCCCATAAGCTGAGAAGCAGCTTGTGCCCTGAAGCGGTAACAAGTAATGCATTTTCCTATAACTTTTGAAACTTCCCTTACGCAGTTGACAATCCAGTATGATTGTGATAATCTGCTTATAGTAAGCTTTAAAGTTCCATGCAACATTAACAAATGCTCATGCCGAATAATCAATTCTGTGACAAAACATTTCTTTGGTAGCAATATTGGATATTTTTGTGAGTATGGAATCGTTGCATTTTGTAGCCTACCTGTGGCTCTTAATACATTGTTACCATCTAAAAAGGGCGTTAAACTTTTAAAGTTGGACTTAATTGGTATGTTATTTAAGATGCATTCAATTTCCTTTGCAAAATATTTTTTTTGAATTGCTGAGATTATTTTATATGTTGAATTATTAATTTCAGCAATTGATAAATGCGCCTTAACCTTTAATTTATTTTTACAATTGTGGCAGAAGCGCAAGATCCATGCTACCACCCTTTGTAGTTTAGTCCATGAGGAATACTTCTCAAATATTTGTGTATCAGACTCATTTGATACAACAGGTAATCCAACAATAGACTCATGCTCACAAGTTAGATGATTGCACATAGATGTCTCACATTCAACTGGTTGGAATTTATGGTTAGCCAACTCTGGTGGTCCATACCACCATAAGGTGTTATTTGACAGTTCTGTGGGATCACACCCACGAGATAAACAATCTGCTGGATTAAAGAGTCCATCTATGTGAGACCATTTACAACTTTCTGTGAGAGAGTTAATCACACTAACTCTATTTTTTACATAGGCAGGTATATTGCTTTTTTCTGACTTCAGCCAACATAGGACTACTTGTGAATCAGAAAATAAGTATACTGCATCAAAGTTAATTTTCGCATAAATAGACTTAACTTTACAATATAGTTTTGCTAACAATAACGCTCCATTTAGCTCTAACCTAGGCATTGTCAAGGTATTTTTTATTGGAGCAATCCTGGATTTTGAACATAACAACGTTGTGGTTGCCCTATTATCTTTAATTGCCCTTACATAAATGCAACAGCCATAAGCAATATTAGATGCATCACAGTACCCTAAAATATATAAAATAGTCAAATGGTCAAGTAATTCCTCTGTATTATTAAATAGTCTTCCTGACTCACACCGTGCTTCTGTCAACTTTAACGACAAGCAAAGTGTTGCAAAGGTGTTAGGGTTGTCATGGGAACCCACAAATGACACTTTCTTCATAACCACGTCTCCGCCTGCTGGTGGGAAGTGCACCAAGCGAATAATACTGTCGACCGTAGCTCGCTTGTTTGATGTCCTTGTTTTAGTAGCTCCCGTTGTATTATACGCCAAGTTGTTAATAAAAGAACTTTGGCTTTGCAAAATCGACTGGGATGACACACCCCCCGACCATATAATCAAAAGCTACTCAATTTTAGTACAAGAGTTTCCAATGCTCTCAACTTTAAAAATTCCGCGTCACTTTGGCGTTTCTGCTGACTGTATGGTAAACATAGTCGGATTTTCGGATGCCAGTCTCAATGGCTATGGATGTGTCATTTACTTGCATGTTACGGACCCAGCCGGTAATATCACTGTGAGGCTACTATGCTCAAAGTCGAAAGTGTCTCCCACAAAAATAACTACTCTTGCTCGTCTAGAGCTATGTGCCGCTCTTTTAATGTCCAAATTGATCAAAACTGTTCAGGACACATATTTAGCTCGCATTCCAATTGCAGGAATATATACATTCACAGACTCGACAATTGCTCTTTCGTGGATTAAATCATCTCCTCATAGATGGTCCATTTTCGTGAGTAACCGCGTTGCGCAATGTCAAGAGAATGTTGCACCACAGAACTTTTATCACGTTGCTAGAGCTGACAACCCTAGTGATTGTTTGTCTCGCGGTATGCTACCGTCACAATTAATGTCGCATGATTTATGGTGGAACGGACCTTCGTGGTTACAAAACTCGCCTACGGAATGGCCTGTCCAATCTTTCTGCCCCCCAAAATTGTCAAGTTGCTTAAATGCAAAACTATACTTCAACCGCATTTGTTCAAACTGAACAGTCTATACTGTACAGATTACCTAAACCTTTTGATTTCTTAGAATAAGTTACCCGCACATTTTGATATAATTATTACTTTAATGTGACGGAAATAAAATGTCTTAAAACCGCTCTTTTGTGTAAAACTGCTCTATTATTTAAAACCGCTCTTTTAATTAAACCCGCTCTTTTACTTAAAACCGCTCTCTTTCTTAAAACCGCTTTATTATTTAAACCGCTCTATTACTTAAACCGCTATTATTTCACTTCAGTGAAAACATCGCTTTCATTAATAAAATATTTGACAGCTTTTATACAGCGTGTACATTCGATACAGCCACCGCTTAGAGCATAAATCTTCGGATCTGCACCTAGAAATATTAACATCCGTGCATTTCTTAATCCCACTCCAGTTTTTATCCGCTACTGACTTGTCGAACGAGTGCCGAAATCTTCACAATATGAAGAAATTGCTAGACAGCATACTTAGTCCAATCATATTGGAAAAGTTAGCGTACTGAATACCTGCACACGTTGCAAGCCAGGAATAAATGGTGTACCCCAGACCACCCCATCAAAGTAGGGACGGTCGTGTTAATGGGTGACGACAATGTCCCACCGCTTCACTGGCCCTTAGCTGTTGTAACAAATGTTTATCCAGGGTCTGATAATGTGGTTCGTGTAGCCATGATAAAAACTGCGAAAGGATCATTTAAGCGTCCTGTCGTAAAATTATATCCTCTACCTTCACAGTAGATTAGACCATTTTATTATATCAATCACCGCACCGCACCGCATCATACTTCACCGCCCGCACTTCATCTTCATTGAAATTCTCCGAATTTCAAGGACGGGAGCATGTTCGCGCGCTAAAACCTCCTTTTGGTTCTATACAGTGCAGGGGTGCTCTCTGGCTCCTAGAAGAAAAAACTGTCTGTCATATAAACTACTGTCACACTAATTTTGACTGTCATCTATAACCTATCGTCGTAATCACCGCAAGCAGTAATAATTGTGCATGAAGCCTGAAATCTACTACCACCGCATCCTTCCGCCTCCTACAACATCGGCCGGAGCTTCAACCAGGTGAGTGCTTCTGCACTTGTTCCAAATTACATTTTTGGCACCAGCGGGCTCCTGGCCTTCCGCTACCCCTTAAAAATTGGCTATTTACACGCCATAACATATTTCTTGGTATATATATATTATTTATATCATAACATATTTGAGTGGGTGACCTAAGCTGTCATTTTATAAACATTCGGTCCTTTCGAAAATAATAGTTTATCAGTCAAATCGTTTCGCAGGAGCCCCCAAAACAGGAACGAAATACTTCTCATATCTCGCTACGGCTCCGTGCATGGGGGTTTTATTTTTCTCCCCGCCACAGCGCCGATTCTGACCAGAATATATTTTTAAGGTTTTTAGCTATCTGACATGACGCGGCAGCTAAGGCCGCCATCGGTTGCCATAGTGACGATCTGCGTCGCTAAGGAGTCGTTAAGTCACTTGAACTTCACACCCGCTTTACAGCCATTTAAAAAGCAGTTTCTGTGACGTTCCCGTCAGCAGCAAGTCACAAGAATGACAAGATGCAACTGCAGGCGTCATTATTTTTACACAGCTCAATAAATTTACTATGTTTTCTGTTTGAAACGACAATGCCCCAGTGTCAGTGTTTTTTTCATATGTTGTTGACTGTTTTCTGTGATCGTGATATTTCGGTTTTACGCTATCAATAGTTTAGTATACATTAGCTTATGTTTTTTGTATTTTTTTTTCATTGTATTTGTTATATTTTTAAGTTTGTACCTTAGCTTAAATAATTATATTTTAATGTCGCTCCCAGATGTTGCCACACAGACCTCAATCGATGACCGAGTACAGTGCCCATTTTGTCCTCAAATCCGCTTTTTTAAAGGACAGAGAGGTTTGAAAATCCACTTGAGTCGTATACACCAATCAACTAATTCTATTTCTCCTTCGGTCGCAAACTGCAACCATGCAAGTCAAAACCAACCACTTCCCAACACATCTAACAACACATGTAATGAATCTTTTTCAGATATTTTGAGCAAACTTAAGAACTCAATACAAGTCATCAAACGGATACCTAGAGGTGCCCGCATATCAGTCGCAGATAAACTTTCTGAAGATATACAAAAAGCAATTACCGATAACTCACTTCAAGCTTAGGAGCAATTACTCACCTTCCCTTTTAGGATTCTACATGTCCAAGACACTGTTAGGAGAAATTTTTCTTTAACTAGCCGCATTAAGCAAAATTGTATTAATCCAAATAATTTTTACGATCTTCATAGCTCCACTTTTATTCGTAATGGTTCGTTATACCGTCGTGTGGAAACCAAAGTCGGGGAAGGTGATATAAAAGGTGCTACCAGACTCCTTTTTTCCAGCGATGCTATTGCTCCAGACACTCCTGAAACCCTTGCAGCGCTACAAGCCAAGCACCCGCCCCCTGCTGTCAACATGTGCCTTCCAGACCCTCCAGACCCTTCACAACCCTATTTACAAATCTCGACTGACCAAATTCTCAGAGCCGTCAATTCTTTTCAGAGTGGTTCCGCAGGGGGATTTGACGGCTTGACACCACAACACCTAAAAGATCTCCTTAGCCAGAGTTCTGGAAACTCAGGCGAGACGCTGCTTGCAAATCTGACGGCTCTATGTAATTGTATGTTGGCGGGAAAAATCAATACAGACATAATTGCCATTTTATATGGTGCTAACTTATGTGCCCTTATTAAAAAGGACGGTGGGATCAGACCCATAGCGGTTGGTACAACTTACCGCCGCCTTGTTGCCAAAACCTGTTGCAGCGCATCTTCCGAATTGCTGAGTAAACATTTTCAGCCTACTCAGTTAGGTTTTGGTTCCAAAGGCGGATGCGAAGCAGCAGTTCACTCCCTTCGTTCTTTTATATTGCTACAACCAGGCGAAGTTGTTCTTAAGGTTGATGTTAAGAACGCATTCAATTCTGTCAACAGAGACGTGCTTTTGAAGGAAGTTCAAAAGCACGCTCCGCTTATTTACAACTTCGTTTGGCATTGTTATAGTTCTCCATCCAAACTACTCTACAAAAACCACACAATTTCCTCTGCTGTTGGTTGCCAACAGGGTGATCCTCTCGGGCCAGCTCTCTTTAGCCTTGCCATCCATCCTATCATTCAAAGCTTAAATTCCAAATTCAATGTTTGGTATTTAGATGATGGTACCTTAGGTGGTAATGTAAGCGAAATCCTTGATGATCTACAGATTTTAACCGAAAAATTTCGAGACATCGGTTTAGATTTAAATTCTTCAAAATGCGAAATATTTTTCTGTGATTCTTATCAACAAAAAGACACAGCTATTCCCCTATTTCAGGCTATTGCCCCTAATATCAAGATTGTAAATAAAAGTTCGCTAAATCTCCTTGGATCTCCAATTCTTGAGGAGTCTTTCCCCGAATTCATTGATGATAAAATTAAAACATTTAATTCACAGTCTGATCGTCTTTTTAAAATTAACCTTCACGTAGCTTACACGATCATCCGCTATTGCCTTTTTGTACCTAAATTCACTTACGTCCTCCGCTGTTGCCATCTTTGGAAATATCCTCATCTTTTAAAAAATCTAGATTCTATCATTAAAAATACTTTCATATCCATTTTCAATATTAACATTTTAGATAAATCATGGTCTCAGTCATCATTGCCCATTCGCCACGGAGGCTTGGGCATCCGTCAAGTTTCTCATGTTTCCCTCCCTGCCTTTTTATCCTCTGTCCACTATACCCAAGATCTTGTCGCCAAGATACTTAAAACTCCTCCAGACAACCTAGATGTGCCTCACCTGAACGAGGCTATAACAGCATGGAAGTCAGCTTGCCCGTCTGCCGATTTACCCATTTTTCCTAGTTCGCAGCGGCAATGGGATGAGCCGCTCTGTAGACTGGTGCGGGATAACCTTTACCATACGTCTACCAGCCCTACAGAGCGCGCCCGCCTCCTTGCCGTTGCGAAATGGGAATCTGGTGCTTGGCTTCACGCCTTACCATCCACAAATACAGGCACGTTTCTGGACGACAACACATTCCGGCTCGCCGTGTGTCTCCGTTTGGGAGTGGCTTGTGTTGCCCCACATCGCTGCCATTGTGGTGTTCAGGTCGACTGCCTCGGCCACCATGGACTCTCCTGCCGCAGCAGTACGGGACGCATCCCGCGGCATGCAGCCCTTAACGACGTCATCCGCCGGGCCTTGGTCAGTGCCGGAGCACCAGCCGTTTTGGAGCCTTCGGGCTTGGTCCGCGACGACGGCAAAAGGCCCGACGGCATGACACTCATGCCATGGAAAATGGGACGGCCGTTGGTTTGGGACGCCACTTGCGTTGACACACTCGCGCCGTCCCACCTTCCATCTACAGCCATCAGGGCCGGTGCCGCTGCTGACTCTGCGGAATGCCTCAAGAAGCGCAAATATGTAGGCATCAGTAGTGCCTACATTTTTGAGCCGTTTGGGGTTGAAACCATGGGTCCTTGGGGTTTGAGTGCATCAAATATCTTTAAATCACTGTCGTCAAAATTGATTGCAGCTTCAGGTGACCAGAGGGCTGGCTTTTTCTTAGCACAAAGAATAAGCATTGCCATACAGCGTGGCAATGCTGCCAGCCTTCTGGGCACCTTACCACTTGGCAGTGATTTTGGACAACTTTTTTATTTATAAGTTTAGTTTGTATGTAGTTTTAGTTTATAGTTTTAGTTTTATTTTATGTACCTAGTATTGTGTAATAAATTACCTATCTTATTAAATTATACATAATGTTAGACTTATAATTATAAATTAGAACATTAGCAAAATGGCGAATTGTCATATCTAACTTCCATTTATAGTTATAATTTAATAAATTAAGAAGCTGGAAAAAAAAATACAACATATTTAAAAAACATATGTGTACTTACCGTACCTCCACAGAATAGATATGTTTCCTTTACCCTTTTCACTAGAAAAAAGAACTGTCATAATTTTAAATTTGATAACAACCTTAATGTCAAATTTACGTCATCACTTTTTTTTAATAGAGACTAGACAAAAGTAATGGATCTATACTATCGTTACGCTCTTTTAGAATAAGCACATCTTTAAACCTAGTGAAAATTTAAAACTATCAGCGTCTTTCTCTTTCCAAACAGTATACAGAGAACGAATCAAATTATAGTCTTAGAAATATGAAATGTTGTCATGCTGCCTGTGGCTAAATTCCACTACCGCACTTCAAGGAACCGTCTGTCTTTCCATCCTCACCATCTTGATGATTGGCACTTGGCACTTGGCACGCACGGTGTTTTAAGTGAAACTTCTTTCCTCGCACGACGAAGATGTGGAATCAGCTTACTGCGGCAACATTCCCGGAACGTTACAACTTAGGGATCTTTAAAAAACGAGCCTACCAATTCCTAAAAGGGTCGGCAACGCACCTGTGGTTCCTCTCGTGTTGCGGGTGTCCATGGGCGACAGTGATCGCTCTCCATCAGGTGACCCGTCTGCTCGTTTGCCCCCTCTTATATACTATAAATATATCAGACCCTGTATACAATAGGGATGTTAACACCACCACTTAACTGACGTAATTTTTATGAGCTGTTAAAACGCAATTCTCCCATAAAGTTTGAATGACAATGACAACTTATGACGTCACTTGTTCGCCAACTCAATCAACCTAATATTTATTTGTTTTAAAGCCACAAAAAAAAAACAAATTTTGCAGTTAATCGAAAATTAATCATTTTTCAGGGCTAAAATAATGCGTTTTATTACTGGAGTCGTGTCTTCCAATTCTTTTTTAATGGCGTCACCATCCCTATTCTTGGTCAATGTACGTACGGTCAGCTGCAGAGAAAAGGTACCCCTCCCCCCGGGTGTGGTTACCGCCGTCAAAGAGGGGTACTTTTTCTTTGCAGCTGACTGTGCATCCTATGAGTAATCTAATAAGCTCAAACACGACTAGATTATATTGTTCTGTTAAGACAGAGACAGAGTTCCAGTGCCTTCCTGACTGCTCCATTATCAGACCCTAGATATCATTCTTGGTCAAAATAGATCCTAAGACAATTTTAACAAGCTTAAACACGGGCAGGGTTACGTTGTTCTTTTGGAGTTACAGTCTTTAGCTTCTCACTCCATCATCAGATCAGCTCGATAGTACCTACCTACTATATTATTGTATTGTCATCAGAACTAAGCATGATAGACAAGTTTCGTATCAATAATACAAAACAGTGGATGAAAAACAAGTTCAAAGTGAAAATACCTAATAAGTGTGTTAATAAAAACTGAAACTACTTTAAAAAAATCGTCGCGAAATAAAACAGTGCTTAAAAATGTAATAAAATAACACTCGCAAAGTTTTCGATAAATTGTCGACTACTACCACTCGGGGACTCGTTTGAATGAGCGTTTTCACGAAATTACAAGCAGCTTTAAATTTAAATTCAATTTGGACTAAAGTACGAGTAAAACCGAATATTCCGCTGAAGCCGGATTGACCCAATAGTGGCTGTGATAAGCTCTGAACGGGCTGCATGGTTGTGTATATTATTTCTTTATCTAAAAAAGTAAAATGTTTAATACATCCTTCTCTCTCATTTTTGTCTTTGTGAGTAGGTATGTCTATGACACTGTGAGAGTCATAAGGATACTACTACTACTACTACTTCTACTACTATTTCAGAGGTTCTTTGATAAAGAATAATGCACCACCACATACAACACGATTATATTGTAAGCAATACAGAAAACAAGATACATAGAGAAGATATAAGATAAGCAATAGCCGGACTTATCACTTCAGAGTGATTTCTTCTAAGCAACCTATTACAATAGAAAGAATTAAGTAATAGATTTTAGCTGGTGGTGTAATTTACAGCAAATGAGAAATTTCCAAAAATACACAAAACTATATTTTTTTATATAATATCCTAGAATTAATTGTAAATTTAGGGGCTGATTTAACATAAAATATATTTTAGTAACTTACACGATTGTGTGTTTTATTATGCTTAACTATTTTCAACTTAAATAGGACTTAAACCATTCATTTAAGGTTTATACTTAATTCCTTCCTTTATACAGATCAGTGACTCTCCTTTCATCATCATTTCAGCCGTAGGACGTCCACTGCTGGACATTAGGCCTCCCTCATTGAGTAGTTGGTATTCGGGTCATACCTACGCAGCGTAAGAAACAAAAGTAGTCTCTCCTGTGGACATAAAATTAGCGACTCAGAGTCAGCTAACTAAAGATTTATTTAAATGGGCCGAAAGCTGGCCAGGCGTCCCACATGCCAATAAATATTGGCTAAAGACCCTTAGCTTTTCCCGCGTCCACAGGAGAGATGCCAACAAAAAAAATGTGTATGAGTCATTTATGGGCAGTGGTATATTTCCCATCAGATGACCCGTTTACCTCGTTTTCCGTCTCACAGAAAAAAAACGATTAAGTAGGTATTTATTAACAGTTGCACCAAATGGTTACACAGAAACAAAAGCACCACACAGCTCAAAGTTTCGACCATAGCGCAATTTGAAACGATACGATCTGTTTGGTCGGCGGGCGAAGTTTGCCACCGGCAGAGTGGATATAG
Organism: Archips crataeganus; assembly: GCA_947859365.1. NCBI lineage: Eukaryota > Metazoa > Arthropoda > Insecta > Lepidoptera > Tortricidae > Archips > Archips crataeganus. The sequence goes on from OX402060.1 coordinate 11,301,156, forward strand.
TGCTCGGCAAACCATTGCGGGCGGGGGAGTGGGCAAAGTGGGCATCTGTCCACAGTAGAATCAGCAGACATGTCTGTTACAAGTATAATTGGACGCGGAAAAACAGTTATAAAACTATTAGTTGGAAGAGCACTGAAATAGAAATTACTGAAGTTAATTTGCCTTGAATTTGTAATAGGCAAGCAAAACAAAATTATATGTGAACTACCTGTTACCCGCGACTCTGTCTGCAATGAATTCGTTGATCGCTATCCCGCGGAAACTATGCAATTTTTCGGGATAAAAACAGGGTCTCGAACCATATCCATACCAAATTGCATTTAAAACGGTTAAAAAGGCAATAGACATATAATATTCATTCGCATTTGTAATAATATTAGTATGGTGCAGAAAAATGTTGTAAGTATCTTTAAATTCTCGAAAGACAATATTTTGCGGATGTGGTGGTAGGTACAATGTATGTACATTATATATTTTCAGTTACCATCGCATGTAAGATATTACAAAATGAAATAGGAAGACGAGAAGTTCGTCCAGTGACTGAGTAACTGTTACTATTTTCACGGGAAATATTCATTTATTGTTATGTCACGCCTTGTTAATCTCAATAAATTTTTCTAGTCAAACTTTTAAACTTACCCAACCACTTAGGTATCCCAAATTAATTTTTGATAACTTGTATAGTAGCACGGCGAAGGTATTTCAAAATAACAGAAAATATTCTATCATCCTTTTAAAACAGTTTAATTGTCATAATTTTGACGCTTTGATATACCTTCAGAAACCATTAACTCATACAGCTTCTAAGTATACGTAGAATTATTATTAGTGCTTAAAATGACGAGTCATGTTCTTTTCATATCTTACCAAAGATAAAACACACTAAATTATTTCATAATAATTAATATATATGAATCGGATAATTAGTTGCCCCGAAGTGAGCTAACAAATGCATAAAATAGTTCTAGATTAAATAATCAAGTCGTTGTGGAACTTCGCAATTTGAATAAAGTTCGTCCTGCTTGCTATATTTAGCTGAGGCTAACTAACTAATTTAATAGCAGCAAAAAAGATAAAGAAATCCTATAAGTATAATCAACCTAAGTAAGTTTAAGTTTATTAAAGAACTTTACAAGTTTGTAAAAATGTCAGCGTGCCTTGATTGAGATGTGCCTCTCTAATTAGAAAAATATCGGACGAACAAAAATTAATATAAATTATAATTTAATATATACTAATATATAAAGCTGAAGAGTTTGTTTGTTTGATCGCGCTAATCTCAGGAACTACTGCTTCGATTTGAAAAATTCTTTCAGTGATAGATAGCCCATTTATCGAGGAAGGCTATAGGCTATATATCATCACGCTAACACTAATAGAAGCGGAGCGGAGCGGAAGAATGTTTCAAAATCGGGGGTTTTTGAAGTAAAACTTCTTCTATAGGCGCTAATCTCAGGAACTACTACTCCGATTTGAAAAATTCTTTCAGTGTTAACACCGGGGGGGTGGGGGGGTGGGTTGAGGTGGGGTGAGGGTGCGGGGGTTCCAGAGGGGGGATTAAAATTTCAATGATTTTGCCGTAGGATGACCGTTTTCAAGATATTTGACAAAAACCCTGGTAGGCGGTTGAGGGGGGGTGGGGTGCCGGGAAGGGTACGGGAGAGAGGGTGCGGAGGTATTAAAGGGGAATGAAAATTTCATTGATTTTGCCGTAGGATGCACCGTTTCCAAGATATTTGACAAAAAAAAACTTGAAGTAAAACTTCTATAGGCATAGGCACGCTTGACTTGGGACGAACGTGGGTGTGCGGGGGGTGCTGTGTGGGAGGGCGTACGGGGGCTGCGGAGGGGTGCGGGAGGATGGGGGGTGCGGGAGGGGGGTGAGGGATTGCTGTTCGGGGAGGGGGGTGGGTGCGAGGGGAGCGGGTTGGAGGGTGCGGGGGGTTGCAGGGGGGTAAATTTTTTTATATCGAGGAATAATATAATATGAGTTGAGAGAGCGAGTTGGGGGCGGGTTGGGGGCGGGTTGGGGGCGGTTTGGAGGCGAGTTAGGAGCGGGTTGGGGGCGGATTGGGAGCGGGTTGGTTTATTATGAAGTTTCACTTCTTCCGGAAGGATCTAAGGAGAGCCATAATTGATGAAAAAGCAAATTGGATAAAAAAATAAGCTGCCCAAATTACTAATTCCACGCGGACGGAGTCGCGGGCAAAAGCTAGTCTAATATATAAAAATATCGTGTCACGGTGTTTGTTACCGAACTCCTCCGAAACGGCTGGACCGATTTTTGTGAAATTTTTTCTCCACATTCGGTAGGTCTGAGAATAGGTCGTAGGCTATTTTTTATACATTCTTTGCGGACGGAGTCGCGGGCATTAGCTAGTAAAAAGGTCAGCGTCCCTTGATTGAGATGTGCCTCTTTAATTAGAAAAATATCGGACGAGCAAAAATTAATATATAAACTATGCGGGGGCAGGTAATTTTTTTAGATCGAAGAACTAAGGAGAGCCATAATTGATGAAAAAGCAAATTGGATAAAAAATAAGCTGCCCAAATTACTAATTCCACGCGGACGGAGTCGCGGGCAAAAGCTAGTATAAATTATAATTTAATAAGTTATAAAAAACTAAAGAAAGGTTTTTAAAGCAGGTGCATCAATCGTGGATAATAATTATGGTAAGTACCTACTTACCTTGATATTTCGAATTTCTCCGAGTACAAGATGTGCCTTAAAGCTTATAAGCACGCCCACGTGCACAGGTTAACGTAAAAAAACCGATCAAGTGCTAATCGGACTCGTACATGAAGGGTTCGTACCTCCGTACAATGTTTTAAAAATAGTTCAGTAAAAAATAGATAGATAGATTAGGTAAAGATCGAGTTAAAAACGACGAAAAGAACACGTTTTTAACTTTATTTTATTTTTAGTATTTGTCGTTATAGCGTCTACAGTAATATACACAGTCGGTGAAAGTTTCAAGTGTCCAGCTAATAGAGTCCAAGAGATAGCTCTGTGACAGACGGACGGAGGCTCGGACAACGGAGTCTCAGCAGTTATACAATCCCGCTGGCAACCTTTGGGTACGGAACCCTAAAAACCGGCCAAGTGCGAATCGGACTCGCGCACGAAGGGTTCCGTACCATTAGCATTACCCATAAAAACGGCAAAAAAATCACGTTTGTTGTATGGGAGCCCCCCTTACATATTTCTTTTATTTTAATTTAATTTATTTATTTTTAAAGTGAATATATAACTAAAGATTCTGTGAATATTTCAAACGTCTACCTGTTGAAGTTATCAATATCGAGCAAAAACGAGCAAAAAAATCACGTTTGTTGTATAGGACCCCCCCTAAATATTTATTTTATTCTGTTTTTTAGTATTTGTTGCTATAGCGGCAACTAAAATACATCATTTTTCACACATGTTTATGTAATGAAAAATTTCCTGACATGTGGAAAACAACGCGAGTGGTCCCAGTTCCGAAGGGAGGAGGAGGGGTAAGTGTCGAAAGTTACAGACCTGTCGCAGTTTTATCTACTCCTGCGAAAGCATTTGAATCGGTGTTGCAGAAAATCATTTATGGTCAATTACGGTCGCAGCTTTCAAATGCACAGCACGGTTTTCGACCTGGGTGTAGTACGACCAGCAACTTTTTTAATTACACGACCCAAATTTTCCCAGCGGTGGACAGTGGGGGTCAAGTTGATGTCGCTTACTTCGATTTTCGAAAGGCGTTTGATGTCGTTGATAACGACATTCTGCTGCGAAAATTAGCCGGTGTAGGCTTTACCCCCCACCTCATAAAGTTCTTCGCGAGCTATATGAGTAATAGGCGATAATATGTTGACTTCGCAGGACATAGATCGGAATCATATTTAGTCAAATCAGGCGTAAGTCAAGGAAGTAATCTTGGTCCATTAGAATTTATTATTATGGTTAATGATTTACCAAGTGTTATAAAATATTCAAGCTGCTTGCTTTTTGCCGACGACTTAAAAATGTTTTTACCCATTAGTAACCATACTGACTGTCAAAATTTTCAGAGCGATATAGACCGAGTGGTATCATGGAGTGAAGCTAATAAGTTGCAGTTTAACTCTTCAAAATGTCTCACTATTACTTTCACTCAAGCACGCAACCCAATCCTCCATGACTATGAAATTAACGCTATGAAATTAAAGAGAGCGTCAGACGTTAAGGATCTAGGGGTAAAATTTACATCTGATTTAAGGTTTCGAGAACATATCACCGGTGCTTGAAAAAAAGCTTATAGAATTTTGGGATTCATACTTCGAACTTCCCGCGGTTTCACAAGTAAAAAAAAAATAAAATTATATCTGTTTATTTCATAACAATTATACAATAATGACATACCTAGCCAATCTTTATTTTTAAAGATTTCTAATTGCTAGGCTATGAGTTGCCCTTAATAAATAAATTCTTAATTATGTTTTTAATGTTCTTAGGATTACTAGTTATTTTATCAATTGTAGTCCTGGGAAAATTATTTAGTATTTGAGGAAGGTAGTTGGACCAGATCCTTTTACCATAAATATTTTGACATTTTGGAACAAAAAGTATTACAGCTATTGCCGCCTTGTACAATGCGTTGGTTAGAAGTAACCTTGAATGCAATGCGGTAATATGGGCTCCCTATGAGACAAAATATAATCTTATGGTGGAGCGCATACAGAATAAATTTGTAAGATTTTTGTATGAACTAAAACAATTACTTTGCTCACCCGCGACCTTACAATAGTTACGTTTATGCAAGAAATGTGCGTTCATGCAGTTCCTCCACCTCCACACTGTACGAACACACATAAATCACATAAACCCAACCATCACCACCACCATACACTTGTGTAGTGTAGCTTGGTGGTGGTGATGGTTGGGTTTATGTGATTTGTGTGTGTTCGTACAGTGTGGAGGTGGAGGAACTGCATGAACGCACATTTCTTGCATAAACGTAACTATTGTAAGGTCGCGGGTGAGCAAAGTAATTGTTTTAGTTCATTAATATGGACCTCCGCAAAGTAACGCCTGATTCAATAGATTTTTGTATCTTAAGAAGTATGGAGTCTATCCTTTTTACCCTTTAATGTACCCCACTCTATTTGTTTTGGGTATGGTGGGATATAACGAGCTGCGAGTGCGTAGAGAGTTTTCTTTGGTGAGCTACATATTTAAAGTAATTAGTGGGCAGGTGCACAACAGCCAAGTGTTAAGCTGCGTGGGCCTGCGTGTCCCCGACGGGTACGCGCTGCGCCGGCGCCGGCCGCCGCTGCTGGCCGTGCCGCGCGCGCGCACAAACCTACTCGCCAAGGCGCCGCTAACGCGCGCGCTGCGCACACTTAACATACTAGCGGAGAATGTAGATTTGTTTACGTGTTCTCTGAGTGAATTCACTAGGTCTGCAATGTTTTCTATATGTTACGCTAGCAATGATTAATTATTATTGTTAATTTTAAGTGGTATAATTTATTTTTACTTAAATTGTACCTATAGATTCAGTTACACTATTGTTTTAGGCTAAGATCCTGTAAAGATAGTTGTAAGTGTGGTTAAATAAGTAAATAAATAAATAAATCATGTGTGAAAATTTCAACTGTCTAGCTATCACAGTTCATGAGATACAGCCTGGTGACTGACGGACGGACAGACGGACAGACGGACGGGCAGCGAAGTCTTAGTAATAGGGTCCCGTTTTTAACCTTTGGATACGGAACCCTAAAAATGGTTTTCCGATCATAAATACTGTTTGCCATATACTTATTAACTTTCTCCGCCTATTCACAAGTATTCAATATATGTAAGTATTTATTCATCCTGGCAGTATAATATTTGTTTTGAATTCTCGCTCAATGTATCAGAAGTCCTTTATAATTTCTTGTTTCCTCGAATGAATATGGAAACGACTCTATATCATCTGCTAAGAAAATAAGTTTCCTTGAAACGACCTCATCGATTACTTGTCTGACATTTTCTTTTTGCTTTATTTGACTTATTTTACTTGTTGTACCAGGTATTCCAAGATCTGAAATGTTAAATCATATCATATGATATGATAAAGACAGCTCTTCAGAAATAGACATGTCATTATTTTCTTCTATACGACAAAAGAGAGCTTACTGTATTTACATCTAGAGCTAGGTATTTTCCGCAATACCAATGGCGTAAAATAAAATGTAGCTTATGTAAATAATAATCTATTTCCAATAATTTATTGAATCAGGCGTTACTTTGCGGAGTTCCATATTAATGAACTAAAACAATTACTTTGCTCACCCGCGACCTTACAATAGTTACGTTTATGCAAGAAATGTGCGTTCATGCAGTTCCTCCACCTCCACACTGTACGAACACACACAAATCACATAAACCCAACCATCACCACCACCAAGCTACACTGACGCGTTTCGAACTCAACCAGAGCTCATCTTCAGAGTTACCACAACCGTATGCTATGCTAGTTTAACATTTGGTAGCATAGCATACGGTTGTGGTAACTCTGAAGATGAGCTCTGGTTGAGTTCGAAACGCATCAGTGTAGCTTGGTGGTGGTGATGGTTGGGTTTATGTGATTTGTGTGTGTTCGTACAGTGTGGAGGTGGAGGAACTGCATGAACGCACATTTCTTGCATAAACGTAACTATTGTAAGGTCGCGGGTGAGCAAAGTAATTGTTTTAGTTCATTAATCTATTTCCAGTTCGTTGAAATGACAGATAATTTACAGAATGAAGGTTTATATCACATCTTTGCATGTGTCAGTGCTAAAATCAGAGGCCTAATTGTCTAACGCGAGGACGCTTGCTATCGAATTTACTATTTCTTTCTGTCAAACGGTATAAGATGGTGACAGAAAGTGATGGCAAGCGCCCACGCGTTAGCTAATATGGCCTCAATTCAATAAGTTCTCTTATTTCGACGATCATTAAATACGATTATCATAATTATTAATTTAGATCAACTGTATTAATTGGTAAAATACATGTCTTAAGTCAGTACTTAAGTAGTACCTGGTTCGTCAAGCCAGTTAATACCGAAATAGCCCGGAAGAGCGCAATGTAAAGTTATTTATTATTTTAATGCCTCATTCTTTACCCAACTTCGCTCATTCGGCGTCTTCACTACACGGAGAAGCTTTGTTCTTCGAAAATGTAGTAGATGTAAGATTGTCATGATTTATGTTATTGTAGTTTGTTTACCTCGTATTATAATTTGAAACTTTATGTAGGTACTCATGTTCCTAAAAAGATACACTAAGTACTCTCTTTTGACATCGTTCGTTACAAAGAATTTTACATAATTTTTTCCAATGTCACACAATGTTTTAAAGCTTTTATACATCTTACAATTGAAAGAAACGTACGGTTATGAAAACTCAAATAGGTACCAAATAAGATAAAGAAAACACAAACTTTCTACAAATTTGTACAAATTTTCTTTTTATTTTCAAATATTCTTGAGTACCGCTTGTCACATTCTGTTTCTCTAATAATTAATTAATTTACTCTATAGCGGTGGGCAGTTGCTTGCTTAGGGAGTAGACAAATTTAGTTCCCGCGAGGACAGAGGCTTTCACCTAAATTAGCCTGTGCAAAGTTCGTAGGTAGGTACACGTAGAAAAAATGTTGTTTGACCTTACCCTCACTCTGAGGACATTTTTCATGCCTTAACATATTGCTAGTTGCTGCCTTAGCTGGCCGTTTACTTTTCGTAATTGGATGTTTGAAGCACAATTTAAAAGAATCTGAAAAACAGCTCCCTTTGTCCATATTTAATTTTATAAGTACCCTTTTTTAAATGAGGAAATTTTGGGGTTTTGTTATTCAAAATCACGAGCACAATTTTTTTATTTTTTTATTTTAATATATACAAAAGGCTACTCATTTTTGGTTCAGTTTTGTGACGATTTTTTCATACAGTTTAGGTGGGTCGTCTCGTCAGAAAACTAACAATTATTGAAACAAAAACTACCAATCGTTTACTTTATAAAATGAAAAAGACGATACCAGAATATATGTCACTTAAACAGTACCTACAGAAGTCCAGAACGGTCTAAGAACAAACATACTAGACAGTACTGTAATAGACTCAGCGCAAGATGGGATTAACCCACTGACTTATTTCTTGACCAATCGCCTCAGACCCGAATGACTTTGCGGCGCGTATTATTTTTGCGCGTTGTCATTATTTCTCTAATGCCGTGATTTCTCCGCGCGGATCTATCAAACGGGCTTTATCCTTAAGCCGTAGACAGCTCGGGTTTATCACCGCCCGCATTATCATTCCCACATGTAGGAATGCTCTTCAATTTTCTATTTTTGGTTTTGCTTGCCGAAGTTTTCTTAGCTCAGTAGACAAATAAACAACGTTGTGTTCAATTTTATGACGTTAACAGTTGTCTCACTGGTGTAAAAAGCGTGGTAGCCTGATGGTTTACTTATGGCATCTCAAGCAGAGGGTCGTTGGTTCGAGCAATATGTTTTTTCAAAATTTATGTGTCCAACTTTACACATTGAAATTTACCATGAGCTTTATGGTAAACTAAAAACATCGTATCTATCTGCGAAGAAATTCACTGGTATTTGTTAAGTTCCCAATCCGTACTGGCCCCGCGTGGGAACTACTGCCCAAGCCCTCTCATTCTGAGAGGAGGCCTGTGCAGCGGCACATATACATATAGGGTGGGACGATGATGATGAACACTTAATTGTGTCGCAATATTACGATTTTACAAATTTGTCTACAAAAACTTGTAGAAATTAGACTGCAAGATATTAAGGGAAAACTATGACTCTTGCTTACCAATTGGACACCATTCAGACAACGTATTAAAAAAAGTTGCATTTCATACCGATAATAATACACACCCAATAAATATAAATAAAGTCTGACAATGAAGAGACAAAAAATGAATGAAAAAGAAAACAATTTCTCATAGAAAAATGTTGCCATAATCCAACGGTTTATGTCAATAATGTGACAGCTACGACGAAAACGGCGCCCTCTTTTAATGTCTGCGCTTTAATGTCACATTTAACTTGAATATCACATTTTGAATCAGCGTCTACAATCAGGCCAATCAGGCCTTCAAATTGTACTAAAATCTTTTGAAAACGTTGAAACTCGTAGGTAGTAATAGTAGTTTCAATAGTTGGAAACTTGAATACCGCTGCTCTCGAAATCAGCTTTGCAAGGCGCATTTCGCGTACTTTGTACAATTTCCAGGTGCCTCAGGAGTTCAGGAGATACGAGTACCTATCAGAGTTATCCAGATATATCACGTATCGATGTGGTGAGATGCGATCATCTAATTGTGAAACGTTCGACTCAATTTATATTTTATTGGTTGCAATCGTTAATTGAGTTCAATAAATTTCCTATAGTTAAATCTAACGTACTGATTATAAAGTTTGATCTATGTAATGTTATTGAAAAAATCAATGTAATATTCAAAAAATATTATAAAATAAAATAAGAAAACAACTAATCTGGTACCAATCTTTGAACTTGCAACAACTTGCAACTCTTACAATCTTGAATTTTGTTTTTGATTACTTTTGACTTTAAATTTCAAAGCATTATTACTATTGATTTAATGAACAGTGACCGTACTCGCTAGCGACGGCGTAAATGATTTGTATGGAGAATTGTACTTCCGTAAGTGACCGCTAGAGGCGCTGTACAATTCTCCATACAAATAATTTACGCCGTCGCTAGCGAGTACGGTCACGTAAACTAGTGTAAACTCATGGTAGAGGTACTGAAACAATCACTTTGCTCACCCGCGACCTTACGATAGTTACGTTTATGTAAAGCTGCGTACGGACTGCGCGCACTCGGGTACGCGTACCCGGGCTTGCGTGTCCTGGAACGCCATGTCCGTACGCCATGTACGCGTTCACTGTACACGTACACGTACATGTACACGTACTGGCGTGACAGTGAATGCGTGTGTGTGTGTGTGTGTGTGTGTGTGTGTGTGTGTGTGTGTGTGTGCATGTGTGTGTGTGTGTATGTGTGTGTGTGTGTGTGCGTGTGTGTGTGTGTGTGTGTGTGTCTTGTGTGTGGTGGTGATAGTTGGGTTTGTGTGAATGAACTTGCATTTCTTACATAAACGTTGCTATCGTAAGGTCGCGGGTGAGCAAAGTAATTGTTTCAGTTCATTAATATGGACCTTCGCAAAGTAACGCCTGGTTCAATAAATTACTATTGTTTTTATTGCACGTCAAAGCAAAAAACAAAATTGGAAAATTATAAATCCCTTATGTTTTTTTAGAATGTCACTTTTATACAGTTGATAATTGAAAGTCAGATCTTTTCGTATGAGGCAGAAATTTCGAATAGGAAATACAATTAGAAAGTACCACATTTCATAATAACGGGCCCATACTACGTACTTGGACAAAGGGTTAGCTCTCGCACGTGAGATTGCCTTTGTAATATTATTTTAATTGCTCCATAGAATAGTACTACGGGCTTGTAATTAATTTTAAAGCTTTTGATTACGGAATATTAAATGCGGTCGGTGGATAATTCGATGTTTGGAAAGCGGACCGCAAAACATGAAGAAAATGAGTCGCCTAAAACGTTTGAATTTTGATTCGCGATGTGAGACGCATTTTTTGTTAGCATCGCGTCTACATTTTGTCGTCGTTAATTAAATACCTACTGGCAAAAAAAAATGTTCATCAAAATCAAAAGTAAGTCATAATTTTGTTTGGGGGTAGTTGCAATAGAGAGATCTCTCTCTCCAGGCAGGATATTATGCCTGGGGACCGAAGATCAATGGATGAAAGTTGGAAGTTGTATTTATGCAGCCGAGTTGAGAAACTTCGATAGCGTGATGTAGGATTGTAGTAATTAGTTCCTTATGTGATGACTAGATGGCGCTAGTAGTCGCTACATCAGCCCCCCTTTTAGACCGGAGGTCGATACGAATTGCAGTGGAGTGCAGTCTGTGCGTCATGTGGGCGCTTGCAAGGGCCAGTCGCTCAGAGCCTCGTTGGCGAGCATTGTTGTTCCTCTGCTACTTCTGGATGCCTGTTGCGTGATTGCTCGGAGCCTTGTTGGCGAGCGTTGGTTGATTGATTGGCAAGTGGAAGTAGTGGGAGGAGGATTTTGCGAACTGTAGACACCAGGCAGATAATAGATACATGCTAATGGTGCACAGTGCGGTGAGTATGGCTTGCTGTGAGACTGCGTCATCGTCTTGTGTGTCTGAAGGTTGCGATTTTGTCCAATGTCGTGGGGCACCAATTTGGGGGTAGGCCACATTAGAGAGATCTCTCTCCAGGCAGATGTTATGCCTGGGGACCGAAGTCCAATGGATGAAAGTTGGAAGTTGTATTTATGCAGCCGAGTTGAGAAACTTCGATAGCGTGATGTAAGATTGTAGTAATTAGTTCCTTATGTGATGACTAGATGGCGCTAGTAGTTGCTACATTTGTAAGCAGACTTTCTGTATTTACTGTTTACTTCTACTAAAAAAAAGTTGCGCTACAGTGTTTTTTTTTCTGTATGTACAGTTGAAGGTATAAAGTTGAAGGTATCTATTCAGCCATCGCGTCAAATATATAGGTATAGGGTTCCGTACCCAAAGGGTAGAAACGGGACCCTATTACTGAGACTTCGCTGTCTGTCCGTCCGTCCGTCCGTATTATGTCCATCTGTCACCAGGCTGTATCTCATGAACAGTAGATAGTTGAAATTTTCACAGATGATGTATTTTGGTTGCCGCTATAACAACAAACACTAAAAAGCAGAATAAAATAAATATTGAAGGGGGCTCCCATACAACAAACGTAACTTTTTTGCTCGTTTTTGCTCGATATTGATAACGGCAACAGGTAGACGCTTGAAATATTCACAGAATATTAAGCTATATATTCACTTTAATATTTAAGGGGGCTCCCATACAAAAAACGTGATGGTATGGTATGGTATTAAACCCTTAAGGCGGCGCGAGTCGGATTCGCAATTGGCCGGTTTTATTACTATTAATTTTATATTGCACCACTTGCTGAAATGCATTCGTTGCTTTGTTATTTTTTAAAGGTTGCCTGGAAGAGATTGCTTCGAAGCGAATAAGCGACTTGTTTTTCTGTACAGTCAGGTGATTAAACGGTAAACGCAATTAAAATTAAACTTGTGTCTGCTGATCGAAGCAAACCTTACATACCATGAACCAGCGTAAAAAACAATGTGAATCTTATTCGCAAACCAAGAGGTGCTAGAGCCCGTAAGGTGCCATTTTGCTGCAATTCCCTTCAACCCCGTTTGCTCTGAATGCTATTACACTGGTTTAATATGACTATTACCCGACTAATATATGCCTCTGCACGCGACCCGTAATAAAATCGCTGTGAATAAAAACCATTCTTATCTGAAGAGATCTTCTTCATTAGATCGCAGAATCTAGAATGTCCGGTCCTACTAATATGTATTATAAATGAGAAGGTTTCTAAAGATTTGTGGATGTTTGAATGTTTTTTAGTGAATCAAAAATCACGCAATTAAATTTAAATAATACTTGGCGTAGGGGAGAGGTATGCCACCTGCACGTATTGAAAGGGCCAATTAAAGTTTAGGAAGCTTCCTATATAGGAAGCGTTTATTATTTAAACTATTGATATGAAATGCAATAATTGTCATTAATTAACGGCTCACTTGTAATAAATTGGGAGAAGACGCTGGCTGACAACTGAGATACAGGTTTATACCTAGTTCATGTAGTCGGAGACTTCATAAAATTATGTTCATCTTTGTTTGGTCAATAAAGTATTATTATTATTATTAATTAATATTAATTCCCTTTCATAAAATGACTTTTCTTTAAACTGTCCCTTTCAATACGTGCCCCCTTTTATGCTACCTCTTCCCTACAGATGGAAATAGGTCTTGGTTTTAGACATAGGATACTTAATACCCCGGTAAGGAGTTCCCACGGGATTGTATTTTTGACGTGACAACGTCTAATATAAATCGATGAACGCCGGCTGCATACACGAAAACACATGACTCATTGTAACGTACATGAAACGTTACGTAACGTTACATTCTACGGAGCAGCGAAGCAGGCCAGTGGCAAGAGAGCGGCGAACGCCAGGATGTACAATGCGTGGTGCGGGGGGGGGTTGAATGTTTTGTTATGACGTTGTCACGTTATACTATCGTCCGTAAACCGACTTTACAGACATCCGGTTTTTTTTTATTTTAAATTAGACTAAAGGGCACTGTCCAAGAACGTTGAAGTATCTCGGGATTTCAATATGCCTTCATCGGTAATCCATAGATGGCGTTGTCCGAGTGGACGTTGTGTTTTAAAAATGTTACTGTAACCTTTTTTCTGGGATTTCTAACACCCGCGTGAACCCGCGGGATAAAGCTAGTACTAAACAAAATAACAAATGAGAATAGACAGTTTTAAATACTTAACTGCCACATTTCATGTAACTTCCACATTTAAAAGTGCTATTTTATCTCGCTCAATTCTGTGATATGAATACAAAACGTAAAACAAACTCATTGCTCATTGGATAATTAAAATTCATATTATACCGGGTGGATTTCCGAGAGGGACCTTCCCGGAAACAGGTGATGGTGTTGCTTAAACTGAACAACTTTCTCCAAGGAACATAGATCGAAAAAATGAAAAAAAAATTCAGACTCCCATACAAAATTTATTGGTTAGCTGACCGACTTACTATGGAAAGGCGAAAAAAAAATTCGTTTTTCGACCTATGTTCCTTGGAGAAAGTTGTTCAGTTTAAACAACACCATCACCTGTTTCCGGGAAGGTCCCTCGTGGAATTCCACCCGGTATACGTCCGTAGTCTTTTTAAGCGAATTTGTACACGTATTCGTAAAAGAGACCAAGCGACAGAATAAAAATAATATTATAAGTCTCTTAGTTCTCGGTAGCCATACAGTAGTTACGAGAGTAGGGTTGCCAACCAGTGCACAGATTTGCGGTACATTTGCGATTAAATTGCGAGACTTGTCGTAAATTGCGGGACTCCTTCACCCGGCCTAACTTGGTTACGTATATTGGCCGTCAACGTATTGAAACTTATTAAAAATTAAACCAGAGTAACTTTTATTGCACATAAGCATTAGTTTCTGACGCAAACATTAAAAATCTAATTAAATATAGATCGGGAAAGAGGGACAGGGTAGTATATTCAAATTAACGTTAATTTCGGTGCTTATAATCAAGTCTAGCCTGAAAACGGTACAATCAGCGTCCCACGCGGACCTTTTGCGGGAGCATACCCTAGGTCTCCAGAAACGGGACGTCCCGCGTATGGCGGGAGGGTGGGCAACCCTATACGAGAGACCGAGTAGGTATTCTCTTTAATTAAGGCAGCGTGCAGCGTGTAGATAGAAATCTACGATATGAAACTATTGACACAGAGTATCTGATATTCGTACAGACTGGCCACAATAGGATTCCGTTACCCGCAGACGATAGAATATACATGTTTAGGTAGGTTGCTAGCCGTTGCACTACGACACACACAATACTGTAAGCGAGTGTATACTCGTAGACGTCTACTTTATTTTTACAGTACCTATATTATAGTCTAGTCAAATTTCTGCATGTGGGGCCCTGGTTGCAGTGACTCTGCCAATCGTATTATGCGTTGTATAGACATGCAGGGCGATGATATAGAATAAATATTAGGTCTTGCATAATTATTATTTACACACAATGCCACGTAGGGGCCCAAGCCCTCTCATTCTGAGAAGAGGCCTGGGCCCTGCGGTGGGACGTATATAATATATGTTGAGATGATGATGATGACACAATACGATTGGCAGTGACACTACATGTGGAGTCTTACATCCAGGACTTTGAGTAGTGCCCCGTAAGAACCATGTCTAAGAGTAAACTCGAAAACGCTAAACGAGTAGCTCAACATAGCAAGAGAAAAGTGTTAAAGTCAAACAAGAAATTGCAAGCCGAATAACCTTCTCTGTGCTCGAGCGTTCAGTACCTAACCCTTCTATCAGAGGGCCTTAGAAGGGAAGGAGTACACAAACCGCAGCGCGAGGCCCACGCGGCACGGCGCGGCGCCGACGCAACGTGCACAGCGCGTTCTATAACACTGAATCATATAATACGGTGACACACTCTGGCACCGCGGCGTAGCGTATATGATTCAGTGTTATAGAACGCGCTGGGCCCGCTCCGAAACGCGCCCCGCGCACGCCCCGCGCTGCGGCATGAGGTAGCCTTACCGCTTGGGCCGGTATGGGTATACAATGTGTTAATTTATTTACGGATTTCGGTATATCCCTGATACATCCCCGTTTTGCTAGGAGAATCCGATTCTTTTGAAATCAATCATACACGTCACGAGTGAAAAGTGGTCGCTGATTAAATTATGTAGACTGTTTGAGAACCTTCACCTAATTTTGTAGGATAAGACAACAAATCTCTAAAATGAAGCAGTGGGCACGGGCAGTAGTTAACAATCTTGTACTGTAACTTGTAACAAGTTAGTTAGTTAGCTCGGTGCCTAGCCTACATAATAATATAGTATTTAATTATATTATGTATTTGCTAATTGCCTCCATCCCATAATAATACTAATTGATTAGGCGGTATCGACCTGTTTGATTTTTTGAACTTCTAATGCGACTTCCAACAAGGTCGCGTTAAACGTTTAACGCTACCATGGAGGGGGTATGAAAACATTAGTACATGTATTGCCGAAGCAAGTAATCTCGCATTGTATATATACTAACGGATGTTAAAAACTTCGACAGTGCGATGCAGAACTCATACTGTCTGTGCAAATTTGTATGAGACTTGATAAAAGCGCCATCTAGTGAGTAATTTAAACAAATAGATGCATAAGTAAATTTAGTTCTTTAAGTTATTGTAATAAGGTTCATATTGATGTATAAGTGCCTTTTTCATTTCCACATTACGAAGTTTCACTTCTTCCGCGTGGAGGAACTGCACGCACGATTTTTTAATGTTATGAATCTACTATAGAGCTGATTTGGGATAGGCAGAGATATAGTGCGTCTTTTAAGGACGAAGAAAATTAAAAGTGTAATTTTAAGGGTTTTGTATAAATTAAATCATCATCATCATCATCATTTCAGCCGAAAAACGTCCACCGCTGAAAATAACCTCCCGCAAGGTTCTCCAAACAGACCGGACCTGCACCATCGCTCCCGCAACCTTAACCAGGTCGTCGCTCCATTTTGTTGGAGACCAAGTACATTGCATCTTCCGGTCCGTGGGCGCCACTCGAGAATCTTTTGGTTCCATCGGCCATCAGTTCTATGAGCAATGTGCCTTGTCCTTAAGCATAGATCTAAAAATAGGCAAAGATTTGCCACTCTTTAGGACTATCGTTAGGTGGAGGGAGCATAAAAACATACTGCAACAGAACAAATTAAAACTTTTAGAATTGATAGCTTAGTTAAACCATTTCTGATCTACGAAATAAAACCACAGATACACGCCTCTAATTCCGGACATGTGTTTCCTGGAGGTATATTCGGAGGCCGTGGTCACTGCAGGTCGGATGCTGTGACATTTATCCGATATCTCTTTACTAAGGCTATTCTATACTAAGGGCGAATTCATATTAAAAGGACCTCGGGTTCAAAGCATTGAATATTGAATGAATTGCGTGACCTTTTAGTCCGCGGTGGTAATTGTGACATATGAAGGGAGATGCCTTTATACGATTGGTTGGCCGTAATGTTTACTTACGTAAGGCCTGGCCATTTTCTTTAAAAAGGATCTCAGTTTTTCTTAGAAAATAAAGCATTAATTAAGCAAGTAATTGTTTTAGTTCATTAAATAAAGCATTGTTAAAAATTTCCTTTAGTATCGTTTGGTAACCAAAATTTTGTAACCACCCAATACGCCTGCTGCGGCTGTAGGCAGTTACGAAAGTTTGGTTACCAAACGGTACTAACCCCAAAATTTGTGTGGGATATGAGTAATTTACTAAAGTGGCGATGACTTTTGTGCTGCTTAGTTTTGTAAACTTAATTATTAAAAATGTATATTTTGCATTAGTCTGCCAGCAGCGGCCGTACCTACCTATGAACTTAAACAAACATTCATATTAACATTTTTTGATGATGAATTTACTAAACTCTCGATACGCCACACTTTGCACTCGGCCGGTTTTTCCGATTTTCTTTTTTGAAATAAAGCTTTCGCAGCCTAACTAAAAATATTTACAAAAACTAGTCCCAATATGCCGCAATCGTTGAACCAAGGCCTACCGAGTTTAGTCACGCGTCAAAAAATGTGAGTGCAGCGGATCCGCTTTAGATAAAAAAAAAAAGATCAAACGCGTTCGACAGCGCCAAATCGCCCTTTGAAAACTCCATTTAGGTTAGAAACCGTACTTTTTTAGGGTTCTGAAATCAAAATGTATATAATAATAATACGGCCAGTTACTTCCTATCAAAAGTTCGAGATATTGCAATGATAGGAGAATTTCATCTCACTCCATAGCACGATAATCCTGTCCACACCAGCCCAACCCCATAAGCCCATTCCAAATCGCTTCCTACCGGGCGATAGTTTGGCAACTGCGGAGGACTGTCCGCTAGCACATCCTCATGGTATATAAGGGGATAGACCTCCATAGTTGCGCCCATTTCATGTTTTATTATAATAATACCAAGGACCTCTTCATGTTGGCTTTGGCTCCATGAATGCCATTCAAATGACCAAGCCGCGTTAACAGGGTTTCTTTTGTCACACTTCGCGTACGGAACCCTAAAAAGTTTTTAAGGGTATAAACTGGCTGCTTTCCATTGTTATGTTAATAGATTGTTGACTGTGCCTCTTTCTAAGGAACATTATGATTTAGAGTTGAGTACTATTTATCAGATAGCGATCTCAAATGGTTATACAAAATCAATGGTAGATAGTTTAGTTCAAAAGAAGCAGGCACGGTTAGTAAATAGCATGCTTTACGCTGCGTTACCTTCTCAGTCTACTAACAAATATAGATCTAGCATCTCTTACGTCGGGGGTTTGTCTGATAAGATTTATGGCATTTTAAAATCAAACAATATTAATGTTGCCTTTAAGACTAACAACTCTTTGTACTCTAGGCTATGTAACCACAAAGAACAGGTAGATAAGGGAACTAGATCGGGGGTATACAAGCTTACTTGTAATGACTGCAATGGGATATACGTAGGACAGACAGGCCGAAGTTTTAATACTAGATTTAAAGAGCATGTTTCGGCATATAGGAATGAGCATCCAGATAGATCGAATTTTGCAAAACATTTGTTGGAATCAAATCATTCATTGTTAGATTCAGATTCTTATGAAGTGTTACATTATTGCGGCAAGGGGTTGCGTCTGGATGCTCTGGAATGCATGGAAATAATTAGGTACAACACTATGGGGTCTATTATTAATGAACAGGTAAATTTAGTATCTTCTCCTTTACTGCGGCTTGGGTCGAATTTGAACAGTTAGTATTAATTAAATATGCCTTATAAATAAATAAACAAAAAAATTCAAGGTAGTTTTAAATATGTCAATAAAAGTTAATTTTTGTGGGGTAGTTTGAGAATAAGAAAAATAAAGTGGGTACTTGAGAAGTTACAGTGACAAGTTAAAACATTTGTTTTGGTTTGTTAGTTTAACGTTTGGTAGCATAGCATACGGTTGTGGTAACTCTGAAGATGAGCTCTGGTTGAGTTCGAAACGCGTCAGTGTAGCTTGGTGGTGGTGATGGTTGGGTTTATGTGATTTGTGTGTGTTCGTACAGTGTGGAGGTGGAGGAACTGCATGAACGCACATTTCTTGCATAAACGTAACTATTGTAAGGTCGCGGGTGAGCAAAGTAATTGTTTTAGTTCATTAATATGGACCTCCGCAAAGTAACGCCTGATTCAATAAATTATTGGTATAATAAAATTAATATAGCTAATGGTGTTAAAAATAAAAGCTTGCAAAACAAGTAAAACTTGATTATTATAAGCCTCCTTTTTAATTTACTCGGCCTTTCACAAACAGCTTCCTTGGTCCAATAATTTCAAACATGAGCTTTCTTCTTTTGGTCTCGCGCCAATTTCCGCTGTAGTTTTACACTGACTCAACCGCAGCGTATTACTTATTCTCTTTATCCTGTTACTTGCAATCATTGAATGTTTATGTGAAATCAAACTTCAAAGACCGCATTTTTATTCGATTACAGTTTCGGAGTACCGCACCACCGCTATTGCATTGCTCCTGTACGCCAATTTTCCAATTCTGGCAACAAAATTGCATCTGAAATTTACGGTTTGCGAAACGGTTTCCATAAAGACGGCTTGCGTGTATGTGCCATAAGAAAAGATGTGACTAGACGAATATTAAATTGTAGTACTTAAGTATAGGTACAGAACTTATACTTAACTTATATTTTTTGTCAAGTATACGGAAAAGTTATATAATAACTAACGACCGCTTTAGCCTAGTTGGTAGTGACCCTGCCTACGAAGCAAGAGGTCCTGGGTTCAAATCCCGGTAAGGGCATTTATTTGTGTGAGGAGCACGAATATTTGTTCCTGAGTTATGGATGTTTTCTATGTATTTAAGTATTTATTTATCTATATAAGTATGTTTATCGTCGTCCAGTACCCATAGTACAAGCTTTGCTTAGTTTAGGACTAGGACGATCTTAGATAGGAATTCCGGGTCTTATCCATATTACGTATAATATTTAAGGTCATTAACCCGACATTGCACTATCCCGATCACTGGTTATGACTTGTCACTCTCGACGCGTTCTTCGTCCTGCGATGTACTTATTCCACTCAGTGTTTTAAGCCTACAGCCTGAACTCATCCAGCGTGATTATTCCCTAAATTCCGAAAAGCAATAAGTTACAAATAACATTGATTGCTACATTTTGCGTTACGTAAAAGCTTTCATTTATTGTAACTAAGAACCCAGTAAAGTTTAAGAAAAGCAATCAGTAAAATTAAACGCATCGATTAGCTAAACTCATTTCTTTGCAGATAGACGGAAATTTGAGTAAAAGGGAAAGTTAAAAGTCCTTTTACATAAATTATTCCTTGGTTACAATAACTCACCTCGTAATAAAAATGATGTAGGCCTTAATGCAAATTCTGTTATCGATTCAGATTATCCTTTAATGGGTTGTTTGTGCGATATTATTTTAAAATTACCCTTTCTCTTACTTCCTGTTTACCTTATTTTAATCATATTAACTTTTCGAACGCAACAAAGTATTTTATATTTTGCGGAAACAATTCTGTTCTTAAGGAGCTGTGAGCACCTATTAACTACATGTTTAGAATGAGACTGACACAATTCGAATTATTCTCATTTGAAAACTAAACCAGTACGCTTATTGTCTAACGCGCTGACAGAAAAAGGGGGGAAACTATAAAACTTGGTGGACGCGTTTTTTGAAAATCTATTTTAAAATTTAATTTTTTTATGTAAATATAGGATCAATTAAGCTGTAAAGTGTAAATATTTAGAACTTGTGTATATATTTCTCATATTGTGTAGTTTTAGCGGTCAATTCGGTAAGTAGGTAGAATTTTTTGTAAATATGAACAAAGAGGAGCCCCCAGATCCTGGGGGTTCATTTTCATCTCAACTACCATCACCTGCGAGTTATGTAACAGTCTCTAATAGTAGCGAAGCTAATAGCGATTTTAATTACAAAGATAAGGACTCTGATGTAGGCTTTGATACTGATACGTCGCTTGCATCATCATCAACCGGAAAGACCAAAAAGTCGAATCTCAAACGTTCTTTCGTTATTCATACATGCTCATCATGCAACAAAAAAACAAGACATAGTGACAAGAATGGTTCTAGCTCAATTAAAGTTTGTAATTGCAAGAGTGAGCTTCAAACTCAAACAATTGAAACACCAAAAAATACAGAGGATATGACAATAGATACTCCAGCCAAGATCCCCATTGGTAGAAAGACCTACCAATCATCAGACGCTTCTCCATACCTTATTCATGTGCAGCGCATTGTGTCATCTCCTTCAGACAATGCTACATTACACCCGGTTACATTTGGAAACTTCTTATTGAAACAAAAATACAATAACATTGTAAACGGCAAATTTATTTCTGATGCAAATCTGGCTGCGCATAAGCTGAGTGCTTTTATTCCCACTTTCAATGTTACCAGAATGGGTCTTATACGTGGGGTGCCTGAGGATTGGAGCCCTGAGGAGGTCAAAGACAATGTTAAAGTCCCTATGGGATGTGGCGAGATTCTAAAAGTAAGACGCCTGAATTACAAAGTAATGGTTTCAGGAACACCAGTATGGAAACCCTCTCAAACCGTTGTACTCACTTTCGATGGCCAATCACTTCCCAAAAAAGTCTTTATGTGTTACAATGCCTTACCAGTGGAGTTATACATTTTTCCGACCATACAATGCTACAACTGTTGTCGCTTTGGCCATACTAAAATGCAATGTAGGTCAAAACCTTGTTGCTTTAAGTGCGGTCAAGGCCACACTGGTTCTTCTTGCGAGATTTCTCCAGAGGATGCTTCCTGTTCTCTTTGTGCTGGGCATCACTATGCAAATAGTAAGTCCTGCCCTGAACTTGACAGGCAAAAAAAAATTAAACACAGCATGGCAACATCTTCAATCTCTTATGCTGAAGCTACAAAATTGCATCCCGCAATTTCAAAATCTTTTGCTGATGTATTATCCCATGGCCAAAATAACCCTCGGAATCTATCAGGCAACATGAAAATAAATACAAGTAGTTCCCCTTCAAAATCATATAAGAAAATCATTTCACAAAAGTCAAGACCTCCCGTTATCTTAAGTAAAGGTTATGATCAGGAGGCCCATAAAGCGTTAATAAAAGATTATGACATTCCCCTTCCAACTAAGGGCTGTGCTCTCAATAACACTTCAGTCAGTATGAATAAAAACAACAACACATCTTTCTCAGAAATTTTAATAGCCTTGTTAAATTATTTAACACAATCTCAACTTAATAATAATTCACCGTCCAACGTTGCCCCTTTGTTTGAAATTTTGACCCAGTTCTTGAACTTCCATAATGGACAATCTCTTAAAGATTGTTCAGTGGAACTGCCGCAGCATAATCAGTAAGAAAAGCGATCTGCTTTTCTTATTGAACAAATACAACCCATTAGCAGTAGCCTTACAAGAAACATGGCTAAAACCAGAATTTTTCTTTAAAATCTCTGGTTTTTCTACTTTGCGTGAAGATAGATCTGATGGGTATGGTGGTGTTGCTTTACTCATCAACAATTCTTTCAATTTTACTCCTTTTTCCCTTCCTCCTCATAGCAATGAATTCTCTATTGTTGCTGCTCATTTAAATAAAATCCTAGTTGTATCTATATATATATTTCTTGTCCATCTTTTAGTATATTCAATGAAATAAACTCAATTTTATCCACTCTCCCCAAACCCTATATCCTTCTTGGAGATCTCAATTGTCACCATCAATCATGGGGTAGTGCCAATTCTAATCATTTTGGTAAGGTCCTATTAGATATTCTAGATAGCCACAATCTTTGCTTCATAAACAATGGCAGCCCAACGCGTCGAACTGCATCTAATGTTGCTGTAAGTGCAGTGGATTGGTCCATTACAACCCCATCTTTAGCTTCATCTCTTTCCTGGGACATTCTCACATCGACTTATGGTAGCGACCATTTTCCCATAGTCATATCTATTCCAAACAACTCCTCCTTCAACACACAAAAACGTTGTCCGCGTACTCCTCGTTTAAAACATATTCTAACACATGCTGACTGGGGCCAATATAGCACAGAAGTGGATCAAAGGATTGCCTCTCTACCAAATGTTTTTCTGGGAAATGAGGTTATGTGTGCCGAGAATTTTGCTAAATCATTGATCGATTCTGCGGATAATGTTTTTCCAATTAAAAGCATTAGATCGGAAAAATTGCCTTCTCCGCCCTGGTGGGATAAGGATTGTACGGCAGCAATAAAATCCCGAAAAAAAGCTGAAATAATTTATGCTAAAGATATGACATTTGAGAATCTGTCAAATCTTTCTAAAGTTGTTGCCAGTACTAAGAAACTTCTTAAAAAGAAAAAAGTTCAGGGCTGGAGGAACTTTTGTACTTCCATCTCGCCTCAAACGAATTCCTCTGAGGTTTGGCAAAAGGTCAAACGATTTAGATCAGCCTTTAATGACAATAATATCTCATCGCTGTCACCGTCTTTAGCGGATCAATTTTTAGATCAACTAGCACCAGCTTCAGCTCCTCAGGAAATTCTTTTACACCAATTTACCTTTAGCCGTTCAATTGACGATAGTCCATCTGTTCCAAGTATTGATTCTCCTTTTTCTCTAATAGAACTTAAAGGTGTATTACGTGGTCTTAAAGACTCTTCTCCTGGGAAAGATGGTATTCCTTATTCTTTCTTGTGCAATCTTAGCGATAGTTCATTAACATATTTTTTAAACATTATTAATACTATTCTTCTCACTGGTAATGTTCCTTCGACATGGAAAACGCAAATTATTATACCTATATTAAAATCAAATAAATCCGCCGCAGATGCTTCTTCATATCGTCCTATAGCCTTATCTTCCGTGCTCCTTAAAGTGGCGGAACATTTAGTAAAGAATCGTTTAGAGTGGTATTTGGAATCTAACGGTCTATTAGCTAGTAGTCAATTTGGTTTTCGAAGAGGTAAAAGCACGTTGGATAGTTTAAGTATATTTACAACAGACATAAGATCAGCACTACCACTTAATCATCACACTATTTCAGTTTTCCTTGATATTTCTGCAGCATACGATAATGTTCTCTTAACTATTCTGCTTGAAAAATTGAACAAGCTGAAGGTCCCTGCATGCTTGTCTAATTTTATTATTAACGTCTTAGC
Organism: Archips crataeganus; assembly: GCA_947859365.1. Taxonomy (NCBI): domain Eukaryota; kingdom Metazoa; phylum Arthropoda; class Insecta; order Lepidoptera; family Tortricidae; genus Archips; species Archips crataeganus. The sequence continues at coordinate 11,325,060 of OX402060.1, forward strand.
TGAAAGGTTCATTATCGTTTCTGAAGGCTCCTTGGAACAAAACAGAATTGTTTGGAAGGGATTGCCTCAAGGATCGGTTTTAAGCCCTATCCTTTATAATATTTACACATACGATCTAGAATTATCCCTTAACAGCCCTGTTAATGTTTTACAGTATGCCGACGATCTTCTAATTTACTATTCTGATATTGATATAGCTAAATCTACTGAAATTGTTAATTCTTCATTAAACAGTTTACACATTTGGCTTTGCTCAAATGGCTTGGAGCTATCAACAAATAAGAGTTCTGTATTGGTTTTTAGCAGCAAACCCTGAAGTTTCCATACTCTACAATAATAATCAAATTTCTCAGGTAAACCAGGCTAAAGTTTTAGGAGTTATATTTGACTCTAAGCTGTCAGGACTTCCGCACTGCGAGTATATTGCTGCTAAGAGCGAAAGACTCCCAAATATCCTCAGATGTTTATCGGGTGTTTGGTGGGGTTCCCATCCTTTTTCATTAAAATTAATTTACAATGCCTTAATTAGAAGCAAGATTGACTACGGATCGTTTTTATTGGAACCAAGCAACCTCACTGGGTTAAAGAAATTAGATCTGATTCAATCTAAATGTCTTAGATTAATTACGGGTGCTATGGAGTCAAGCCCGATAAATGCTTTACAGGTAGAATGTTGCAATCCCCCACTCAAACTAAGACGGCAGTTTCTATCAGATAAATATTTATTCCGTTCCGTTCAGTTCTCTCAGCATCCAATTCTAAACAAATTGGAAAGTTTATCTTCTCATATCAGGTCATCGCGTTACTGGTCTCACAAGTCTCCTCCCTGTTTAGTTAAAAGTCTGGAAAAATTCCATTCTTTGCATGCTCCTACTCATAGATCTCACAATCTTCCTTTATTTACGTGTGACTATCAGGCTCTAATACTGTCCCCCGACATTAAATACAATTTAAACATTGATAAAAGCAATCTGAATGCTAATTCTTATTTTGTTTGCAAAGTTGCTAACATTTGGCCGAGATGGAATTACATCTACACTGATGCATCAAAAAGATCTCCTTCCGGGTGTACTAGAGTCGGAATTTATCATAGCCAATACAAAATAACGCAGCATGTTAAATTTCCACCTGAGACTTCAGTTTTTATTGGGGAAGCATTTGGCCTGCTAAAGGCTGTGGAATATATACTTATCATGAAACTGAAGGAAGCCGTTATTTTCTCTGATTCTCTTAGTGCTTTGCAGGCTCTTGAAAAGTATCCATTTTGTAGATCTGCTCCGTCATACCCTGTAATAATTGAAACTAGGAATAAATTGTACCAGTGTTTTCTCAAAGGTTTCTCAATAGCTTTTGCCTGGGTTCCAAGTCATTGCGGCATCAGAGGTAATGAAAGGGCTGACAGAATTGCCAATGAAGCTGTTGAGGATGGGGATCTGTTCCCTTACAAAAACTATACTCACGACCTAATTAATCTTCCGCGAACATATCTTCATCATTCTTGGCAAGATTGTTGGTCTCAAAGTTGTATTCTGAAGGGTAAAAGTTACAGTCTTATTCAGCCCTCCATTCCTAATAAACCCTGGTTTTTTAAGCATAAATTTTGCAAAAGAAGTACAAGTGTCTTAATAAGAATGCGCTTAGGTCATGTTTATACTCCGGAACATCTGGCGAAAATTAACATCATAGACAGTCCTGCCTGTGAATGTTGTTTGGAAGTGGGTGATCTGAACCATATAATACTGTCATGTCCTCTTTATGACCATGTTTCTTTATACAATAGTATTATATTACAAAGTCTTCCATTACCAACATCCGTTCTATGCTTACTTTCATCAAATAATCCATCTATTTATTCTTCCATTGCCTCCTTTATCGTTACTAATGATATTAAGTTATAAATATGTATATGTTATTATAGTCGTCACGTCACATATAACTATCCTGATCCTATATTTCCCTACCTAAATCCAAAATTCCGTGCTATTTTGAACAAATTCCACCTGTTTCCTCACTTTGTCATTGGCACAATCGTTTGTTCTATCCGAACTTGTACATCACCATAAAAAAAGAAAAAAAAAAAAAAAACGCACTGACACTTGCTGTCACATTCACTATTTCTTTCTGTCAAATGGTATGAGACGGTGACAGAAAGAGATAGTGAAAACAATGGCAAGCGTCCGTTAGACAATACAGCCTCTGTTTTTATATATTTAATTATATTAAGTTAAATACATATATTTAAATTACCAGTGGTTTTCATATTTTTTTTTGTATAGAAAAGTAACTAATTTCAATATTTTGTCATTTAGTTCACTACTTTTTCAAAATGAATTATTGATAGGTACTATTTTGGTTGATGACGTCAGATTGAAATTGAGGGCTCCCACACTGCCAAATTTCTAAATCTATCTAAATGCGTACGATAAGGCAACCCCTTTAATTATTTTTTGCGCAGCAATGTCAAATGAAGGTATTGCTTATTTGTTATGTAATGAATTCATTACATAATATTAAAATTAAATAACTACAGAAAACGAGTTACTATACATTGCAAAAATAGACATCCCCAATTGTGTTAGTCTCATTCTAAACGTGTGCTATGTTGATCTGACCTGCTCAAAACACAGTGACAACCTGGTACCGGGCGAGAGACCAAGTTATAACAGTTCTGGAAAAAATAAGAAGAAAAATTATGCCTCTTAGCTAAGCGATATAGACATTTTGTCGGTGAAAGAAAACTTTCTCGTGAAGAGAGTCAATGGCGTGTCTGAAGACCCACCTCAGTAGCCCGCAACACATACATGTACGGTCGCGTGCTTTGATTCGGGACCCATTTCGAAAAAATATCCTTTGAATTCCTATACAATATGACAGGTCGTCAACCATAAGTGGGTCCCAACTTAAAGCTCGTGACTGTACATAAGCTCCGATGATAATACGATGATCAAGTTTAGTATCATCACAGAGAAAAATTACATTTACATACTACAAGAAATGGTTGTAAAAATTAAGACGTCAGTCGGCGTAAAATAAAGTTTTCACAGAGTGAGTGGTTCGGTATCAGTTTCTTTGACTTTACAGAGTGTGATATTCTAAATTATTATGTCCTTTTTTTAAAAGGACATAATAATTTAGAATATCACACTCTGTAAAGTCAAAGAAACCGAAACCGAACCACTCACTCTGTGAAAACTTTATTTTACGACGACTGACGTCACCTGACGTATGTGTTTTTACAAGCTCCCGATATCAGCTTAAAAACAACACACCAACTAATTAAAGGCTGAGTATCTTTCTACTGTTAAAAATGTCTGTAATGCATCACCTATTCGGCAAAAATAAGTTTTCATTCGATTCATTGGACTGCTACATGTCAAGTAACTTTTTAAACTCATACACTAGAGAGTCTAAGGCTGTCAAACGCATCTCTTTGTATAATTTTCGACAAAAGTTTGGATAGTTTTAGAATATTTCTTCTCTTTAGTTTGTTCACTATAACAGTTTTTAAAATAATATAAAATGATTGAATCTTGTTCCATGTTCCCTGGAAATATTGAGTTTGAATGGGTACACACAGAAGAGACAAAACTTTTCCCTCTTTTTTTTTACATGTATCTTATAATACGACGACCAGACGACCAGATGGCCTAGTGGTTAGAGAACCTGACTACGAAGCTTGAGGTCCCGGGTTCGATTCCCGTGTCGGTGCAGATATTTGTGTGAAAAATACGAATGTTTGTTCTCGGGTCTTGGGTGTTTAATATGTATTTAAGTATGTATCTATCTATATAAGTATGTTTATCCGTTGCTTAGTACCGATAACACAAGCTTTGCTAAGCTTACTTTGAAACTAGGTCAATTGGTGTGAATTGTCCCATGATATTTATTTATTTTATTTTATTCATTAATAATTACAATACGTTATATTTACGAGGGGCGTTCAATATAAAGTGAGAATGAGATGCAAACTCTTTTAATATTACGAAATTAAATACTGGCCGGTAAAGCTAATCTATCTAGCTGATTGCTATGAAAAAAAAAACTAACTGTCTTTTGTTTAAAAAAATATATGGTAATTTCTTTGCAATGCTATAGAGTACGTTAGCGAAAATGGAGAAAATTGAACTGCGCGCCGTTATCAAATACTTGTGTTTGAAAAATTTTTCCACGGACCAAGTCAATTTGGATTTGCGGGACACTTTAGGGTCTAATGCTCCTCCGTATTCGACAGTCGCACGTTGGTGCGCCGAATTTAGACGTGGAAGAACATCGACAATGGACGACCCCCGCTCCAGACGCCCTACTACAGCAGTAACTGAAGAAATTGTGAAAAAAGTCGAAAACTCAGTTTTGGCGGATCGTCGTGTAACAGTTCGTTTTATTGCTGAAAATGTAAAGATTTCAACGGGGAGCGTGCATAATATTTTACATGAACGCTTGGGTATGAAAAAGGTATCTGCGCGTTGGGTACCAAGAATGCTTACTGACACGCAAAAACAAACTAGACTAGAGATTTGTCAAGAAGCTTTGAACCTGATGCAGCAAGACCGGGAACTTTTTTTGGCGCGATTTATAACAATGGACGAAACATGGCTCCATCATTACGACTCAGAAACGAAACTGCAGTCTATGACATGGAAAAGGCCATCATCTCCAACTCCAAAGAAATTCAAGGTGAGCCCATCTGCCGGTAAGGTCATGGGCTCTATTTTTTGGGATGGTAAAGGGGTATTAATGATTGAGTATCTCGAGCATGGAGCCACTATTACGGGCACATTATACGCCAAACAAATAGCAACATTGCGCAATGAGATCCGCGAAAAACGGCGAGGTAAACTCTCGAAAGTTGTGCTGTTCCACCAGGACAACGCCCCGGCACACAAGTCCGCCGTTGCAATGGCTGCAATTCGTGATGCTGGGTTCGATATCCTTAAGCATCCTCCGTATTCACCAGATCTCGCTCCCAGTGATTTCTATATATTTCCGAGATTGAAACAATACCTGAGAGGCCAGAAATTTGAAGACGACGACGCTGTAGTCGCTGCAGTACAAGATTTTTTAAGTACTCAAGATGAGACCTTTTTTAAAAATGGAATTTTAAGTTTAGAAAAAAGATATACTAAGTGTATTATGCTAAAAGGTGACTATGTCGAAAAATAAAATGACATTTAGTAAAAGTTGTTTATAACATACTCATTCTCACTTTTTATTGAACGCCCCTAGTACATGCCAGTAAGTACAAATTCGTGCTTTGCTTCAAATAGCACGCAATTTTTTTATACCTATATCATTTAAAATATATATCAATTTCCTATCAAAAACAAATTTACAGTAAAGGTTCTTACTTTTTTTTTAAATTTATATAAACAATAAAAAAAATACAATTTCAAATATAACAGCGAGCAAAATCTTAATAGATTTAACTGCCGCTGAGCTCACTCATTTTTCTACTAAGTACTTATACTAAATTTATACACTAAAACATAAAAGCCGCTTTCAACTTATGATCGTGGAAGACTTTTCTATAGCAATAAACTCAACGTTTAAAGATCCAGGTTGGTCTGATTAATTACTATCTTTTCAATAAGTTCTTCAGGTGAATGTTGCAGGACAATCATAAAGTGAAATTAATTTTCAGTTGGTATAAATGATGTTTCAAGAGAGTCTAAATAATGCTTTCGTTTTTATACCTCGTGTCTTTTCTTGTCTGTGGTTTGGAATGTTATGCTGCATTTATCTCTAACAACAAATACGTCATTAAATTTATTACCCTGCGCTGTCAACCAACGGTAGATGGCTATCCGATAATTAGCTGGTACGACACAATAGTTTATTGGCTTAAACAAACAACGTAGTATTTAACCGAACTAACGAGCAAACCACAGCGATTTATGGCACTTGCTTTATTTCAGCGGGAAATGTTAGAATTATAGCATTTTTATGGTAATGACGCTGCTTTTTGGGTTCCGTGCCAAGCACAGCTAACCGCGGCGACACTTACATACAACGAATTTACACCAACGGGGACTTCTTCTGTTTGTTGTGTGACTTACATACCGTTTTATTACGTATGATTAAAGTTTAAAATCAGCTTTTTCTTCTTATTAAATTTATGAGCTATGCTCTTGTCAGTGGAGTAACCGAACTGACGTAAACCAAAGGCCGTGTTTGGCCAGCTGTTTGGTTCCCTGATACGGCACGACACCCACTTTCTCCTTCACCTGGTCAAAATAGATCTTTACTTACTTAGACTTTTCCTTTGAGCAGGTTTAAAGGCCGGCGCAGATGCGTGTGTGTGTCACGTCACGCACCAGTTGAAGTAAAAAGATGGCGTACTAGATGCCTGCACATGGTGTGCCATCTGTCTTACAGTTTCATTTATTACAACTGATGCGTGACACGCTCACTGGACTCATCTGGTCTGTGCCGGCCTTTAAAAAGAAATGATCGTGTAAATCTCTTGTTGTGTACCTAAATCAGCTTGCAGTGTTGACATTTCCAGACAAATTCATCTTAGATTTCTTCAAGAAAACATAAAGAAATTTTATCTAAAAAAAAAATGAAGTTGCATCGGTGCTTTTAGAATAATGCAACATCTTAACGCTGTGCGGTTTTCAGAGCGCAAATAAATTAGCAAAAGACGGAATTCTTGGCCGGGAAACAAAAGTTAAGCATCGACGCTAACTACTTACATAGTTTTAAATAATAGTTGAACTGTTCAACGGAACGTCTTACTACATGTTTTAAAGTTTTTGTAAACTAATTCCGTTCTTTTATAAACTTACTTGTGCATAATAGCGGTGCATTTTTCTTTAATTTTTATATTGTTCTGAAATGTGGCTACGCCAATTATCAAGGACAAAGCAATCATCTAGATATAATACCATAAAAACTACGCAACATAAGGTCTACGCTTGTGTTTGACGCGGCGATGTAAGTTTAGTGTCTTACTCCTACGAGCTGCGGCTACAAGTTGTAAATTTTGTACCACTCATACCAATTTGAATGAGAGACACAGTAACAGCTGATATAATAAGTACCGTGTTTATGGATCCACCCTTCCACTTATTCTACGTCCCTGCACAGGTTTGTAGTCGTCGATTGAATATTGGTAGTGAATCTTAATAACAACTTTCTTGAGAAAATATCCTCCCACAATACCATTGCCTAGAATAGCCATTGCCTATATTTATTCAGCAGTTCAGTTTCGTGACCCAATCACAATAGGGGCCATTCATTTATTACGTAAGACGATTTTTTACAGTTTTTGACCCCTCCCCTCCCGCTATGTAAGAAAAAATAAGAATCGGCCGACCCCCCTGTGTAATATTTATTACGTAAGAATCTAAAGGAAAAAATGAATACATGCTTGGATTGTTTTAATTTTTATTTTTCAAAGAAACAATTTTTAGGAACGTCTCTTTTATTGTAGTTATTAATATTTTTTATTTTTTGGTAATAATCAACTTTGGTTTTATTTTCGAATTTTTCTTGCCATGGTTATCGTAAATCGTATCTATACGCATATTATCCGAGCGCGCGCTTTTTCAAAGTATAATCTTAACTTTGCGCTTTTTGTGATCTTACGTAAGAACTATCAAGACCCCCCCCCCCCCCACCCCTTGTAAGTTAAAATAAGACATGGTCGATCCCCCACCCCCCTAAATTCGTCTTACGTAATAAATGAATGGCCTCATACATGTTGCATTTTCAAACTATGTAACATTACTTGTATATATATTCCGCGGTAACGTCAATTTTAAATAAATTGTCAATACTTAGGGATTGATTTCTCGAAAGCGAATGCCATATTCATGACAAAAACCATTCATTCATTTTATTCGATACAGGGTTTTTTTGCTTTTTTTAGTACATAGGTATATGTTTGGTATTCTCCTTTATGTTTAATACTTCGTTACGTACTGAACCCACTTTCCTATTTAAATTATAAAAATGCACACTTTTTGCTGCACATTAAGGAGCGATTCACTGTTGCAGGATTATTATTTAAAATTTCACAGGCAAATACACGAGAGCGGCGTGGGTAAGTTCAGCAAAAGGTAGGAAATGGAAAAGTTTTCACTCTGTTCGAATTTGAATGCTTTGGACTATTCTTAATAAAAAAGATGCAACTTGTAAGTAAGAAACTGTGTTAAAACGTAATATTAAAATATCCATTAGTTCCCTTTTATTAGGAGGTTATTAAACCGTCAAGCGTCCTGTGCGCACGGGTGTGCACACAACAGTGGGTAGGATTTAGAGCGGGACGCTCCACGGGTTAAATAAGTAGGTACCTAACTTATCTGCGTGAAATTTGGTTAGTCGATTAAAATAATTATCTGTTACAAAGCTTTTGCGTAAAAGTAATTTATCAAAACATTTTTACGTGTTTTTATTTAACTTGTGTTAGTAATTATATGGGGGTCAAAATGTTATAACTTATAAGTCAAATAGAACCCGCTTCTAGTGGTCGGACTGGAAATTCGATATAAATATAAATAATGTTATAATATTTTATACTTGAAATAGATTGCAAATGCAGTCAACAAAAAATAAAGCTAAAACAAACATAAAACTTTAGGCGAGGCTATTTTTAGTCTTTTTCAAATTGCTCGTTATTTCGTAAAAACGCTTATGTTTCACTCTTCCGGGTAAAACTATTATATTATATGAAGCAATGAATAGAATAACAAATGCTAGTGCTAAGCTAGCTTTATTTCCTTTTTAGGGTTGCTTACTCAAGTAATTTATATTCTACGCCAAATACAGTTATAAATTTCTATCTTATTTAGTTACGAATAAATGTACGTAATTTAGATAGCTGTACGTCCGAAATAATACACTTTTATCCCAATATTCCCTCGGGATCTATGTAAAATTAAAAAATCTTAATCTTAGTTTAGAGACATGAAATTTCGTACGATTGTTCTTCATACGTTATGAAGAATCAAGAGCACGATGTTTTGCACGATATGATTCGACTGCCAGAACTAATGCTTCGATCGAAACTTATCCCGCGATAAGGCTGCGTTTCCACCAGAGATGTGCGAGGATGCGTTGCGAGGGATGTGTCTGTCATGAACCAATAGAAACACTTCATTCACTTAGGACCTTTTAAATGAAGTGTTTCTATTGGTTCATGACAAACACATCCCTCAGCACAGCTCCGGTGGATACGCAGCCTAAGGTAAATGAGAAAGTTTATGAAGATGTTAGGATGTTTGGACAATTGAATGTTCGTTAGTCAATCACGAAATATTGGCGGAGCGGATTAAGACGAAACATGGCGTACAGATGGACAAAGATCTAGATTGAACAAAGAAAATTTAATATTCCGAATATGAGTACCTGTGGGATAATATTTTTACTTTAAACATGAATGAAGAGCAATGTGCAGGAACGTTGAAGTAAGAACGTTCAAGATTTTGACTTCGTTTGCAATCCACAGATGGCGTTGTCCGAGCAATACATTTGTATTATGTTACCTTTTTTTATGGATTCCTAACACCGGTAAAGCCGTGGCATGAAGCTAAGTAGTTTATATAAATAAAAATGAATCGCAAAATGTGTTGCTAAGCGTAGACTCGCGAACCACTGCACCAAATAGTATAATTCATTTTTGTTGTGTTCGTAATTGTCAGGACAAGGTATTTATGAAAAAAAACTTCAGCGGGGACAAAGTCGCCGGACTCAGCTAATTTATTTTTATTGCTGGTTTAATTTTAGTTTAAATTTTTAATTTGAAGCACGCTTTCACACACATTGAAGCTTTGAGTTTTAGTCAACACTTTATTTCTGAATCAAAACGATTTGGAATGGCGTCTATTATCGTCTGAGATTCATTATTCAGTGTCAGCCCTATTCTTCTTTTTGGTTTACGACTGCAGCGTGGTGTGTATCACGACCAAGCATTTGGCACGCGCAGTATGTGGGTTTTACAGGCCGTAATACTCTGTCACGTACGTGCGTCCCTGAGGTGTGGAATCGATGGAACGTATTTTTCTTTCGCATGTTTATCGCCCTTAGGCAGAGAGTGCTTTGTTTCCGGAGATAACAAATGGCTGCTGAACTGTGACAGGAGTTGTTTGTCCGTTTTCAATAGTCGTCGTCTGTCGAGAACGCGTGATTCTGAGAAAATATTTTTTAGCGCCCGACTAGTTTTTTTTAAAGTAACCCATTTTAAGATCTAGGTGTTGAAAAATTACCACGGGTACTCCCAAAAACTACATTGTAATCTTCACTGACCAGTAGGCTTATTGGCTAACGCTTCTGATGATTTCTTTCTGTCAAATGGTATAAGATGATAATTACTAAACTAAACGGGACTTATCACGCAATAAATATTTATTTATTTACCTCGACGTTTCGGCCACATTGCAGCAACCGTGGTCACGAGTTAACTCGTGAATAAATAATTATTGAGTTAACTCGTGACCACAGTTGCTGCAATGTGGCCGAAACGTCGAGGTAAATAAATAAATATTTATTGCGTGATAAGTCCCGTTTAGTTTAGTAATTATTGGTATAAGATGATGACAGAAAGAGATAGTGAAAGCGAAGACAAGCGTCAGAAGCGTTAGACAATACGGTCTCGGGTCGGACCGGTTTTGACGTCCGGATAGTCTAGTTGTTAGAGAGTCGGACTACGAAGCTTGAGGTCGCGGGTTCGTTTCCTATTCGGAGCAGATATAAAGATTGTGTACAGAATACTGCAAAAAATGTAGCTTATTTACCATTTTTACCTAAAAAAATTTTAGGTACAAAGTTACAAACACAGTCAAGTTATTACTTATAAGTAATTTTTAGGCAATTGTTTTTCTCAACACAAAGGTACCTAGTTCTATTATTTTCAAAAACAAGTTCAAGGTTCATCTGTAACGGTTTTATAGAAACTATCACAAAAATGTAGACATCCAATCCAATTTATTTCTCGACCAACATTCTCCAAACAGTTTCCTTGTTCACACCCCTCTTGATTGAACTACTCGCATTTTGATGTCAAAGAATCTAAAATGATAGGGAGAGCCCCTAAAAAAGCTTCGTCGGACTGCAGTGTCATTTTGACCACAACCTTTTCATCCCCTTTATGGCTGTAGGGGTAAGCATCCCGGAAATGTGTTCTTTTATGTTGATATTGATTTTATCCGTCTCTTTAACCGCTTCTTGCCTACAACCAAGAAATTTGGAGTTCATATTTTACTGCGTAAATTTCAGCTAAAGGTTCTGAGGTAAAATAACACTGAAATGTAATTTGATAGTAATAAAAGAAAGCTTAGACAAATTAAGTTTATTTAAGACGAATGAGAATAAAACCATTGTATTACTCAGTGCTACGTTACATCCGCGATGTTTTACATCCGTAACCAGAAAAATACAGCGAATAACATAGTCTTCAAAGAAAATGTGTATGAAAATTACATAAGAAATATAGTTTAAATGAAATTTCAGATGAATGCAAACTGAGATTGGACCGGAAAGGACGGGAGTGCTAACCTTGTCGTATGACCCAGGGCTGGCGATTATATCTTACGACTACTATTTTATTTTTATGACCATCGTATATATTCATTGGACCTTGAACTGGAAAACTACCACAGAATAAGTATTAGTATTGATACTGAAGTTTTTATAAAAGTTTTCTTTTTAATGTAATCTTTTTAGGGTTCCGTAGTCAACTAGGAACCCTTATAGTTTCGCCATGTCTGTCCGTCTGTCTGTCTGTCTGTCTGTCTGTCTGTCCGCGGCTAAGCTCAGAGACTGTTAGTACTAGAAAGCTGTAATTTGGCATCAATATATATATCAGTCACGCCGACAAAGTGATTGAATAAAAAAAAGTAAAAAAAATTTTTTTAGTGTACCTCCCATAGACGTAAAGTGGGGGTGATTTTTTTTTTCTCGGCTAACCCTATATTGTGGGGTATCGTTGGATAGGTCTTTTAAAATCATTGCGGAGTTGCTAACATGATTTTAGCCATTACGAAAAAATCAAGTTGTAGTGAAGGTGGAGGTGAGAAGCAATAAAACATGTATGAGTCACTTGAAAGAACTATAATGCAGTAAAATAATATACAAAACGTTAAGATTAATAACTTTTAGGTACACAAGTTAAACTGGGCATTAGAAAGTAACTTCACGCGACGGTGGCGGCAAGCGGACTGCTGGCGTGATCTAGCGCGCGCGCTGGGAACGAACGAACGTTAACGAGCGAGAGCGACTGATTTGGTTTGCACGTGAGAGAGTGAGACAGATGTCTGAGCGCGACGCGCGGCAATTATTGCAACTAAGCTGCTAGGCTTACAGAAATAAAAAAAAAGGCGCGAAAGCAGCGAGTGAATGAGTCGACCGTTTGTAATATGAACTAGGGAGCAGCGGGTTTACTTCCTACAAAGTAGTATTTTTCTAAGGATTTCGTATGTGTACGGAATCATCCAAGTTTAGGTATGTTTTATACCTTAGGCTACTATTTACTCTTAAACTACAAATAATTTCCAAGCAATCTTAGCCGCTATAATTTTCCTAGTAAATTTGATATATTTACTACCATTCTGAATTTTTTCAAATTTTTCCACCCAACAGTTTAGATTTTAGAGGGGGGGGGACGGTCGATTTTAATGAAAATTTTCACTTTAAAGTTGAATATTTCGCAAACAGATCACTGAATAGAAAAATCATGTTAGCAACCCCACAATGGTTTTAAAGGACCTATCTAACGATACCCACACTATAGGGTTGGTCGAGAAAAAAAAATCACCCCCACTTTACGTCTATGGGGGAGGTACAATAAAAAATTTTTTTTTAGTTTTTTTTATTTAATCACTTTGTTGGCGTGACTGATATACTAGGGGCGTTCAATAAAAAGTGAGAATGAGTATGTTATAAACAACTTTTACTAAATGTCATTTTATTTTTCGACATAGTCACCTTTTAGCATAATACACTTAGTATATCTTTTTTCTAAACTTAAAATTCCATTTTTAAAAAAGGTCTCATCTTGAGTACTTAAAAAATCTTGTACCGCAGCGACTACCGCGTCGTCGTCTTCAAATTTCTGGCCTCTCAGGTATTGTTTCAATCTCGGAAATAGGTAGAAATCACTGGGAGCGAGATCTGGTGAATACGGAGGATGCTTAAGGATATCGAACCCAGTATCACGAATTGCAGCCATTGCAACGGCGGACTTGTGTGTCGGGGCATTGTCCTGGTGGAACAGCACAACTTTCGAGAGTTTACCTCGCCGTTTTTCGCGGATCTCATTGCGGAATGTTGCTATTTGTTTGGCGTATAAAGTGCCCGTAATAGTGGCTCCATGCTCGAGATACTCAATCATTAATACCCCTTTACCATCCCAAAAAACAGAGCCCATGACCTTACCGGCAGATGGGCTCACCTTGAATTTCTTCGGAGTTGGTGATGATGGCCTTTTCCATGTCATAGACTGCAGTTTCGTTTCAGGGTCGTAATGATGGAGCCATGTTTCGTCCATTGTTATAAATCGCGCCGAAAAAAGTTCCCGGTCTTGCTGCATCAGGTTCAAAGCTTCTTGACAAATCTCTAGTCTAGTTTGTTTTTGCGTGTCAGTAAGCATTCTTGGTACCCAACGCGCAGATACCTTTTTCATACCCAAGCGTTCATGTAAAATATTATGCACGCTCCCCGTTGAAATCTTTACATTTTCAGCAATAAAACGAACTGTGACACGACGATCCGCCAAAACTGAGTTTTCGACTTTTTTCACAATTTCTTCAGTTACTGCTGTAGTAGGGCGTCCGGAGCGGGGGTGGTCCATTGTCGATGTTCTTCCACGTCTAAATTCGGCGCACCAACGTGCGACTGTCGAATACGGAGGAGCATTAGACCCTAAAGTGTCCCGCAAATCCAAATTGACTTGGTCCGTAGAAAAATTTTTCAAATACAAGTATTTGATAACGGCGCGCAGTTAAATTTTCTCCATTTTCGCTAACGTACTCAATAGCATTGCAAAGAAATTACCGTATATTTTTTTAAACAAAAGACAGTTTGTTTTTTTTTCATAGCAATCAGCTAGATAGATTAGCTTTACCGGCCAGTATTTAATTTCGTAATATTAAAAGAGTTTGCATCTCATTCTCACTTTATATTGAACGCCCCTCTATATTATATACTCATGCCAAATTACAGCTTTCTAGTACTAACAGTCTCTGAGCTTAGCCGCGGACAGACAGACAGACGGACAGACAGACAGACAGACAGACAGACAGACAGACAGACAGACAGACAGACAGACAGGCAGACAGACAGACGGACAGACATGGCGAAACTATAAGGGTTCCTAGTTGACTACGGAACCCTAAAAACATGGGTGCGTACAACTAGCTCATAAATAAGTATGTCCCATTGCTCTTATATCGAATTAAGGTATCGGTACATAATTATGAGAGGATTAAATCGATACATATTTTTGCCCTTGACTGTATATACCGACATTACTAAACTTATATTTGGTAAATAATACAAAAATATGTTAAAATTACTCAAAGAGTAACTAACATCGCCACCGCATAGATATTTAGAGAAAAATCAGCAAACAATATCACAACTGATTAACAGCTGCGCTGCTACAGTTACAATATTATAAGACTCAGGAAAAACCGTATTTCTGCAAACGGGGTGGACAGATATTTCTGTCATACATACATATATCCTACGTTTAAGCTTGGGGTAGCGTCGCTACCCCTAAGTCGGATTGACGTGAAGGAAATAAGTTGATTATCGCCTCCACACTGCGCTTAATGATAATCTCGACTAACCTTGCGACGATTTCCTACCTACTGGATTATTAATTAATGAGAAATGCTAACGAAACACCTGCAACCATTACATGTAATGTGTTTCGCATTGTTATGTATTTATTTATTATTATTTTTGATTTGGCGCAGCGGTAGAGAATATCGCCAAGTTGAAGTACGTCAAGAACTCAGCTTTAGAGTCAGTGTATGACTTTGTGCCGGTCGCTGTAGGGACGGCGGGACCCCGGGGTGATGACTTTTTGGGGAGATAGGGCGAAGATTGAGAGAGAAAAGAAACTCAACGATTGCTGCTCTGGGTCCTGGTTGGTCCAGCAGGTTTCCATTGCCATTCAGCGGGGCAATGCTGCTGGTATAATGTATTCACCTCTGAGTTTTTCGGAATTTATGTACGTAATTTGTAATATAACATGAGCTTTACGGCGAAGGAAAACATCTTGAGGAAACCTGCATACACCTGCAAAGAAATTCAATGGTGTGAGTGAAGTTCCTAATCCGCACTGGGCCCGCGTGGGAACTACGGCCCAAGCCCTCTCATTCTGAGAGGAGGCCTGTGCCCTGCGGTTGGACGTATATAAGCTGGGATGATGTTGATAATGATTTACATAGATTATTCTACCATTTATCGCGTTGTTAATTGGTAAGCAAAGAAATCGAGAATTTTCTGTTACATTTAGTTTTCCTGAGCCTCGAACTTCACCCCGCCGCGCGTGCTCAAAGGCCTAAAGGCAAAAAGGTGTCGTTGTAAATTAAAGTTTAGCCAAAGAAAATTCGCGCCAACAGTTCCTAGTCACGTTTAAAAGCGGTGCAATTTCATTTGAAATTTTCCACTCGCAACTCCGCCTTTCCTTGGCCAATGCCGTATACCAGCTTACTGTGACAGGGTTCTATGGTTGCTTTTGCTCCTTTTAAACTGTACTCTCTACGATTGCGTTTTAAGATCCGTTTTAAAAACACATTTTTCTACGTTGATCCTTAGTAGTTGTAAACAGTGTGCACGAAGCATTTAGAAACCGAGAAATAGTGCCTGGGTTAATTTCTTGCTGGCCAGCTTAATTTTTATTTCATACTTTTTTGTAGTCGTGGTGGTTTAATCACGTGGTGGCTTCTCTAGTAGAGAGTCGTTGGTTCGAGCCCGGGCTCGCACCTCTGAGTTTATCGGAATTTGTGTGCGAAATTACATTTGACATTGTGAAACCTGCACACATCTGAGAAGAAATTCAATGATGCGTGTGAAGTTTCTGCGCACTGACTGTACTTTTTGTTGACTGTACTTGCATTGTCATCCAACTTACATAAGTATACCAAATTTCAAGTGAATCCGACCACTGGCAGTGGGTCAAATTCGACTTCCAAGATTTGACCCGTACATACATAATATATTATATATACACACATTGCAAGTTAACAAAAAGCTTTTAAAATTTACTTTGACTATTGCAAAGTATCAATTTTCAAACAAAAATAAAAACTCCGTACTTCTCCGTATACTCGTATACTAAAGTAGGTATGCTTTGGAAAAGCATAGCGATACGAGTACCTATTGATTTCGATGCCAATACAAGTGATTGCGCTGCTTTGATATCAGTTAGAATCTATGTAATCAAATTGTAAAGTAGTATTAAGTTATTTTTATTTAATTACACTGGAAAATAAATCGTAATCGCATGTAATACTTTGTGTTTTAGAAAAGAATATTAAATACAATGATCGAAACTAAAATTAAATATTGTATTTATATTTTCGAACCCCTAAGTCGAGCTTTAGAACGTGATAAACCCTAACCTGTTTCACATGAAAAAGAGAACACAGGACAACCTACGCGCGAGGAAGCCTGTATTGTTTATTAATAAAAGTAACACTGCTTTGATGAAAAAGAACATTTTAATAATGGCACCAAAATTGTTCAACAAACTTCCAACAGATTGGCAAAACATTAATGTAAATAAGTTTAAACGTATGCTTTCTGAATTATACTAGGTATGTGAAAAACGTTATTATAATGTTACTGACTATTTAAATGACTCAACTATATCCTTCTAATTTGAATTGTATGATAATTAGACTAATGCTTGTTATTAATATAATGCTTGTTAATAGTATATACCGATCACTTTTTATAACCATAAGGACTAATACTGAAAATTTTACGAAAAAATGAAGAAATTATCTTGAAATTGTTTGAGAAAAGGTTCTACTCTGACACGGTATCCATACAGATTCGTTTTAAAAAAATGTTCAAATAAAAAATGCGTAAAATGTAGTTTAATGCGATATTATAATTTTAAATTATACTACAACTGCGTCCCAATGGAATATTCAATAAGCGAATAATTAGTCCAAACTGGTTAATTATTCATAATTAGATAATGACTGGCATTAGCAGTTCAATCTTATAAATTAGTAACTAACAAAATTGTAAATGTAAATGCAGTAAATTAACATTGCAGCGTCCACAGCAAGAGCAAAAGCATAACGTTACTACAAAATATACCCAAATCACTTTAGTAACAAACATAAAACAATACAACGGAATCGATTGCCTCCTTCTTTTTGTAAAGTCGTATAAAAATATATAAATTCCATCTGAAGATCCAGCGAGCTGTACACGTTTACATTTAATTTTGAACGAAATAGTTTATTAAAAACTAATGGCTAGATTTTTTCATTTCAAAGGGAATGGATGATTGTAACTCCGACTTGCGCTGGCGATTCTTGGCTTCATAAAGCTATATTTTAGAAAACATGCGCTTCAAGCTCTTAATATTATCAAGATGTTAAATTCTGTCCTACTGAGTTATAAATGCGAAAGTTTTCCAGTGTCTGCGTGTGTTTGTTATTCTTTCACAACGAAACAGCTGAACAGATTTAGATGAAATTTCGTAATTATAATGAATGCTGGATCTGAGGCATACAACTTTACTACTTTTTACTATGCTACTTTTTATTTTTTTATATTCCTGTAGATATTATATAGGTATGCAAATTTAAACCGAAATTCCAACTGCGAAGTCAAAAGGCATGGAATTTTGCGAAGACATTTTGCGGAGTAATTTGGGGAATTTTTACAGAAATTTTGTAAAATTTAGACATTTTAATTTCTCTGTTATACCGAATGGTTGAAGCAAGCAAAGCCGCGGATAAAGGCTAGGCTAAAAACCAAGTTGTAGAGGTAACTTTAAGCTTTTGATTGATTTTCTTATCTGGTAGCAGATTTAACCTGAATAAACGCTTAACGCTGCCGATTTAACCGTCATGAGCGATCAATACATAAATAAATAAATAAATACTGCTTAATTATTTAACCTATTGTACTATGCTAAAACTGCAAATTTAGCCGTCATTAAGTGTTCAACGCTACATATTTAACCATCATGAGTGATCAACACTGCCGATTTAATATTCAGAAATGCTTGGCACTACAGATCTAGCCTTCTAAGTGCCCAGCAGAGCAGTTTTAACCTTCATAAGTGCTGAACACCCGTGCCGTTGCCGGCGCCTTTGAGGCCGAAAAGTTCTTGAATGGAGACCACGGACTGGTAAGCGCATTTAGATGTCCACCAACGAGTTGGACGGACGATTACGTAAAGGCCACATGCTCAAAGAGGATGCAAGCCTCTTGCAAACGTAGGTAATGATTAGGTATCAATGAGGGAGGCCGGTGTCCATCAGTGGACGTCCTACGGCTGAAATGATGATGATGATGATGTAAGTGCTCAAGAACTAAACAATTAACTTTCATAAGTGAATAAACTTCTGTATAACTTTAGTTTTTCTTTAAGTTCACTCTGTATATTGTGCCGTTTTTTGCCCAAATAAACATTAAAAAATAAAAATGCAGATTTAACCTTTATAAATTGTTCAACTCGAGTCTAAATTGAATAAAAATATTTTATTTATTTCTATTTATATACTACTCTTGACATACCACTGGCCAAAATAAAATAGTAACCACCCAGATTACCCATCACATTTAAATTGAATCGTAGCGAAATACTTTAAAAGCTTCATTTATTGCATCGCGTATAAAAATGGAATAACATCACAACACATAACTCAAATATGGTAAAACTGTTTTCGACAAACGTGAAAATTAAACCAGTATGAAAATTTGAACGTGAAACACCTGGCCCCGTATTTCCCCGACGAGGATAAATTGTTGCGTCACTATTTGGTTTGTTGAAACCATTCCACGGCAGCAAAGAAATGGATAACCACAAAATTGTTATTGTTCAGTAGTTTTACTAAGTTCATTTTATTGTTATGAAACACAATCATAACCTAGTATCTCCTGTTTTAGTTTAGATAGTTCATCAACATCATCATCCCAGACTATATACGTCCAACTGCAGGGCACAGACCTCCTCTCAGAATGAGAGGGCTTAGGTTAGTATAATTAAAGTTATATTTTGTCTTCAATAAATAGTAAATTAAGTACTGGCTGGCAAAAAAACCTAGGATCATAAACCTCTGACTTTTATGAAACAATTTTGTCACGGTAGAGATACGAAGAAAAATTATAACGACGTAACGACGACAGTCATTTAAACGTTTTTTCAAAGGTTCCCTGGGGTTTTTGTATTGTAAGTACCATAAGGACGTGGAAATAATTGGTTGATTCAGTCAGGCGCTTTTTTGCGGAGGAACATATGAATTAAACTTTTACCTTGTTCTTTTGTGCTACCACACATGTGATTTTATGCAAAAATCCAGCTCTCCTATTCTTCTACATAAATCAATGGTGCATATAAGTCACACAAACCCACAATCACAAACTCAAAGCATATTATTATTCTTTTAATTACTGGTAATGTGCTCGAGCTTTAAAAATTATCTCGTAAAGATTTAGAAATGCTTTAGAATTTTGTGTCGGTTTACGTATTGGAAGTGAAGGAGGGTTTTTTTTTGTCTGCAGAATCGACCGAAATGGCAGAACTTTGTCGAACGTTGCGGGACTTCAATCTGGATGGATCTTCAGTCGTCGCTACGCGTGTCGCGAGACATTTGTCGCTTAGTCAATCCCTGGCTCAACCTCTCGTATGCGGGGAATTGAAAAAAATCGTTCATTCTAATCTCAACTGTTTCATATAAATCCAATGATACAGATTAAAAAAAATACAAAAAGAATGCCTTAAATTCCATCCATGTCTTAAGCATACAAGGGGTTAAAACACAAGTGTTCTTAAGTACTAATAAACGTAGCTGTTTTTTACGTGTGGTAGAGGAAGCGCAAAGTAAAAAGTAGTTCATTTACGAACGTTTACTTCTTTTAAACGAAGCCGCTCTGAAACACTCATCTAGTATTGAATTTTTTACAGTGAGTTATTTCAAGCTAACTAAAGCAAAACAAAATCCATTTCTACTTCGGCAATATCGCACTTAGCATCTTCTTCGTCGCTGCTGCCGCATTGTTTGTATGTCAGCGGGGGAAGAAAGAAATCGTACCGTTTTACCGTGACCGATATTGCGAGGTATTTTATGGGACAATAAGGCCAATCGAACGTTATTTACTGACCGCTTGTATCCGGCGATGTCTTAAGCCGAGATATATTATTATTAATGAGTGTGCAATTTTGTGCGGATATGCCGCAAAACACTTGTGACGGGAGACGGTATTGTATTGTATTGTATTGTACGGAATTCATTTACTTAAAAACATATACAAAAAAACACATCCGCAGCGCAGGCATCGTTAGGCAAACATATTGTTAAGAAATTAATAAACTAAACATGCTTTAATGGTGAATCGAATGGTAAACCTTCTGCTCCATTATCATAATGCAACGTTTAGCTAAAGGCATCTCCGGAAATAGATACTTTCTGGGTATGCTCGTCCTGGTAATGAAACAAGATAAATTATACCCTTATGGATAAATTGTAACGCAATATGTATGTGTTCCATTAGAAAAAAAAAATGTTTTATAAGTTGCAATGCTTGTTTGTTCATCTACTTCTAGTAACCGGATTGACTTGAAATTTAGTACAAATATGTAGGTATTTAGGATGACAATAGAATAAAGAGTAAACATTTTTTTTTATTTTGATTTAGCGCTATTTGTCCCCGTTGCTGGGTAAACGTACAAATTTTCGTTTAATTTTACTTAAACATCAATTTTTATAGTTACACAAGTAGAACAAGATGCAATTACTTGAAAAGCTAAAAGAAATGAAAAAAATAAAGACCCATACGGCCAATAAAAACAAAGTGAAGTCAAATTTTTATCCCAACAACCACATTTGTATTCTCATGCAGACAGACGGAATGAAGAATCCGTATAACGAATAAACTTGCCATACCTGCGTAATAGGCTATAAATATCTGAAATCGATCATTGATACAGCGAGCTCATGATGGGCAGGCTTTCAAGGTACCGCAAATTTGTAGGGCATACACACACAGTGTAAAAGTAAAACAAACGAATTTTTCGAGCGACTCTGTGAGCGTTTTACTTAGCCACAACTATCTCTATGCGACACATTATTGATATAAACCTCCGCAAAGTTACGATTGTAAAAAAATCATCATCAAATTCAAATTCAAATCGTTTATTAAATTTAAGTTTTATCCGGTTCGAAGGACCAATGTTCGGGGAGTAGCATTTATTATGTTAGTTGTTGAGTAAAACACTTTTAGTACCGACTAAATACTTCAATTTAATTGTTATAGAAAAAAAAGTTTAGTAAAAGTAAAAGGTAAGTAAAAGGTTTAGTAATGTTATGAATGCATCCGGTCGCGATAATACCGTAAAGAGCACTAAAATACGTAAAAGGCGGGACCCGCCACTGACTGACGTCACAATGGTATTCGGTTGCACCGAACAAGGCACAAGGATTTTAAAATTGTCATCATCATCAGCCGCAAGACGTACTGTAGAACAGAGGCCTTCCACAGAACGTCACAATGAACGACCTCTCACCACTTGCATCCACCGGTTGTCCGTGACTCTCGCGATGTCGTCGGTCCACCTAGTGGCAGGCCTACCAACGCCTCAGCCTCCGGTTCCCAGTTACCACTTGAGAACCTCACACCCTACCGGTTAGAACGGTTTCAATTTGACCAAAATGTTACGCGAGCTAAAACTACATGCACCTACCTATTTATTTTCTCGAGTCAGCCTATAACACCGCTTGATTAAATTGCTTTAAAAGGATAACATTCCACTGATGAGTGCGATTATTTTGTTAAATCCGAGAACACAGAGAAAACGTGACTGCTTTACTAATTGGAGAGACAATAAAATTACGAAATCAGTTATAGAAGTTAATACAAACTGTCATTATTAATAGTTCTGTAGACTACTACAATATGTAAACGAAAATAATCTCGCAGTGAGTGACACTAGTGCTTGACAGAATAATTTATTTAAATGAAAACCGTATAAATATGCTGACATAAACAAACAAAAGCACTTAACTAGGTTTCCGGATACAATGGCCCGGCGCCTATTTATTTTATACTCCTCATTTATTCCTGTTGGAGACATTAACATTGGCCCTAAAGACTGAACCACCAAAGAGATAGCGGCGGTTACTTTACACATTTTTTCTACCAAATCCACCAGTATAAGGTATTCATGACGAGACTCTACTCTGGTTACTTAGCATTTATATATGTGATGCAGTCTCGAGCCGCTCCTGACCGAACGTTTCCGATGCTAATACGAATCTTTTATTGCCGGCATTAGAATATTGAAAGAGTTTTCGTTTTTGGCAGGCACAATGCTTTACAATACGACCGTCATTAACCGGCAACCGGGAAGGATAATGAAATAACTGTGAAGTCGAAAGCCGATGCGCAAATCTTGGACTCCGTTATTTTTCTAGCACGTTTTTACCTAGCGCTGTAGCGCTACTTGCACACTGCCAGTTTCTCTGGCTGTGGTAAATAACCTGATGAAAGAGATGGACATCGACATTTTTAACTGTAGCATCCCATCTGTGAGACGAGGTTTGGTGGCGGGTTGTTTTGATTGAGCGCACTGTTGCTACACTGGATAATTAGGGTGACGGCACCAGTAATGGAGAAAGACCAATGATGAACATTTTTTTCCGTAATTCAAATTTCAAGAAACGGACACACTACATTTTTAAATTATCAACACTATGCTCACATAACTGATGATTATAACTGGTAAAGTCCATGAAAGCATAAGCATAAGGCATTGAATCATTGCTGTCCATTACTGGGGAACTACTGTGCTTAACATGTCCATAATTGGCGCCGTCAGCCTAGGTATTTGGTTTTTTGCCTAGTTTGTTATTTGACATAATAATGTATCAAACATGCACCCTGCAAGCGTGCAAGTGCGTGTCACCTTGTTTAAACTTAGCTTAAACTTTTGTAATTTATTTTATCATTACTTGTGAGTTCCTGTAATTGGCTTTGTGTTGCTATTCAATTACTTAAATTGTATTTTAAGCTGTTGGTTCTTCTTAAATAAATAAATAACGTTTTCATCATCATCGCAGCCTATATACGTCCCACTGCAAGACACAGACGTCTTCTCAGAATTATTAGGTTTGGGCCATGGTTCCCGCGCAGGCCCAGTGCGATATGGAAACTTCACACACACCATTGAATTTATTTGCAGGTGTGTGCAGGTTTCCTGACGATGTTTGCCTTCACCGTAAAGCTCATAGTAAATTTCAACTGTGATTTCGCACGTAAATTTCGAATGAGGTACGAGCCCGGGCTCGAACACCGAACCTCTCCTTGAGAGACTATAGAGTAAACCACTGGGCTACCACGACTTAAATTTATATAGGTACTTTAAAAGTATATCGACACAGATTCGATACAAACGCAAACAATACCTATATAAATAAAACTCACAAGCTTCGGATTTATAATATTGTAGTAGGGTAATCCAAGCTTGCCTTTGATTTGAGCAATTTCTCTACAAACTAGAAGTTCTGTAATAATGTGGATGGATTGAGATAGTATGCAGTGAGACAGTTCTGAGAGCTGCTTTATTACGACAACCAACAACAATTAGAGGCGGTCCCCTGCGGGCACTGAGACATTTGTCCTTCCTAGCACGTAAACCGCGGCGGCGGTCGGTGTCTTAAAATACTACTTGGCACCTTATTGAATTAAATAAATAAATAAATATTAGGGGACAATCTTACACAAATCGACCTAGTACCAAACTAAGCAAAGCTTGTACTCGTACTATGGGTACTAGACGACGATAAACATACTTATATAGAAGAAAGAAAGAAAGAAAGAAAATACATTTATTTTCAACATCACAAGACACATCATCAATATTTTACAAAACAAAAGGCAACACTAAAGTTAAAGATAGAATGTGTCATTGCGGATGCAAATCGGACACTGGCTCAACATAATGCTGAGGCGTTTAAAGCACCCCAGCGCTGATTTTTTTTATATAGATAAATAAATACTTAAATACATAGATAACATCCATAACTCAGGAACAAATATTCGTGCTCATCACACAAATAAATGCCCTTACCGGGATTCGAACCCAGGACCTCTTGCTTCGTAGGCAGGGTCACTAAGCTACCAACTAGGCTAAAGCGGTCGTCAAAAATTAATGATACCTATACCTCTACCATGAGTTTACACTAGTTTACGTGACTGTACTCGCTAGCGACGGCGTAAATTATTTGTATGGAGAATTGTACAACGCCTCTAGCGTTCACTTACGGAAGTACAATTCTCCATACAAATCATTTACGCCGTCGCTAGCGAGTACGGTCACTGTAAACTAGTGTAAACTCATGGTAGAGGTACTACTATTAAGTTTTTTGTATTGTTACCGGCGATTCCGGACACATAGTCGGGATTAACACTGCATACTCGGTAATATGCGTGCGTGCGCGCGTATGTGTGCATGTTTGTTACTATTTTACACTAAAACAATTACTTACGTAACTATACGCCTTGTGCCACGAGGAGTGCCCCGGAAGGGTCCATATTGGGTTCGCTAAAGTTCATCACCCGAAATTGATTTTCCTAACGATTTGTACTACTAATGATCACTGTTCCTAAAATTTTGTTTCCTAAAGTTTTCGTTCCTACAATTTATTTTACTATTAACGTAGTCTATAACACTCAGTTTTCCGAAAATTGATTTTCCTAACGATTTGTACAATAATGATCACTGTTCCTAAAATTTTATTTCCTAAAGTTTTCGTTCCTACAATTTATTTTACTATTAACGTAGTCCATAACACTCAGTTTTCCGAAAATTTTAAATAATAACTTCACTGTTGAAACTTTATAACTTATCAAACAAATTAGATTTTCCGGGTGGTCATAAAAAAAATAACTAACACCAAAGACTAATGCGGGAGCTGCGCTGCGCTACGCTCCCGCATTAGCCTTTGAACCTAACCATACCGAGTCCCTTCCGCTCAGACAGGTCTTGCTCGCTCGCTTCGCTCGCTCGCTGGCTTCAATCGCTATCATTGGAGTCAGCGAGCGAGCGAGCGCAGTGAGCGAGCAAGACCTATCGGGGCAGAAGCGACTGACAACGGACAACGGATTGCAACGGAAATTATGAAGTTTAATGTATAATAATGTTCAATTTTATGAATAAAAACAAATCTACATAAAAAAGATATGATGATGAATAATAGTGTAAAAGATGGTTATGTTGAGAAAATATAGGAAAACAAATAGTAGTATGATAGATGTTTATTGCAACGGACATTATGAAGTTGAATGATTAGGAATTCAGAACGTTAGGAACAGAGTAGTTATGAGTTGTGATTATTAGGATGTAAATTTTTAGGAACAACATTTTCGGACTTCCAATAATCGGCATTGAAAAATTAGTTCAACTTTGGCGCACCCCCCCGGAACCAACATACAGCAGCCTACTACCTACCTAACTACTAAAAACTAGCCACTACATGAGGCGACGCAACCGCAGAACGTGACTCGCGTTACCTCACTTTAATTATTGTTAGTTAAATCATTTTACGTTCACACTTCGTCCAGACGTTCGTTTGACGACCAGATGGCCTAGTGGTTAGAGAACCTGACTACGAAGCTTGAGGTCTCGGGTTCGATTCCCGTGTCGGGGCAGATATTTGTATGAAAAATACGAATGTTTGTTCTCGGGTCTTGGGTGTTTAATATGTATTTAAGTATGTATCTATCTATATAAGTATGTTTATCCGTTGCTTAGTACCCATAACACAAGCTTTGCTAAGCTTACTTTGGGACTAGGTCAATTGGTGTGAATTGTCCCATGATATTTATTTATGATATTTATTTATTTACTTCGAACTATCGTCATTTAGGATTTAAGATGTACAATTAGTTTACGCAATAATAAAGGCTATAAATTATAATTAAATTAGTTTTAGTTGATTCTCTTGGTTTTCTTCGAGCCTCCGACTGCAGAGTTCATAATTAACTGCATGGATTTGAATGATATTTGATACATAAAATAGCTAGGTCTTGGGAATAACACATGGGCTGGTTTTTATCTCGATATTCCCATGTAATCGGATTGAATGCATGTAAAATCGTAATATTTCGACAGCTAGGTTAATTAGACATGAAGTTCAGCAAGGATGTTCTTTATGCAACGTCTATGAAGACAATGGAGGAAATTTCCATGGAATGCCGTACAATTAAAGAGTTTCAATTCAAATGCATAAAAGTGAGAAGTGCTACAGTTCTACATATTTATGGGGGTTGAACTCGCTCGCGCCTGTAGGTTTACCCTCGAGACCCTACATGTGACCCCTGAGTGGTGCTAAACGAGCGATACAACTCCGGTGCCAGGCTTCGGTCGTAGCTGATCACCACCCTGTAGGTTGAGTCAGGCCGCCAAGCGACTCTTGACGTGTTCCGGGCGGTTGTCTATAGAAGCTATTCTGGAGAAAGAGTCTGAGCAGTTGTGGAGCACGCGCGTACCGGTTACAGTGTACGTAACACTGTTTTTAACAATTATGTTGTTTTATCACTGATCATTTTTTGTGCAGGCCGATCTATTGATTCACGTGGATAAAGGCTGGTGTTCTATAAAAATATTGATTCAAAAGTCCTTTCCTATATTGTTACTAGGGCAAGGGGTAGAATATTTAAGTCTCACAGTCGCAGAATCAGACGCAGAACAAAGGACTGCGAGCAGGTCAGCGCTGCGGGTAACGGTATTGTTTGCACGTACATACATGCAGCACCAAATTGCATGGGTTAGCCAATATTTTACTTTCGGCGCTGCTATTCCTGTTTCCAATTTCCGACTAAATTCTAACCCTGGGAAGAGTGATAAGGGTTTTTATATATTCAACGTGCGACTGTAGGTACTACAGTCATAGCCCGAGAAAGATAATTTAGGAAATAATTCAAAATCAGGCCATTTTTTATGTACGTCGCTTACATGTAATTTAAGAGGGATATTTTCGAATTCATCGAATTTAAATACCGGAATCTTCATAAACGTTCTTGAGACCACTAAAAATCTAAAAGAGATATAACTAGACTACCTAGTCAGCTAAAAAGCTTGCTTTAAAACTGAAATTTATAACAAAATCTTATTTTGCAATAGTTTTATGCGATATGCTTAAAGATGTCATATTTTCTAAATTGCAAATTTTTTAATGTCTTTAATGTCTCACCACCAAAATAACGGCCAAAATCGTAACTTAGTAATTTATCTACTATCATAAGATCGCAGCGAAGGGAGCGTAGCGCTCATGCATGATACAGACATCGCACTGAACTAATATTTTACTGCGATGTCTAGGACGCTTTCTGTTTACCCGTTGTGAGCTAATATTGAATATTTTAGATCTACCCTACTAGTTCATTTACACGATCTCAAAATAACTTGTTATTAACGATGTTGATTAGAAATTGGTTAAAGAAAACCTTGCAGCGTTTACTGGTAGAGATGTTTGCAAATTGCCTATATCGGTCAAATAACTGATTAATTTAGGCGTTATGTACTATTAAATTACTTCTCATATGTGTACAGGTTTCCTCGCGATGTTTTCCTTCCACTTAAATAATGCTCGTTTTTGAATATAATTTCACACATGAATTACGGAAAAACTCAGATAACTCTAAGCTTGAGCCCATGATCCTATGCTTAAAGGCGAAAAATTAAGAAACTAGGAAAGAAACAAAGAAATAAAACATTTAAGTATTCCTGACATGAAAAAAAAACAATAATGAAATAAAAAATGCGCATGCCACAAAATGGTCCAAAATCAGCAAAAACTGCTAGTCTTGCGAACGAGGCTATCGTTAGTAAAAAGATATAAATTCTTCATATTAAGAAATATAATCATCACTAAAGTAAACTTGTAATTTACAACGTAATGTTTTTGTATTTTTTTCTTTACCCATTTATAGTGTTAACTTGCTTGCTTGCTGACGTAAAAAAGGCAGACAAAAATTATGTAGGTACAAACCGTAGCAGTGATAGAGAAAGCAGCCGATTCAGTGTTCGCCTTCGGTTCGTTCATCGCCAATATTACACAATCCCCATCAAAACACTTAAACGTGTAATAAAAGTATTATAACATTTATGAGTCTATTCCTAACTCCAAGACGCATACCATCACAATCAAACCTTGCAAACATCCGGCCATAATTTAAAGGAGGGAATTCGGTTCATTTCTGAAGAGGCGGCTTTTAGTACGAGTGTATTTATCCCGAGGGTAAGCCGCGCGAGGGCATCCGGCGGGCGACACGCCCTCTACATTAGCTCCTGCAATATTGTTCAACTTCGTTGGTTGCCGTACTTATAGCTAGTGCTAGAGTAAATAGTCGCAAGACGTACAGTTACAAAGTTCAAGGATTTCAGGCTGAAGTTGAGCAAATACCTCGTACCAAGGGACGTTTCATGAGATTGCGATATAACAGCACGCTTGGTATAGATACGGTGGCGACGTTTGAGTTCAATGAGGGTTTTCTATGAGAGGCTATTTGGCGCTAGTATCGTCAGGTCCGTTTGACAACTTTGACATTTGTTGTATGGGTGTAACGTCAAATAGACCTTACGATACTAACGCCATCTAGCGATGTTCTACCTGTCAGAAAACCCTCATTATTTCTATACGTTATTGGACTAGAATCTAGTGCGCTACAGTCCCTGGAGTTGCAAGCGTTCATAAAGGCTACGCGGTAAGGGACATTACACAGCGTAAGAAAGAAATGTTGTGGACATAAAATTACTGACTGTGGCAGCTCGTGACCACGGCCATTGCAATGTGGTTAAAACGTCGAGGTAAATATTATTGGCGTGTTAAGTCCCGTGTATTAGCTATAGTTAAACATAATACACAATAACAAGTGAAGCTATACTAGGGGCGTTCAATAAAAAGTGAGAATGAGTATGTTATAAACAACTTTTATTAAATAAAATTTTATTTTTCGACATAGTCACCTTTTAGCATAATACACTTATTATAACTTTTTTCTAAACTTAAAATTTCATTTTTAAAAAAGGTCTCATCTTGAGTACTTAAAAAATCTTGTACTGCAGCGACTACCGCGTCGTCGTCTTCAAATTTCTGGCCTCTCGGGTATTGTTTCAATCTCGTAAATAGGTAGAAATCACTGGGAGCGAGATCTGGTGAATACAGAGGTTGCTTAAGGATATCGAACCCAGCATCACGAATTGCAGCCATTGCAACGGCGGACTT
Source organism: Archips crataeganus (assembly GCA_947859365.1). Classification (NCBI taxonomy): domain Eukaryota; kingdom Metazoa; phylum Arthropoda; class Insecta; order Lepidoptera; family Tortricidae; genus Archips; species Archips crataeganus. The sequence continues at coordinate 11,354,480 of OX402060.1, forward strand.
GTGTGCCGGGGCATTGTCCTGGTGGAACAGCACAACTTTCGAGAGTTTACCTCGCCGTTTTTCGCGGATCTCATTGCGCAATGTTGCTATTTGTTTGGCGTATAAAGTGCCCGTAATAGTGGCTCCATGTTTGAGATACTCAATCATTAATACCCCTTTACCATCCCAAAAAACAGAGCCCATGACCTTACCGGCAGATGGGCCCACCTTGAATTTCTTCGGAGTTGGAGATGATGGCCTTTTCCATGTCATAGACTGCAGTTTCGTTTCAGGGTCGTAATGATGGAGCCATGTTTCGTCCATTGTTATAAATCGCGCCAAAAAAAGTTCCCGGTCTTGCTGTATCAGGTCCAAAGCTTCTTGACAAATCTCGACTCTAGTTTGTTTTTGCGTGTCAGTAAGCATTCTTGGTACCCAACGCGCAGATACCTTTTTCATACCCAAGCGTTCATGTAAAATATTATGCACGCTCCCCGTTGAAATCTTTACATTTTCAGCAATAAAAAGAACCGTGACACGACGATCCGCCAAAACTGAGTTTTCAACTTTTTTCACAATTTCTTCAGTTATTGCAGTAGTAGGGCGTCCGGAGCGGGGGTCGTCCATTGTCGATGTTCTTCCACGTCTAAATTCGGCGCACCAACGTGCGACTGTCGAATACGGAGGAGCATTAGACCCTAAAGTGTCCCGCAAATCTAAATTGACTTGGTCCGTAGAAAAATTTTTCAAACACAAGTATTTGATAACGGCGCGCAGTTAAATTTTCTCCATTTTCGCTAACGTACTTAATAGCATTGCAAAGAAATTACCGTATTTTTTTTTAAACAAAAGACAGTTAGTTTTTTTTTTCATAGCAATCAGCTAGATAGATTAGCTTTACCGGCCAGTATTTAATTTCCTAATATTGAAAGAGTTTGCATCTCATTCTCACTTTATATTGAACGCCCCTCGTATAACAGCGTGTTAATATAACTATAAATTAAAAAATTTAAGATCCCCTACGAAATTAGGTCACACTTATGTTTGAAAATAAAGTAAATGCCCATCATGCGTCTAAGATCCTATCCACTGCGAACAAAAGAGCTGACAACTTTGAAATGGCTAACAATTTTTGATGAAACATGTTTAAGAACCATGGCCAAGAAACTTGGTATCAAATAAAAACACACCATCTAAATCGGTTCACCCATTTAAGAGCTATAGGTATGATGCCACACATAGCGGTCAAACTATAACACCCCACTTTTTGCGTCGGGGGTTAAAAAGACGAGATTTTCACTTTGATTTCAGGTTTCAAACAACGCGTGACGTGAACTTATACAGGGTTATTTGTAATTCACTAGCATCCTTTTAACCCTAAACTCCTACCACTTAAACAAATGTTTTTTGTTTTACGGCTTTTGTCATAACTTAATATTTTTGGTGTAATTACGTTTTGAAAATTTGAGATTACCTCTTATTTTTACGATACTCTGTGTATTTGTATGGGAAAAAAAGTGCTTCATTTTAAAAAGTCGTAGACCAAAAAACATTTGTTTGAGTGATAGGAATTCAGGGTTAAGAGGATGTCAGTGAATTAAAAATAACCCTGTATTTGTTCATGCGACAGAAACTCTCCAATCATAAAGATGATATCTATTTCATGACAATTTTAAAACTGTCGTAGTGGCCATTCCGGTTAGAAAATATTATTTCTAATAAAATTGGAACTTTAAATCTAAAATCGCGTTGCACACCTCATATTTGTTTTTAAAGTGGTGCTATAATATTATTCTTAGCTCGTTGAAATGGCAATGGGCAGGCCATATAGCACGCAGAACAGATGGCCGCCGTGGGCCTAAAAGTTCCCAAATGGAGATCACGGACTCGCAAGCGCATCGTTGCACGTCCACCAACGAGATGCGACGGTCAATTTGATAAAGGCCGCAGGTTCAAGGTGGATGTAAGCCGCTTCCCGCTTCGGTGGGTGTAACCGTTATGATTGAGTATCAATGAGCCTATGTCCACCTATGTCCAGCAGTGGACGTCCTGGGGCTGAAATGATGATAGTAATATTATTACTTCTTACAATCTTCCGCCGTGGTGGCCTAGTGGTTTGCCCTGTGGTCTCTCAAGCAGAGGGTCGTGGGTTCGAGTCCGGGCGGGCTCGCACCCCTGAGTTTTTCGGAATTTATGTGCGAAATTACATTTGCAATTTACCATGACCTAAACGGTGAAGGAAAACATCGTGAGGAAACCTGTATACACCTGAGAAGAATTTCAATGGTGTATGTGAAGTTTTCAATCCGCACTGGGCCCGCGTGGGAAATCCGGCCCAAGCCCTCTCATTCTGAGAGGAGGCCTGTGCCCCTGCAGTGAGACGTATATCGTATATAGGCTGGGATGATTACAATCTTTATCCTCAACTGGACCTACTACGTTCGTGTCTATTTCACTTCCAATCCAAAATCAAAGAACCGATTTGCTGGCACATTTGCCACTCTCTACTAGTTTTAGTGCAAACCAAATATTTAATCTACGAAGTCCGAAAATTGCATTAGCAAAGCTAGCGTATTCTAGGACCTCTAATTACGTTGCAATGTGACTGTATATATAGTGTAGGCCATTAGATTAATGCTACACGTACCCCGCGTCTAAGTTTTCTACTTTGTATTAATGAAGTTCAGTAAGTATCACAATTGCTAAGCAAGTTTTATCGTCAAGTTACAAATTGTATTGTTCAGTTTTAAGAAATTCAGAAGCTTTATATATTAACGGGTTTTCAGATTTGATCGCTACGTCATTTTGAGTCTGTAACTACTATTGAGTTACAGGGTTCGAAATGTTTTTTTTTAACTTATTATAAATAACCTGATCTCTCACGGAAACATAACCTGCTTTGACAAAATAAATATTTTTCCTTTATTAATGAAAGCCGTATTCCTTCCAATATTTTCGTCGTTTATTTTTTATACTTCGCTCGAGATCTAAAGCAAACACCTACATTACGTAAATCTAACCCTTGCGCAGCGTAAGTGGAGTAAAAATACCCGGACTGAAGGCAATATTGGTAGCGTCGATATGGCTCTCCTCTCTTTTGTTTATTCTGTTCTCAAGCGAATATCATAAAAGAATATCTCGTTTTTTTATCTCTAATATTAATAACTGGTTAGGCCTACGACTTTAACCCCCGACACAAAAAGAGGGGTGTTATAAGTTCGACCGCTATATGTGTGTGTGTGTGTGTGTGTCTGTCTGTCTTTCTGTCTCTCTGTCTGTGACATCATAACTCTTAAACGGGTGAACCGATTTGGATACGGTTTTTTATTTGAAATCAGGTTTTTTGGCGATGGTTCTTATACATGTTTCATCAAAATTGGTCCAGCCGTTTCAAAGTTATCAGCTCTTTTGTATGCTGCGGAAGGGATCTTAGACTTAATTGCATTGGAGGTTTTAAATTTTTAAATTTATTTATTAAAACTTTACTTTATTTATTTATTATGCTCGCAAAACTGAAAAACGTGGTCCCAACGCAGCGGCAGCACACACACACATACACGTTTTATGTCCTTTTTGCTCCCGTTGTGAGAGTCATACGGTGGTCTTTGTCTTCGACGTCTCGTTATCTTGGCAGAGACAATAATTGTCGCCTTTTATATATTTCATCTTACCATGTTGTTTTAATTAGACAGCATAAGAGCTATGGGACATACTTATTTACAACCAAGTTTTTTGCACCCATATTTTTACACTTGACTGGTCTCTTTGTATTTGTACGTAAAACATTTTAAAATCACGCTACGTACGGAAAATGCATTTTTCTGCAGTTTGGACCTGCGTTTGCTTCACGGATTTATCCATTTCATATTTTAGTACAGGATAACTACGTGTAGCTCAACGCAAAGTATTGGTATTGGTGGGTATTTCATGTTATGTGTACAATAAAGAGTTTTACATACATACTACATACGTGTAGATAACTTTTGGTTTATTTTAGTGTTATGTTTAGTGTCTAATAAGTTTTACATAAACAATAAAACCAAGGTTATTGATATCAATGTCCATCTCGATAATTTCATTAAATGTTTTTAGCTCTAAACGTATGACAACACGACAAAAATCTTTTTCTCAAACATGCTATGAAATGTTAACCCGGGCCGTATCACGTTGCGGGCGCGGTTAGACAAGTGGTATGTAATCGACTTAGATTATTTATACACTAGATAGCTTAGGCGGCATGAAAACGTCCCGAAAAATATAAGAATAAGAATAAGAATAAGAATAAATTCATTTCTAAAATCATTATTGAGAATACAATTATAGAGAGATATCCGGCGGACCCCGAACTAGGCAGAGGCTTGTATCTCGGGGCCCAAAAAGCCAACAAGCCAATAAGCCAATTGTTGGCTTATATGTCATTTGCCTCCCTTCAGTTTGAATGACGAACGCGATCGTAATATGAAGCTGTCAAATGGAAATTTTTGGACGTTTTGTATCGCAATGTTTGCTACTGACACTCTACCTAGTGCATAAATAATCTAAGGTAATGGATTTTCATACAGAATTGCAGGCCTTGGCCGGGAAAGCGATCGTCTATTGTTTCATCTGACACAGCACCATGACGTTTATAGGTCTATGGCATCATAGCATTTAGCTATTAAAAACAAACTATAAGCAATATTTGCTTTTTGGTTCATTATGATTATGACATTCATTGACAGGTAAGATGGTGATGATGATGGTGATGGTGAGGATGATGGTGATGATGATGATGGTGATGGTGATGATGATGGTGGTGATGATGATGATGATGATGATGATGATGATGATGTACTATTTCAATGAACAAGCTCTGATTTAGGCAATGTTATTTAATCTTCTGAATCACTAACTCGGTGTTTGGATTGTCTTCAATTGGACAACAGACCTTTGTATTTACTACCAAAGGACTCCTTGTTCCACAAGCATTATAACTGGTTACACTTGTTACGCTGCTACACGTACGAGTATCTTGTACGTACGAGGGAAACGTAAACAATATCATTTACTTAGATCAATACCTAAGGTGTGCGTTGTAACCGGTTGTCCAATCTAGGCCAGGCCAATCAAAAATCATTATCATCATCATCCCAGCCTTCATACCTACGTCTCACTGCAGGGCACAGGCCTCCTTTCAGAATGAAAAGGCTTGGATCGTAGTTTCCACGCGGGCCCAATGCGGATTAGGAACTTCACATACACATTGCAATGAAAAGTATATGTATAAATAAATTATTTGTCTTTATCAGTAGAACCAACGTTTTTACAGGAGCGCTGAACGACGATCGAACTGGCAAATCCTAGCTATACGCACCGAGCGTGCGATAGAGCCCTGTGATAGAAGGGCCGACAGACAGACAGACAGACACCGGAGTCTCAGTAACAGGGTTCCATTGGCACCCTTTGGGCACGGAATCCTAAAAAAGAAAAACTTTTCAGAATTCCAACCCTCATCTACTACGCGCCAAGTTAGTATGCTACCATCACTCCACGGCCTTCACGGGGCTCCTGACCAACCCCTTCAAAACTTTTGATCGCATACACTAATAACGGCTACCAACTGCGCCATGGGCATGTATTGCTTGTACGCGCCACTATTGGTGTATGCTAGCGATCAAAAGTTACGAATGGGTTGGTCGGGAGCGCCGTGGAGGCCATGGCCGTTCAGGTTACACCACCGCCAATCTGCTCCGAAATAGAAGAGTGGAACAATGGTACATAGGATAAGTAGAGTTGTGCATGTTGGTCCACTAGGAATGGATCGCTTCTAAGTAGTCATCATCATCATTATTTCAGCCGTAGGACGTCCACCGCTGGACATAGGTCTCCCTCATTGGGTATGAATCCATGGGTATGGGTTGGTGGCCGTCCCGCGCTGCGCTTGCCAACTAGTAGGTACAATCGTGTAAATGTACTAGCTCGGTCTTTTAGTTCCTTTAGTCTCTCAGGTTTACTCCCTGTTCTAATATCCGTTCCGCTTCTTTTTGCTATCTCACTTTCACTCAAACTAGTATATTCAAGGAATCGTTCACTAAGTCCACATTGTTCAGATTGATTCGGTTGGCGCTTGACTAGTCTAGTCGGTCGATCGTAGCTATTCGGTGTACTTCGAAGCGATCCATTCCAATTATTTGCTCTCGAGACATTGTACTATATATGCTAAGAGCAGAAAGGATAAAAGAATAGTTCATTCTAGTACTGTGTGAGGAACTATTTATTTTTAGTATTTAGCACGTGTACTACAGAAGCCTGAGGAGAAGGAAAAAGGACAAACGGCAAAGAAAGGGCTGCAATAAAACTCACTGCTTTATTGCTTACTTAAAACACCCATCCAAGGGTCGTTTTATGTCCTCAAATACGTACAAAAAACGCAATTGCACGTTGGTAATCATAGTTATGAAAACAAAAGCCCGCGAAGACTCTGTAAGGCAATCGGGAGAATGTTTCCCAATTGCTATGGCCCGAAATTAATAGGGAATATGAAGTAATATATATATTTTTTATTTGTCCGTATATATTTATATTGTTTGATAAGCCGGGTTGTGGAAGACTTTTTAATATATCTTAGAAAAAGTAAGACGCCGTAAGTTTATTTTAAATTGTCAATTAGACACAGGATCCGATATGTCATAATGACACGATGACCACAGAAATTCCATGCTAAATTTATTATTTTATTTATTACTAGCTGTTGCCCGCGACTCTGTCTGCGAAGTTGGGGTCTGAGGCTATTTGGTATAAAATATAGACGAAAAATTTCATAAAAATCGGTCAAGCCGCTTCGGAAGAGTTCGATAACAAACACTGACACGATATTTTATTATTAGAAAGATAATACACATTAGTACCTCGGATTTTAGTTTTCTATAAAGATATGGAATGCAAACTTTACACCTGATTTTTACGTCATTCGTTATATATTCCAGATTTGTATCACGTTAAGTTATTTAAGAGAAAATATGTGCTTCATGCATATTCCATATTGCCGATATATTGGCCTGAAACTAGCCGCTTGGAGAGCAAACAAGTCCGGTGGGCTCGTCCAAACCTTTTGTGCTCATTTTAATGCAAAACGGTGAACGCAGGAGTACCTTGTCGAACTATGATTAGCTTTTCAGGTTCTGTACCTGAAAGGTGATATACGGAACCCTATTAATGTCGCTACACTTTCCACCCGCTCATTCGTGCCTCCGTCTGTCAGTCACACGCCTGTATCCCAAGCCAAACCATAACAGCTGAAATTATACATAATGTGTATTTCTATTGCCGCTACAAAAACAAATAATAAAAAAAACATTAAGGAGTCCCAACCAACCACTATAAAACGATTCATATTGCGTCACTTTTTCTTAGAAGCAAGGGTCTGCTAACACTGGATTTTTACGGATAAGGATAGCGTATATTTTGACAGCCTACTTTGTACTGATCTGTCTTTTGTTTGGCCGGTTTTTAACTCTAGATTAAAGCCAAGAAAAAAAAAACTCTAGGTTAGGTACTATGTAAGAGCCGTGATAGCCTTGTGGTTTGATCTATTGGGCTTTCAAGTAGAGAATCGAGGGTTCAAATCCGACCTCTCTGTGAGTTTACATTTGAAATTTACCATTATTTTTTCAGTGAAGTAAAGTTAGAGAAGCTGCATGCACAACTGCAAAGCAATTCAATGTTACAACTAAAGCCTTCTCAATTCGAGACGGAAGTTTTTCTACTTGTATTTTCATCATACGTTCCACCGCAGGGCTTAGGTCTCCTCTCAGAATGAGATGGCTTGGGCCGTAGTTCCCACGCGGGCCCAGTGCGGATTGGGAACTTCACACACACCATTGAATAATATTATATGAATATTTTTTTTTATATTGAGGAACTAAGAAGAGTCATAATTGATGAAAAAGCAAATTGGATAAAAAAATAAGCTGCCCAAATTACTAATTCCATGCGGACGGAGTCGCGGGCAAAAGCTAGTATAACATAAAAGGAAAAAGAAAGCCATCAAAAAGCCAGTCGTCAGGGAAACTCATCATAAATACTTATACAGAGACAACGGTAGACATTTATGATTAACCAGCGTAGTACATTTGACTACAAAGAAAATGTAACCAATTTTCGTTAGTGTTATACTACTAACGATGAATAAGATTTATTGGAAAATAAAGGGCTGTAACGCCTACTATTTATTGTGAAAAAGTCACAAGTTCGTTTATGAATTGTAACTGTTGTCTGCTACATCATCTGTGAATAATTTCTTTATTACTATCCAGCGAGAACTATGACATTTTTCGGAATAAAAAATATCATATGTATGTGTTAATCTAGTTTATAAACCGTCAGTGTGCATACCAAACTTCATCTAGGTAAGTTTAATAGTTTTTGCGTGTAGGGATAATATCATCCAAATTTATAAAAACCCAAACTTTGGCATTTGTAGAGAAGAAACTGTGGTGTTTTTGTGTGAAGGTGTAGCAATAAGGTTGTAATAGATTATATATCAGTTGCACAAAAGCTATCTACGTAAGGAATAGATTCAATCACCGATAGCAGCGGAGCCTGTTACCAAACAGCCTCAGGCCGTAAAACTCATACGACAGAACATCCGTGTATGATAAGTAGAAATAAACTTGATCCCGATACTATAAAATAACTCGGCAGGTACTATGAAACTAGTTATGCGATAGTTCCCCCAACAAAATGGAACAGGTTTGTGTAGATATGGGGAATACCTACAATCTCAACAGAACTGGGGTAAAGTTGTAATGTAATACGAAGACCCGTGATTTTTGGTAGGTGAGGTGATACTTAGGCAGAAAATATTAACGTTCTTGATGTTTGCTTTGTAGTTTTGTCTTGTGTTACGTCTTTCTGACGTTACGGCTAAAATAGGCTGTTATTATTTTTGTTGCTTTTGTCTTTCACATGACAGGCATTATTCTTCTGTACTTAGGTATAATTGCTCATATTTGTAACCCTTTATGTACACAAACAATGTCACAAAAACAAAAGTAATATAATAGCTACTGTCAGAAATAGTTTTGGCAAAAATCAATGAATCGTGAAACTAATATGTTTATGTTTACCTAACTATTCAAATATTGGAGACATATTGCAATCTAATACGGTAAACACTAAAATCAGATCACTCCCACCACATTACTTGCTACTCCTGTCGCCAAGCAGAGCGCTTACAAGACAGTTGATTAAACACATTGTGTAGTCACATGAGGAACTTTGTCCTAGTTTTCTAGGCTGGCAACGTTTCTTCAATCCTCTGGTGATTGTCACTCAATTCATCATCATCATCATATATTTCCCCATAAGAGTTCAACAACGATTGATCCTGCGCTGTCCATATCCAAGTGGTTACCTTTACCAGATCGTCGGTCCATCTTGTTAGGGTTCTTCTTACGGTCACCACTCTATAACTTTACTGCCCAGTCGGCCGTCGGTTCTACGAGAAATGTGCCCTGCCCACTCCCTCTTAAGTTTGGCGACTTTCCGACTCGCTGGCGGCTATATTCATAAAATATTCAATTATTTTAATTCCACTCATATCTAAGTACATTCGGTTCTCGTCAGTTGGCTGTAGAATTAAATTTTCAAGACATAATTTTACGCTGCCAGTTATTTTTTATGATATTCCCTGTTGGCTTTCGATCTACTTAAAGTTTAATTCATAGAGGTCCCTTAGGATAAGTCCGTACCTTTTTGTATTCACTGCTGCTAAATTTAACGTTTCTGGGTAAGTATTTATCTGTATGAAGCAATTGCCCATCAAATTATGTTTAAGCAGTTACCAGGTAGCTACATTGAAGTTCTTTAATCAAGTTAAGCTAGACATGTATCTAGAGGAAGCGCTACTAATTAGACCGAAATATGTCGAGCTAAACTCGATTGTAAAGGTTTATTTCACTATAAGTGAATCTCACAGTAGTTTCATGTTCAAAGTGTACATTAAAGTTGAATTTCATTTAAGAGCACCGTTTTTAGCATCAAAAGTATTTTCTTTTATCTTCGTGTTCCATTATACATTCCTATACGATATGTACTTGCAGATACCTACCTATGAACTAGTGAGTAGACACCCCAAACAATCCAATAACGTTGTTTGTCGAGAACTATTCTACAGAAATGGAGCACCAGCGATTGTAAACTCTTTTACAAGCTTTTATTTAAATTGCAATGTTCGTGTGTAGAAGTAAGAGTAAGTCAATAACAATGAGTTCGAAAACAGTAAATAGGAAACATTATATTTAAAAGAGCAAATAAAATTTTCTTTAATTTTTATGACTTGGGGTGACAAGAAAATCACCCGATGGTTATTGTGGTTCATGAGCAATACCACCCGTGGATAGCCTCAATACCAGATGGCTTCTGAAGCGTTATCAGTGTAGAGGTCAAAGATAACGAGGAGAATGCCTAATACGCTAGTAATATCACGAGCTGTCATACATACTGTTCTCGATATAACATAGCAACGTAAGCACTGAAATTTGGCGGAATATTAATTACTAGATATGATAGTTAGTAATACTTACATGTACTTAGTTAATAATCCGAAAATCACTCTGTCGCACAATTGCCATCAAAAGTCAAACGGACAAAGGTATTAACAAATACTATGTCTCCTTCTTCTGTCGTTCTGTCATTATCTACATATGTCAGTCTGTACAAAGTCTAATGCCTTTATAGTAGTGGCCATAATTCGAGAGACAAGCTTGATAATTAAAGGGTTACCAGGGTTAGACGAAATTAAATAGTGATGTGGCCGATATCGATAATCAATGTCGACTGGACTATATGATTTGATATAAGACGGGTTTTTTTTACTTCCTTTAATGATATCTTACATTGAAATGTAAATTGTTAAATTAATTTAATCATATCACCGTAAGCAATGAATAAATTCCACAGGTAGCCAAAGCTGTAATGTTTTTTTTATTATCGACACGAACAGCACTACCCTGTCTGTGGCAATATTTGAGCAATATGATTTGTCAAAGTTGTCTCTCGAATTATGGCCACTACTATAGTTAGAGGCGTTAGACTTTGTCCAGACTTGTAAAATCCATAATTCTTTATATATTTATTTTAGCTATCATATGAGTTGCGTTCAAAAAGTTGGACACCTCAACGCCGAAACTCAAAAAAATTGTATGAGAGACTTCCGGCGTGACACGAGAATTAACGATCCATTTGATTGAGTAATTTTCGTATCACAACAGAAGTTTTCCAGTCAGTCGTTTTGTATGGTTAACTACCATTTAATGTGTTTCAACTTTTGAACTTCACTCATATGTACCACTGTGATTTCGCACTAAAACTAAAGTTCAATGACATTAAATGGCATTATCCTACAAAATATTCTCAATAGTTGTCAACTTAATCTTCACAATTAATATTGTACTACTTCCGTAACATGTTTAAGAAAACTTTGTTATTTACGATGTAATTTTAGCAATAGAAGTTCCTTAATTTAGTCTCAAGGCGCTCCTTCATAAGTACCCAAACTACGGTAGCCCGAAGAATACTAACTTTAATACATTGCGCACCTGCTCTGGCTTGCAACTCTGAAAGAGTTTTTATTTACCGCCCTATGTGTATACTTAGCTACCTACATTGTATAGTTTTTCGAAACGATCAGTCATTTTATTTTGATCGAACTTCGATCTAAGATTCATATTGCCGGTACGACAATTTACATCATTAATAGCAATAACTTCCAACAGGTGGTAGATATACCTATGTCGGTTGTCGCAAGGCACTGTGGGAGGCCTTAACTGAAAATAAATGAATTAGCATAAATGTAAAGTAGCTCAGTAAATGTTTGTAAGCTTTTCTTCCGCCTCCAAGGTTTAAATCAGCGGAAGTGTTACCTAAAATCCATTACCGTCCAAACAAGGAGGACGTACCTCAAGAGATTTGAACATAAAATCAAGCGGCGTATTTTTTGTAAAAAATACATGAAACGAAAATTTATTTCACTACGTGGAGCTCTGAATCACTGTTAAGTGAAACTTAGGTCGTTTTGCATTGATTCAGGTTTAAAATGTGCAGTAAGGTAAGACTTTAAGAATTATTTTGCAATGAACACTTTTTCCTTTTGCGGATATTTAGCTTTAGATAAAACTGATAGGTTGAAAACTGGAAGGACCATTAAATTGGTAGCTGATTGATTGATTACCTAACTTTCTGTCTGACAACAAGTGTTTATGAAATGGGGATTTAGTGTTCAGTTATTAAACTTTTTAACTGAACTGCCATAACTATTATACTTAATTAAATTTTGAAAACAAAAAATTGTTTGATGAACCTTGATAGCATTCGTTCCAGCCATGCACAATAGACAACAATGTATTGGAAATGTTATCATGTTTTCGCTTGGACGCGGTGGATGCAACACGAAGCCATTATTTTTTTTAAATCGTCAGTCCACGGTAACAAAATGTTAACGAAATATTTTGTTGCGTTGGATGGAATATCAAAAATATTGACACGACAGTCAATAAAAAAAAAGTGTTTTTCACCGCTAAAAATTTATATTTTACTTCTTCGCCACTTTTGTGACCAATTTAATAGCCCTCTTAAGTTTAAGTAACTGAGCTTCACAGCCCTTGAAAGTGGGTGGATATTTAATGACAGACTCAAAATGATCATTAAATCATCCTAATTGTTAAAGTTGCTTCGTTACCGTTTACAGAGCCATGATAATTACCGGCTTTTTTACGGTAACCGAAGATCCATAGCGCTGGAATCCAACCTATTTCACCCTAACGAGGTCGACCTCTTGACCCAAATGGCTGTCGGTTTATATCTCAATTCTCAAGAATAGTTGAAATTTCACCATTAATCTTATTCACAATCTTTGGACTGACGATCGTCGTCATATTCTTTGAAATATTGACAAATATCGTGGGTTTCATTAAATCAATTATGAATAGAATTGCACAGGAAGTTTTAGAAAAAACATGCCGGTTATGAATGCAAACTGTTAAAGTATCGACCGGGAAATTTCGCGTGCATTTGTTTTGTTTTCACTAACCGGTTTGACTTTAAAACATCAAATAACCAGTGTACCACGAATAAAACTGAAAATTCCACATGGCCAACTTTACCCGCCTATAAATTTTAAAACGAGCAAAAACGTTGAACACTTATTCGGGTTTAATTTATCTCATTAACCAACCACAAATTAGTATCACAACCTGTCGTCTTGATTGTCATGACTGTAATTTCTTAGGCGTCGACTTGAGCACGACAAACTCAGCAATTTGCTTACATTAGCTTAATAACTGTTTTATTGTTCTTAGATGTTTGCTTTTAGCAATGCTGCTGTTTATTTCTTGATTATTACCATTTACTTTAATGGGGTGAACGGCGTATTATCTTTCGATTTAGTTGAATCATTTATTGTCTAAGTAACTCAACTATTAAACAAAAGTAACGAATAACTAATTCTCAAAATTTACATCCTGTGTTATTTGGAACATAGTGTAACGTTTTTGTAGCTCCCTGAAACAAAATGCAGATAATTAAAATTGCGTTTTTACAAGGACTGCTATAGTTACACAATTCTTTAAATGTGCATTTATTTTCGTAAGTTGTATGTATACATTTATGTAGCTCAACTTTTTTATTTTTGAAGAAAAAAAAATGTATTACAAATATACAATAGTTGCAAAAAAACAGGAACAGAAACAAGTTATCACGCAATGGCCGTTTTAGTATGATTCCGGCAAGCCTTGCAGCTGGAAATGGTAGGAGCCATATAAAAAACTGTACCTGGGCGACCTAGCTCTGCTCAGGCAGAAATCGGATAGCTTTTCGTTCACATTCAACACTGTGCACCGTACTCCCAAGTCAAGCGTGCCTATAGAAGTTTTACTTCAAAAACCCCCGATTTTGAAACATTCTTCCGCTCCGCTCCGCTCCTATTGCTGTTAGCGTGATGATATATAGCCTACAGCCTTCCTCGATAAATGTGCTATCTAACACTGAAAGAATTTTTCAAATCGGAGCAGTAGTTCCTGAGCTTAGCGCGTTCAAACAAAAAAACCTGTTCGATAAATTCTTAAAAAAGACGTATCTTTTCTTATTTGTGAACCGATTCAAATGAAACAAACACTAAATGTTAATCCAAAGAAAATACCAACATATCAGTGAAAACCGCATCCTTCTAGGTTAAGCCGTTTCTGAGATTAGCGCGCACAAACGCACAGACAAACAGACAAACAGACAATAATTCTAAAAATCATTGTTTTGGGTTCTTTTGTGCTAATAAATAGCCCTAGTGACAGTTTTTCTCAAATATCTTCAATGTACAGACACCGACTTGTTACAGATTTATTATATGTATAGATATACAAGAATTGCTCGTTTAAAGGTATTAGAAATACCTATCAAGCAACAAAATAAAAATTGTGAACCCGACAACAAACATTGCTCAGTATAAATATTACCTTTTACAAGCTTTTGCTTATTTGTATGCTTGTTAAGTGCAATTTTTCCATGTTGAATATCATTAACTTCTAGTTATCGGAAAGTTTGGGACGCAACCTGCGTCGATACCCTAGCCCTCCCTAGCCCCATCACATCTTCAGGGTTCAACAAAAAAAGATGGCACAGCGGCTGAAGCGGCTGAGAGCAGGAAAGTATTAAAATACCAGGGTCTCGACTCAGCTTACAATTTTGTTGCTGTCGGTTTTGAGATCGTGGGTTCTTGGTGTCTTGGCGCACACAACTTGATTAAAGAAGTGCAAAATGCGTGTGTCGACACCACTGGAGACCAAAAGGGCTGGCTGCTATCTCTCTCAACGAATAGCCATCGCCATTCAACGAGGGAATGCTGCCAGCCTTTTGGGCACGATGCCACGGGGGACTTTTTAGACTTAAGAGGATACAAGTTAAGTATGAAGTATCTTTTTCTATTTTTTTTTTTTTTTTTTTTCTTCAACTTCATTTTTTATTACTTTTACGGCCATCCCGTGAAACCATATATTTCAAACTAAATACAAACTGAAATATAGATGCACAGAAAAAACCCCAGAAAAAAGACCAATGCTGGGAATCGAACCCAGGTCCTCAGCGTTCCGTGCTGCGTGCTTACCCCTACACCATTAAGAGGATACGATGCGCACCATTTCTCCATACAAACGTAGTCCCTTGTTTCCTCCCTGGATAATGGCTTTAGAGCCAAATTTTTTTTACTGTGTAATCTGTATCTACCACAGCTATGCCCCTATGTTTCGTTTTTTTCCATATTTCAATTAACATCACTACCAGTCACTATCTGTGAGATCCTGTAATTGGCTCTGCGTTACTGTTGATAATACCTATATTATGTTATAAGCTGTTGGTTCTCCTTGAATAAATAAATAAATAAATAAACATAAGAAATATGAGATTTCAAAAACTGAAAAAAATTGCCCAATATCAACGTCATTTTCAGACACTCATCAGAAAAGAATCCCTCATATAAACAATAAAAGGAAAACATAGGGGCTAGCTAAATCTGT